>JAVIWB010002556.1:0-336283 GCA_031893035.1 Dermolepida albohirtum
AGTCTGGCTTAAGCTCAAATAAACTGGAGAAATTTTATATTTGATGACCCCAATAAATTAAATACAGTAATTGAAACCACTTGAGTTTGTAAAATATATGTTTGAAAACATGTGCAAATTCCAGGATTATATACGAATATCTGATTACTTAAAGACTGAACAAAGTTTTAATATATGTGCAAGTATTACAAATAAAATAATTCTAGATGTTTCTAATAAAATAATCATTCTTAATACGTGGGCAAGGTGAAAAGTTCTCGGGCTGACACAGAGATGGTGCCACAATTAACAGAAATTTATGTTTCAACTACTTGTTCTCTCAAGTAGTTTGCAAGAATTTTTGTAGTAGACGTCGTGCATGTTATTTTTTTAAATGGATAAACTTGAATATCGCGATGTTATAAAATTCTTTGTTTTGGATGGTTTAACCCCTCTGGAAATTCATCCGAAGTTGACAAAAGTGTACGAGGATTCTACTCCTTCGATGTCAACCGTTAAAAAGTGGGCAGCTGAATTTAAACGTGGTCGTACGTCCCTCGAAGATGACCCACGTGCAGGACGGCCAAAAACGGCAACCACATCAGAAATCATCGAAAAAGTACGTGATATTGTGTTGGACGATAGGCGAGTGAAAGTGAGTGAGATAGCTGAGGCTGTGGGGATATCGGAAGAAAGGGTGCGAAACATTTTGCACAAAGAATTAGAGATGAGAAAGCTCTGCGCAAGATGAGTGCCGCATTTGCTGAATGTCGATCAAAAGCAAATGCGCAAACGATTTTCGGAGCATTTTTTGGACCGATTTAACAAGAATCCGACCGATTTTGTGCGGCGATTTGTCACCATGGATGAGACATGGGTCCACCACTACACGCCAGAAACGAAACAGCAGTCGAAGCAGTGGGTGGAAGCCGGTGGTTCAGCGCCAAAGAAAGCGAAGTCGATCGCATCTGCCGGAAAAGTCATGGCCAGCGTGTTTTGGGATGCAAAAGGAATCTTGTTAATTGATCACCTTGAAAAAGCCAGAACAATTACAGGCGCATATTACCCTAACCTTCTTGACCAGCTGGATGCCAAAATTCGCGAGAAGGGGCCTGGTTTGAAGAAGAAAATCATTTTTCACCAGGATAACGCACCCGCACACAAGGGTGCGTTGACCGTAGAAGCCTTCCAGACTCTCACTTCCGGGAAGGAATATTGATGTTAGAAAAACGCTGGACCAAGTGTGTTGAACTCAAGGGATATTATGTGTAAAAATAAAATCATTTTTTAAATTTAAATCGCAGTCTTTCATTGTCAGGCCGAGAACTTTTCACCTTGCCCACGTATTCTTTAAGCCTAATTAATCAATTTCAATTTTAAATATAAATCAAAATAACAAATGTATATAATTGACATCGACTTATAACATAAATTACTAATCAATATGATGTTATTAACAATTAGAATATTGCCTAATACTGCTTGTAACTCATTTACTAAATCTACTATATATCGGCTACATTCGTTCAAATAAATTTACATTGTCCTATTATTTTAATTTTACACAAATTTTTATCACAACCGCTTCTTTAACATATTTAAGTGAAATTATGCTATAATAAAAATATTAGCATATACAATTTAAAGTATCATAAATAATATCTCTTGAATTAACTAATTAACGAATCTTATTGTAAACTGAAATTTGTATATTATTCGCAAAATATGGAGTAAAATAAGACTAGATAAGAACTCCAAATTTAATAATAATAATAAGAAATGATGGTATTTTTAAAAATCTTTACAAATTAAATTATAAATAATTCGTTAATAATAGTACATAAAGATATTAAAATTAAAGTGTCTTAATACGTTGTATTAATGTCCTGAACGCATACTAAAAACACACGAGTTTGTTTGGCTGCCTAAAATGTATACATTAAGGCTCTGAGAATGTCAACTTATATATAAAACTAGCATTTTTTTCTTTAAATAAGGAACATAGTCTTTTCAATTGTTAAATATGAAACACATACATATATTATTTTCAGCCTTTACTCATCTAACACGACGTTTAAGAGTATTTTGAAACTTCTGATTCGATGTCAGATGTGCTGCTAGATACGTTTGTTTGAGTATCCGAAGATTTTTGCTTTTTAACTGACCATTCCACCAATACAAAACATATTGTTCCAAGTACAGCTGTAACTAGCAAAATTCCCAATTGAATGTAGAGACCAATATGGGATGAATAAAAGAAGCAAGCGGCTGCAGCGACTGACTAAAACAAAAATGATACAATTAATTACATGAAATTATCTATTAAATTCGAATTTAATTTTTTCATAGACAATAATTCTTCTTCATATTGTGGCTACTGCCTTTGTGTTGTCACAGTCTTATGACCTATGTATGTCTAATGCAGACATAGATATACATAGGTCATCGCAATACTGTCTCCCCACAGATAATTTTCATTCAAATGAGATACGACAGAAGACGTTTTTCTCAATATAATGGTATCAAATATTTCTTATGGATTATATTAAACAACGTAAAATGGAAATATCTGGATATTTAACATAAATTATTAAATTGGAGATAAATATTACTTTTCATAAGGGTTATTACAAATTTACTTTTAACAAGTTTGTTTTCCAATATGCCCAAGTAGATAATCAAACATATTACGTAAGCTATTTTGCTCTTAATTTTATCTACTATTAAACGCAAAATTGATATATGATCTATAAATTATTTCCAAAATACCTGCTTATTTATCGTTACAAATTATTGCGAATATATCGTTCAATAAAATAACGTGAAATGATAAAGAAATAATATTTCTTTATCTACAATCAAATACACAAATGTACAATGAATGAAAAGAACATAAATGAATTCAACAATTCCGTAATTATATTCGTCATAAAAAATGAATGAATAATAAAATTCCTAGCTGACATACTTTTGATATCAGTTTTTAAATATTAAGTTAATAACACTCTAAGCGACCTACATTGACTGAGTGAATAATAACAAAATGTCACAATAAAGATATAATTAAATGATTTGAAGGAGTTAATAAAGCATCTTTAACTATATAAACCTCAATCATTTACATAGACACCACATATTTAGATACATTAAACTAAATTACATGAAATTTATAAATGAATATGCTTTTGTGTAAAGTCATTTATTTTTGCCCTTACTATTTTCCTCCAGTCATTCCTATCTCTATACTCTATTTTCCAATCGCTTATTTCTATTACTCTTGTGTCCTTTTTAACTACTTTACTACTACTGCTACTACTACTCTTATTTTTTGCGGTTTTTCTCCACCTTTAGTCACAGTAGAATCCGCAGTGGAATTCACGGTGTCATTATACGTACTGCCCATTTAAATCGTTTATTGTTTTTATATCTTACGATGGCCGTATTGGACTAGTGGGTTAGTTACTAATCACTAACCTCGACGTACCAGATTCGATTCCTGATGCGGCCAGTAACATTAATGGCATTTTTTCGGTCCTAACTTGATTAAAACTCTTAACAGTGGATGCCTGGAAGAAGATCAAACTTTGGGGCACGACGCCGTGACAAACTATACCCTAACATATCCTCTTGGCCTTCAAGATGTTGCGGAAAAATATTATATCCTTCGATAGTTTCCTTATTGGATTTTGATTTGCTTTCTCCTCAATTTATCCTCTTTGGTAATCTCTATTATCGTTCCAACTTGAATTTTCAAGTATATATTATGTCAATAAGTAACTATTGTCCAGAAATGATGATCTGGACGAGCCGTGACTTATAAAATACATTTCTTTCCTTTTTATGTGATTAATAAATTATTTTCAAATGCCTCAAAATTTACTTATTAAGACATTTGTATGGTTTGTATGGTCAGAAAAATTTTTACCTTGTAACAAAAAGTTATTTTCGGAACTGAAAAGAAAATGGCAATAATGCACTGAAGCATGAAGGGAAGAATTCTTGATACGTTTTCCGAATGTTGCTCTCAATAATCATCAGTTGGTAAGATATTGAAGTGCTTCAAATTTTAGAGGAACAACATCCGCAGATAAAAACCACAGCATAGCTAGGCCAACTATTTATACTTTAAATGGTTCAAACATGGTTGGAGATGTGATCCAACAGCAACCCACGTCCTCATTACAAAGACAACTCCAACAATTAAATTTAACCCGTTTCACTCTTTACTATGTTTTAAAACAATGAAAATGGTTCAAAAATTATTACCTCCGGATTATCACAGGAGAATTCGTTACTTCCAATAAAAATATTAACGGCGACGACATTTAGGACAGAATTTTCTTCTACGATGAAGCGTGATTTTATCGGAATGGTTATATTGAAAGTCAAAACATATGTGGTGTGCAGATAATCCCCACTATTTCAAAAATGCTGTTATATATGCATTCTTTGAAAATTGGCGTGTGAATGGCAATATGTCGAAAGAGAATGATAAGTCGAATTTTTTAAATGCTGAGAATTACCGATACATAATGAGGAAAGTCAAAATAGTTTCTTTCAACAGGATTCTGCTACATTCCATATTGTATGGGTTAATTTAAATTATTTAGAAGAATATTTTGGTGACCGTGTGATAAGTGAAAACCGTTTTCTTCTTCCTCTGTGCGACCTCACTAGAGATAATATGCGAATAAATATTTTTGAAAATATGAAAGGGAGAGCAAATATATGTATTCAGCAGGAGGATGGACACAGAACATTTTCAACAATTTCTGTATTTTTTTTATATTATAGATATTTTTTTTATTAAATGATTAGATCATAAACTTATTTTTGATCTTTTTGATTCTCATGTTCAAGCCGCTGTCATTTATTTCACATTTGGAAAAAATGCGTTTTACAAGTAGATACAGCACACAGGGATCGCTGGGGACTTGTAAGGGACACATATTTTCAATGCAGACGATAAATTTAAGACCATTCATAAATTATGAAAAAATGTATAGTTTTGACTAATTCACAAGGTTTAAACCAAATTTACTTTAATGTACAAATACCTGAACTCTGTTCTATTTATGTGAGATCTGTTTTGTTTTATAGAGCCGCAAGTTCCCCATTATTTCATTGTATAGAAGAATACATAACCACAGACATTCTTGAAAACTTACCTCTTTTTACTATTTTTGTGCGTTCTTTTTCCTAAACCTACTACATTGTCACTAAACTAAAATCACTTCATTTTTCATAACTGTATTGCAACATAAACATTCTGTTGGTAAGTAAACAAAGTTTTATTTTTAATCAATAGTGTTGTGGGGAAACAGTATATTGAAATGGGAAATGTTTGTAAATCACTATTGAGAAACTTTCAAACTTTACCGCCTTATATATTGGGTCTGGGAAAAAGTTCGTGGCGTTTTTCCCGATAGATGGCATTGGTTGCCGATAACTAAAGAACAACAAGTCACAGCGACACCACCGACGGCTCGTTTTTTAGATGACCTTCCGAACGTTAGTTTGAGCGTAGAAACATTGTAATCGGTGCAGTGGTTGGAAAGTTATTCGCACTTGAAAATGGAGAAGAATAATGAGAAATTTCGCTATATTCTGCAATATTATTATGATAAGGGGAAGAATGCTGCGCAGGCTTGTGATAAAATTTGTGCTGTGTACGGTGAAGGTACTTTATCGAAATCTGTTGCGCGGAAATGGTTCGCTCGCTTTCGTTCTGGAAATTTCAATGTGAAAGATGAGTCACGCTCCGGTCGTCCAATCACTGAAAAATCTGATGAAATTCTTGAAAAAGTCCAACAAGATAAGCATATCAGCAGTGTCGATATTGGCATGGAGCTAGGCATTGACCACAAAACTGTTTTGAACCATTTACACAAAGCTGGTTACAAAAAAAAGCTTGACGTATGGGTTCCTCATGAGTTGAGCGTGAAAAACATGATGGACCGAATTAACATCTGCGATGCGCTGCTGAAACGGAATGAAATCGAGCCGTTTCTGAAACGTTTAATAACCGGAGACGAAAAATGGATTACGTACGATAATCGGAAGCGTAAAAGATCGTGGATAAAGGATGGTGAGCCGTCACAAGCGTTCGCTAAGCCAACATTGACGCCAAAAAAAGTGATGCTGTGTGTATGGTGGGACTGGAGGGGAATCGTCCACTACGAGCTACTTCCAACTGGTCAGACGATTGATTCTCAACTCTACTGTGCACAACTAGAGAGATTAGGCCAGGCGATTGAAAGAAAACGGCCCGAATTGATTAATAGGAAAGGTGTTGTCTTCCATCATGACAACGCCCGACCACACACTTCTTTGATGACCCGTCAAAAATTGAGAGAGTTTGGTTGGGAAGTTTTGATGCACCCACCTTACAGTCCGGATATAGCACCCTCTGACTATCATCTGTTTCGATCTCTGCAGAACTCTCTCAATGGAATTAAGTTGGTTTCAAAAGAAGCCTGTGAAAACTACTTGATTCAGTTTTTCGACCAGAAACCACAGAAGTTTTTCACCGATGGGATCATGGATCTACCAAAAAAATGGCGAAACATTGTCGATAATAATGGAGCGTATTCGGTTTAAATGAATTCGTCCACGCGCCATGCGGGGACCAGTTGAATTTTACTGAAAAAACGCCACGAACTTTTTCCCAGACCCAATATAAAAGTAAATCAGTGCTCATTATAGCAGCTCAGTTAAAGTTATCCAAGACTGTTGCTACCAAAGCTTAAGATGGTCTTAAACATTTAACCTGCAGGGTAAACTCAAATTAGAGAAACAACAGTCCAGTCAATACATTTCGAAAAATTCCCTAGCTAAGTTTCATCGCCAAGTCCTTAATTTCGGCACATTCCCGTATCAGGTAATTCGTTGAAAACTTTCAATTTGAAGGAGGCTGAAGAATATCATATAATGCTATGTTTACCAAAAAGTAGAACTCATTCTATTGTCTGCTGAATATTTTGTGAATGTCTTGATTATTGTAATTTTGTAAATTTGTATCTATTTTTACGTAAATATATACAACGTAACCTCATATGTAAAACTGCTTGCTAAGATCAACATATGCAATTTTTTAAAGAAATATTTACACGGTATATTCCCATTTTTGGACAATAAAAACTTTATTAATTCATTTGTTACACGCCAAAGACACATTTAAATCTAGAGTCACCAATGCATAATAGGTTGATACTAACTATTCGGTAGACGGCGTAATTTAAATGTTTATCTATTGATTAGGTGCTGGTATTGTTCACCTTTACCCTTATCTCAGCGCAATGTTTCATGAAAGTAGTATTGTTATCATTAATCCATTTTTTTCAGATGACTACATCTTCTAAACTTGAAGTGTTTTTATGTATATAAATGCATGCAGTGAAATAGCTTGGGCTTTTTTTATTTTCACATACTTTCTTTAATTCCTCAAGTAAATAATCTTATCAGCTTATATGAATAACCAATAAAATCACATAGTTATTGTCAATTAATATTCGCTAAAAAGAATAATCATGCTTCACTTTTAGTTTTGTCGAACTACAAACCCTTGAAAAATGAAGTTTGTCGAACTACAATCCCTTCAAAATTATTTTTGTATTTGAGAGTATTCTTATGCCTGTGAAAATTATTTTTATAAAACCAACTCCTTCTAACATTTATTTCACAACTCGTATGTAAATTTAGTTCTGCAAATTGTTTCACCTATTATTTTTTATGCCATTTTGAATAAAAATTGTTTAATATTTATTTGAGATTTCGTCTGAAATTTTCAAAATATAATACATACATTACTTTAGTTCTTCTAATCCTTTTGGTACTTTCATTTGTTCGTTCGCCATTTATATGTTTTCTTTCAGTTTGTTTTCGATATATTTTTTTAAATGCATTCAAATTAATGTAATATTTTTTTTTATTTTCTAAATGCGAATCATATTTTGATATTAAATCCACATAAACATTGTTTCTAACTATTTACATACATTTCGATTTAATTTAACAATTAAAGATTAAAATACGTACTGATAGGTAATATAATTAGTATTCATACGGACAAATACCGGTACAAAGCTTAGTAACGATTTCCTTCTCGGTCTTTAGCTTTTAGAATAATAACGGTAATATTATAAACTTATTCACACTTGGTCAAACATTATTTTAGAAGATTAAAACTAAAAGAAAAGTAGAGTTCGGATATAATTATTCTGTAATAATATTATTTAATACGATAATAACGGCTCTTTGTAATAGAATAGAACTGATAATGATAAATATCGAATTTAACTAGAATTGAAACTTTAATATGAATTCAATTCTTATTTGTACGTTAGTACTAGAGAGCGAGATCGTGGAGTTAATGGCGAAATAGCTCAAACTTTTGCTTAAATGTATAAAGGAGGAGTCACATAAACTTACTGTTAGAAAACTATTGTAAATACATTTAAGCCTCATTTCAAGTGTCAGGAACAGGCTTATTGCAGAAAAGAAAAAGATAACACTAAACCACACAATTGACCATAACAAATATAGTTCAGTATTAACCTTCAAACAATATTATTATTTATATGGTTTACTGTAATGCTAGTCAGATGAGGAAATGTTAATTTGAACACGTGTTACAAAAGATAACAGATATTGCAAAGTTTTTTTCAAGAGCGTAAGAATGAGAGTGGAGGTTTACATAATATTTGAGTTTTGAATGTTTCATTTATGCATGAGCAAAGTTATTATTATTAGCTGGTTAGTTGCATGTTGTTATATTATTTTAATAGCGTGCGCATCGTCAATGCACTTTCGTTTGTGCACATCGTTATGAAGCAGACATTTAACGCCACGATCCAGTGTTTAGTTGTTATGCTACGATATTTACGTCACAAAGCAAAAATTTCAACTCTATCTTCACACTTATTCATTCTTTCGAACACAAATAACTCATTTATAATATTTTATTATATTTTATTATATCGGTCGTACAAAGAACAGAAATGAAGTCACCGTTGAATTTTGAAAAATAAAATTAATATCTTTTCTAATAGATCCTGATTGAAATATTGGTTACACATAAACCGCTACCCTACTGTCGGTACTTGTGTCTGTTCTTTGTAAATATTACATTTATAAAACAAATTCCGATTTTATTTTATAGCCATCCTTTGTACCATTTCCACTTTTTGTTTAGTTTTTTTCATTTAAGATATTTCATCTGCATATTGCAACGCCAAATATCTGTTTTCGATTGAATGGTCTTCAATTCTTCCGGTATTTTTTTTTTCCATATTGATCTAGTCTTAGACTAATAAGTAACTTAATTCTATTCTAAAAATACTGAACAAAATCTAACTAAAAGTCACCTATTGGATTACACTAGGTTTTGCTACCCATGTAAAGATGCACTAACACAAACACCTAGATTTACTTTTGCCACTAAGACTATTAACAACACTAACATAAAATGCTTATTTCATTTAAACATTCTGACTAGATTCGTAATTTCGAAAAACTGAATAGCCTCTACATTTATGGGCTGCAGCAGAATTTTGGATTTCGCTTTTAAAGAACTTCTAATGTACAAGGATGCGTCTATGATGTCCACAAGATTTTATTGAAAAAAATTTGAATACTTTTTGTGTTTTGTGCATACCGTCGTCTTTACTATTTGCTTCTATAGCAGTAGTTTGTTATGTACTGATAAAGTAAAACGTCTTCCTAAGAGGAAATACATTTTTCGATATTTGATATTTCACTCCTATTTTCTTTTTCTCGTGAGTTTCAAGTATCAAACCAAGATATTTCGTAGTGTTGACGTATGGTATTATCTGGTCATTCATAATTATTTCTTGTGAAGTATTGTCGAATATTTACTCATCCTGAATATCATGTGGTTGCTTTTCAAATGCTCGGCGAAACGTTCCGCTTTTTGTTAGTTTCTTCTTGCCCAAACTCCATTTTCGTTTCTTATTAGCATTGTCTGTATAATAAGTCTTTTTATTCTTTTGGTTGTCTTTCAAAGTAAATATTATTATGCTGTTGTGGTTAGCTAGTTTTTCTAGCTAGGAATCTATTGTATCATCTTTTAGTTCTATAATTTGTTTTCCCAATTGTTGCATGAGATTGTTTATATAAATATTGATTTCACTTCTCGTTTAAGCTCAATGCCTAAAGCCAAACGCCATTAGTTAATCACGAACGCGGACGTAATAATACCTCTTGGTCTGACCATTTGTCCCATTTAGTGAAGAATGTTAAGGTATGAATTTTATAATTATAGCTAAGCTAAATACATTTAAATTAGTTATTACTAAATCTCAAAGAAATCTTATCCTCAATCTTAGTTACAAATAGAGAATTGCGATTTTCTTTATTTGAATCGCATTTGAATTTGATTCACAATTTAACCTGCTAAATGTCTTATTATTTCTGTTTCTAAAGTGTTCTCCATATCTAGAAATGTAATATGTTGTCGATAATTTTAATATTTTTTAATTACTAAATAATATTATATATATGCTATAATTTACAATACTGCTAAATAATATAATTCACATTTATTGTTAACAGATGCAAATTCACCAAACTTGATCGCGTAACCACGAACATAAAATAACAAGAAATACTCTTCTTATTCAACATGTACTCAGAGATTAATTTACTCTTTAATTCTGCGAATACTACAAAAGGAATTTTTATAATTTGTTTCTTAGATAGATCTAGTACACATATATATTAAAAATGAAATCAAGTATTAAGTACATTAGTAAAAAAACGTAAAATAATAGACAAGCAATACTTACTTGTGTAAATTTAAATATGGCAAATGCGGACGCACTGTCGTCTGAGAAAACATCTCCCAAAATAGAATAAACTTGGGTATTAAAGCAAGCATCGCCGAAGCCTAACAGGAACGAACAAAATATGGCAAGATATGCATTGGATTTGATAAAAGCTTCTTCATTGGTATCTCCAAATGGAGCACTATTCGGTAAATTAAGAAATATCAGGAAAAATGCTGTAACATGTATAATGAAGCCTCCAACTACGATTGGATCTCTTCCCCATCTAATAGTCCTCGTACCCAACAATCCAAACAGAGCACCTCCTAAAATAAGAAATATAAAATTAGACATATGCACAGTATAATCAAAGATCATAAGCATATTTAAATTTTTTTGATTTCTTACCCAAAACTTCTCCAACGCCAATAAAAATACCAGAAAGTCCAACTAATTGTGTGGAGATGTCACCTAATTGTTTAGTAAATCCAATACTAGGACTATAAACTCCACTAAAGAATGAAAGTTCAACACCTGCAGTAACACATATATGTATTCACGAAGTAAATATTAAAAATAACTTCTTACCGGTATAAAAGAATGTAATACATAACAACAACATATTTTTTGTAAGAAATAATTTTCCTGCATCTTTTAGAGCTTGCACTGGACCTCTGTTTTCTGATCGTGCTACAGTGGTTTCATCGGACTTCACTTTTGGCAATAGTAATACTACAATCGTTCCCGCTACAGCTATACCAGACAATACCCCAATTACTATTGTTCGAGTGGCTTTATTTATTTTACTTAAGCCTTGGAATTGAATAAAGACGAACAAATTTCCAATGAACATGCTGAAATAGATTATACAATTGAAATTCATTTATTTATATTACGATAGAATTTTAAATAATATGTTGGTACAAGATATTTTTCTTATTTGTAAACTTAAAATAAGAAACAAAACTCAAATGTTTAGAAAATGTATAATAAAAAAAAAGTATATCTGGATAACCACAAAAAGTTAGGCAAATGTATAATTTTTTGATTACATAATTCCACAAAGAAAAAAGTATAGTGAATATTAATTTCACGGCAACTGTTGTAAGTGAGCAATAAGAGTTTTACTCTAATTTAGTACTATTATGACGATTTATACGAAAACACAATATATAATGTAATAATGGCATACATTGTAAAAAATTAAAGTATATATACAGAATTGCCATAAAATCTCATACGGATTAAAAGGCAAGTTACCATGTTTCTAAGATTATTTGTTAATATAAACTGACTTTAGCTTTCACACATTCACTAGGTCATGCCTCAATTATAATAACGTCTTTTTTACACTATAAATGCCAATTTAAAACTTTTTTATTAAATAACTAACAGAAAAATGATAACAACAACGAATGGAAACAAAGCTAGTTGTAATGAAACTAAATGATGTACATTTATATAGAAAATTATAAAAGTTAAAATCTAGTCATAGCTCCATTAATTTTCAAAACTTTTTGGTTTTCTTCGTATTGACAAAATAAAATCCTTCAGAGAACCTGGTCCTCACTCAATTCGTGCTATAATTTTCAATACCTGTTCTTGATTTATTTTTACGAATATTACGAAATCTT
The DNA here is from genome assembly GCA_031893035.1 of Dermolepida albohirtum. NCBI lineage: Eukaryota > Metazoa > Arthropoda > Insecta > Coleoptera > Scarabaeidae > Dermolepida > Dermolepida albohirtum. The sequence continues at coordinate 12,398 of JAVIWB010002556.1, forward strand.
AAATTTCATAAATAATTTTTAACATAAAACTTCAAAGATTTTCATTTAGGTATAAATTTACGCTGTGTGTACACCGTTATCTTGTTGGTACATTAAAGTATTACTGAGGTGTTTACGATACTAACATAAGCATTCTCTAAACCTCATAATTATTAATTACGATGGCCACATATGAGTGAAACCGGGAGACTTTTCGTCCGAAAATATAACAGTTTCTCAAAAATTCAATTCACGATGTATATAATTAAAATATAATTCTGGATTTCTGCCTGTTGAACAGAATTGTGAAAAGTTTGTTCTTTTTCCTTTCGTTGTCTTAAGGAAGTCGACTTAATAAAGGTAAAACTGCATGTGTTTCCTGAAATACGGATTATCTTTCGAAAAATCCGTATTATAATTATTCAACAATATTATTAGTGGAAGTAATTCGATATGAATTTCTACGAAAATCTTAAATTGTTTATGATATATCGTAAAGGTGTCATAAATTGGAAAAATACCATCAATATTATATAGGCTAATCCCTACAGTATTCACAGTTTTACCTGCATTTCCGAAAGGTATTACCAATATTGTGTTATTGTACTAACTAATTACAATATTAGGATGTGTTATTCAAAAAGGAAAATAAATTTTATGTCAGTCATCGTTCATCTTTTGTTGCGAAAACAGTGAAATAGAGAGTTATTGTGAATATTTTAATGCAATGCCGAAGACGAAGTAATTATCTGTTGAAGTGCGTGCTATGATAATTGCTTATCATCGTACGGGTAAAAGTAATCGCGAAATTGCAAAAGAATTACGATTAAATCGCAGAACCGTTGATTATAACGTTAAAAAATTTAAAGAAAGTGGTACATCTTCCAACAAAAGAAGATCTGGACGACGCAAAGCGACGACATCTGCAGATGACCGGCATCTAATACGGATAAGTAGACGCGATAGACGAAAAACAGCACCAGAAATTGCTGCTGAAACGAATAGAGCGCGTGCTAAACCAATTAGTGTGTCCACGGTACAGAGAAGGTTAAGGCAAGCGGATTTATACGGAAGAATTGCTGTGCGAAAACCACTACTACGAAAGCAAAACAAGATAAAATGACTAAATTGGGCCAAAGAACATAAGAATTGGACGATTGATCAGTGGAATAATGTGTTGTGGACAGACGAATCGAAGTTTGAAGTTTTCGGTAATAAAAGGCGAATATTCGTAAGAAGATCCGCAGGAGAAAGAGTACTACCAGAATGTATTGCGCCTACCGTAAAACATGGAGGAGGTTCAGTAATGATTTGGGGGTATTTTGGTGGAAGATCTGTAGGCGATCTCGTCAAAATTGAAGGAATCCTAAGAAAAGAAGGCTACAAGGAAATTTTAGAAAATAACGCTGTTCCTTCAGGACTGAGGATTCTTGGCGAAAACTTTGTATTTCAACAGGACAACGATCCGAAACACACTTCTAGATTGTGCGGCGATTACTTACGTCAACTAGAAGAGCAAGGGCAAATCTCTATAACGGTATGGCCAGCTCAAAGTCCTGATCTGAACCCAATAGAGCTTCTTTGGGAAGAATTGGACCGGAAGGTTCGAGAACGTGCTCTATCATCCACCACTGTACTGTGGGAACAACTTTCAGAAGCCTGGGCACAAATTACAGAAGATACACTGCAAAAATTAATTGAGAGGATGCCACGGTTATGTGCCGCAATTATCAAAAATAAAGGTGGGCACATTGATGAGAGCAAAATTTAATAATAATTAATGATAAAGTTTTTATATAAGAAAAATGTAACTATTTTATATTTATTTTACACTATTGTATTGGTACAATAAATAAATTTTGAGTACACATTTGATAGTTTAATAATTTTGGCTAAAACTAAGAGTGGGCAAATAAATATGACCAGAAGTGTATAGTGAGAACTCCGAGAGCGTCTCAAAAAATACAGTAACAAGAATCCTATATTATGCTATGCGCGTGTCATGGGTCAGACGAAATATGAGCAGTACGATCGCTATACCCACGAAAACACAGCCAAGCAATAAAGTACTTGTGTAATTCAGACTTTGTAGAGAGACCAACCAACATAATTTATCATCTGCTTGTTTAGATGTTCGCTCCTAATGTCAAATCACGAAAACGAGATGCACTGAATCCGATAACGACGAGACAATTGTTCACAAAGAACTATGATCTGATCGGCACCTCTACAAGAGATGGCGATGAATGTCGGCATGGATTTCTTATATACTGGCATCAATGTCTTGACGTACTGTTGGAACGAACGTTTAGAAAAACGGTGACTATAATAAAAAGTAATACGTACCAATGTTATAATAAATACTATATATCAGCATATCTGTTAGTAGAATAAAGTTCGTTAGAGTTCTTGCTATTTCTAATTTACCTTTATAAATGTAAAATAAGCTAAGATCCGTATTAGCGAGGAATGAATTACAAAACGAATAAAATAGGAAGAAAATTTTAATAGCTGAAATAACGTTATAAGAAAATTAAGTGACAAAGCCAAAATTTAAATTAGAAAAATGAATTTTGCAAAATTCGAGAATAATGGATTCATTACTGATGGCATTACTAAAAAGAAACAGAAGAAAAAAGAAAATTAAATCAAAATATTCGCACATTAAGACTTGTTCCTTTTTTAAGATAATATGAAAGAACGAACACTTCACTTACAAAGCAAAGTCTTTTGGAAACCGATACTATGAAAATGAATTCGAATTGCTTACATCGCTACCAGACAACCTGTACTACATCTTTAATTTCTCCTGACCTGTAATGACAGATACTAATCATCTGTACGACTTATTGCAACAGATGACTAGTGCTTGTCGATTTTGACTAAAAATTTGATCAATATTTCTTGTCCTAAAAATATACGTACACTGTCTTAAAAACCTATAATAAAAAATAGATTTTATGCAAAATATGCCAAAATATAAATGTCTAGTAAAATATGTACGTATATATGTTTCAATAGATCTTATAACGACTTGTTATTCTTCCAGTGTTGTTTTGAGGAATGTATGTTAATATGGAAATATACACTTACTTGCCCTTGAACTAAAACGGTAACATCATTAAAAGATATTTAAGTAAAATACAGCTTAATAAAAAAATCTAATATAGAAAATCTTTTATATATACATATATATATTTGTTTCAAATATTGTTATTGTATTTCCAAGAAAAAACTGTTAAAAGATCAAATTAGATCATGTATGTATGTACAATATATGAATGTAAGTGTAACATGATATATTATAACTATTATTAATTACTTATAATTTAACTATTTGTATAAATATAGGTTTTTTTAAGTATTATTTTAAAATTAAAAGGAAACTTTTGTTCTAATAATAAACTTTCACATATGTTAAGCTAGGCCTTAGATGACTGAAAATTCTCGTAAATATTATTTGTAAGATACAAAGTGTTAAAACAAATGTATTGTAATCTTTGAAAGATGATAGTATGGCCCTATATATGTATAAAAGTCTTAATGAACACGTATCTACATTATGGTTTCAAAAATACGAAACATAATGCATTTACACCACCTTTTATTATGTATAAACAAACAAATAAACAGTGTAATTTATAAACAAACAACAAAAGCGAAATGTCAAGTGAAATTTTCTAAATGCTCTTTCTCCATTTCACAGCAACTACATCTTTGAAGGAAAGAGCGGACATATCATCGCCGGTAAGATCGCCTGATTTAAACCCCTTGAATTCCTTCTTTGGAGATATTTGAAAACTTTTGTGTATGCAACGCTAGTAAATGACCTCGACGAGCTGCAACAATGAGTAGAACAAGAATCTCACCGAAACCAAACCAATGTGAACGTTTTCGAAAGAATTCTAAGAACCTTGCGTAAAATAGGGAATTTTTGCTATTACTATTTGTTCATAAATTACATTAATTGTAACTGTTCATTAAGACTTTTATACATATATTGAACCATACTGTCAATTATATTAATTAACATTATTTTATCAATTTTGTACATACCTAGCTTGTAACATGGCCCAAAATACTCCAGAGTTCCTAGATATAGTGGCAGGTGTAGAATTTAAAGTCAAATAATTACCCTGACCAGTCCATATCATAGGTGCACCCATTCCTATGACCACACTGGCTACATATAGTAACCAAGTTCTCGGTACCAAAAAAGACAAAATAAATAACACATATGTTACTGCTCCAAAAACCATGGCAAATTTGGGTCCTATGATACTAATAACAGAAGGAGCTGACCAATTAAGTATCGCAAACACAGCATATATAATTGCCAAACTCGTATATCCATCTCCTTTGAAATCCGGGTCTTCATCTTTAATATTTTGCAAAATTGTTTTCTGAAAATAATACAAAATGAATTAGACTACAGAAAACAAAACATGAAGAAGGTTTTTGTAGTATACGCAAATGTGTAATAATAAAATAATTGAATATTCTACTTTATAAACATCAGCTCGATTTCTTTATATTGTTCTTGGGCAGTGATAGAATAAACAGTTCGCTATATCATCTTGGTCAAAAGCGAAGTACTAGCCAAATTTACTCTATTACACTGCCTGGTGGCTTAATTGGTAAAGCAGTCGTCTAGAAAACAGCAGATAGAGGTTCGAGTCCTTCTCCAGCGCAGAAATTTTTAATTAATTTCTGTGTATTTAATTAACGATGGAGTAGCAGAAAATAATATAATTTTCATTAAATTTCCCATCGTGAAACTAATTTATGTATTTATATATAATTACGATATCATAACCGAAGTGCGGGTTTTCAAATAAATATTAGATCTATTCCATAATACGATTTATGGCGTGTTAAAGGACTCGAAGTTACACTGCCTGGTGGCTTAATTGGTAAAGCAGTCGTCTAGAAAACGGCAGATAGAGGTTCGAGTCCTTCTCCAGCGCAGAAATTTTTAATTAATTTCTGTGTATTTAATTAACGATGGAGTAGCAAAAAATAATATAATTTTCATTAAATTTCCCATCGTGAAACTAATTTATATATTTATATATAATTACGTTACTCTATTACTTTATTCATGAATTGAATATTAATCAGTGTTTGAATGCGTGCAAAAAGATGATGCCCACATTGTCGATCGTATTCAGGTATCATAAAGAGTACCAAAGATAAAATTTCTGCATAGAAGATACTCCGAGTTCAGAATACGTACCCTATCCGTTACCGAGAAGAACATTGATACCGTTAGCAGACATTAAAGTCTTATAGGGATAAAAATTTTCGCGAAATGAAAAATATCAGAGCATTCATGAATCGCTAATTCGCACCACTGTGCATAAGCATCTTCGAGTGGGAAAAGTTTTTTTTAAATACAGAACAAAGTCTGGTTCTTTGAATATGAAAGCACGTCCTTTCCTGCACGTAAACCTAGTTGATAAAAAATTGTTGGTCATTTTCTTTACCGTGAAAAGGGTTCTGAAGTGACGTATGATGCTGGAAAAGCAAAAGACAATCGTTGCAAAGTGGTACATCAGTGGGAGGTCAGACACCCGGTCTATCCAACACAACAACACTTCAATCTATTACACCAACATCTATACCGACTACTTATATTACTTTGCAGCCCAGAACTTGTTCCATACGACTTTACATTGTTTCCCTCTAAGTTTTTCAAAGATAAAATATGGAAGAATTAGTTTTGTAACTGGTTGCGAAAAATGAAGATGCGCATAGAATATGTGAAAATTGGAGCTCGTTTGCAAACTTTTGGAGTTACCTTTGCATATACCGAAAAAAAACACTTTCGTGGCGTAGTAGTTTAACTCAGTTTTGCTCTATTATAAAAAATAAATATTTATAAATCGAATCAACGTTAGTTTATGAACATCTGCACTGCTCCCACTTTTTCAAATTAACTTTAATGCCTATTGTATTTCTAATAATAAATTTTTCTAAAGATAAAAACTTATATTTTTCTGAATCTGTATTTATCACACTAAAGACTCGCACACTCTGATACTTTTTCACAATTTAGTAATACAAAAGAATTTTAAATTATGTAGTCGAATTGTGCTTATCATGGAATGCTCGAAACCATATTTTTATAGAGATCATTTGAAAGAGTTAAAGACACATTTATTTAATCTTCGTTTTTTTTCTTAAACAATTCGACAATGGGTTCAATAAACACATTAAAATTGTATATTTATTCTATTAAATCTCATACATAAAAATGGCATATTGCCATTTAAAGATTTGGGTGTGTCCATCCTCGCCTTTTTAAAAACAGACTTGAATACCGCCTTATGCTTGTTATAGAACTTTTGGAAGAGTGCATAAACAATGTTTAACTTATTCAAAGTGATGGTTGGAAAACGAAAGGCAGATAAAATCTGTCGCCCAACATGTTACTATGAATAACAGTCAGTAAATATGTATGTTTTTAAGGTAAGTTTTAATATGTTATTTCTTTTGGACAATAGAAATATGCATATATGTATGTATATACGCGATGTTTATTTGTTCGAATATTATTGATAATAATTTTGCAGATCCATGTGGTGCCTAATAGCTAGACGAGAGTAAAAATACTGTGCTAAAAAAACGAATCAGTCAGTAGAAGCATATATTTTTAAACGAAATTTTGTGCAAATGTTTACTTTGCTAAAATAATAAATTATCTAATTTTCATTGAAAAATTCGTATTCTTTATAAAGAAAATTTAGCAATGATTTGCCGCTCCACGCAAACGAACACATTCTGTTATTTGTCAGAGCATGCGTCTAATATGATATTATATGGACTTCTATGCAAACGCATTCTAAGCAACTTGTATCATGTAACTGTTGTAAGCACATTGTAGGGTTACATGCTTATAGATATATTCTATGTGCGAAAGGAATAAGAAACATAATTCTGTGTTTTCTCAATTTGTAATTTACGAAATAGATGCCTTAAAAGTGTATTATTACGGCTATGGTATGTTTACTGTTCACACGCCAACTCTTCGACTTATCATATTCCAGACATATGGACGATAGGTCTGACTACCATACAAATCAATTAAGAGTTGGCCAAGAAACTTAATTCAATGTTTTTCTCAATTTGTAATTTACGAAGTAGACCTCTTTAAAGTTTTTCATTATGGTCATGCTTACCGTCGGATAAAATTTTGCAAACTTACTAGGGAACCTCCTACAGGTTCAGTGCATATATTTAGAGGACAGAAAAGGATAGTGAGAGCTATCTGAGTATTTGTATGAACTTGGGGTTTCAACACGTCAAAATATGCACAACCTAGATAAAAATATCACATTTTATAACAGTATGATCAATGAAGATGCAAATTTTTGTTCTAAATTGGGCGAGTCGTTTTCTTGTCACATGTGTGTGACTTGAGGAGGCATAATGTATTTCGTAAAATGAGTAATCAGTTGATATTTTATATGAATCGCAATACTATAATAGGCACAAAATCTGGCGAAAATGGAGCAGTATTTATTTCTCGAAATAAATGGAACGACGGCAAAACCAATAATAAGCGTATTTTCTTAATAATATTGGTCGTTTTTTTCTAGGAATAGATTTTCATTGAACAACTAAATTCGCTTACAAACGAAAATTTGAAATATATTTAAATACAAACGGCTTGTATTACACATTTCTTAATATTGGGTCTGGGAAAAAGTTCGTGGCGTTTTTTCAGTAAAATTCAACTGGTCCCCGCATGGCGCGTGGACGAATTCATTTAAACCGAATATGCTCCATTATTATCGACAATGTTTCGCCATTTTTTTGGTAGATCCATGATCCCATCGGTGAAAAACTTCTGTGGTTTCTGGTCGAAAAACTGAATCAAGTAGTTTTCACAGGCTTCTTTTGAAACCAACTTAATTCCATTGAGAGAGTTCTGCAGAGATCGAAACAGATGATAGTCAGAGGGTGCTATATCCGGACTGTAAGGTGGGTGCATCAAAACTTCCCAACCAAACTCTCTCAATTTTTGACGGGTCATCAAAGAAGTGTGTGGTCGGGCGTTGTCATGATGGAAGACAACACCTTTCCTATTAATCAATTCGGGCCGTTTTCTTTCAATCGCCTGGAGTAATCTCTCTAGTTGTGCACAGTAGAGTTGAGAATCAATCGTCTGACCAGTTGGAAGTAGCTCGTAGTGGACGATTCCCCTCCAGTCCCACCATACACACAGCATCACTTTTTTTGGCGTCAATGTTGGCTTAGCGAACGCTTGTGACGGCTCACCATCCTTTATCCACGATCTTTTACGCTTCCGATTATCGTACGTAATCCATTTTTCATCTCCGGTTATTAAACGTTTCAGAAACGGCTCGATTTCATTCCGTTTCAGCAGCGCATCGCAGATGTTAATTCGGTCCATCATGTTTTTCACGCTCAACTCATGAGGAACCCATACGTCAAGCTTTTTTTTGTAACCAGCTTTGTGTAAATGGTTCAAAACAGTTTTGTGGTCAATGCCTAGCTCCATGCCAATATCGACACTGCTGATATGCTTATCTTGTTGGACTTTTTCAAGAATTTCATCAGATTTTTCAGTGATTGGACGACCGGAGCGTGACTCATCTTTCACATTGAAATTTCCAGAACGAAAGCGAGCGAACCATTTCCGCGCAACAGATTTCGATAAAGTACCTTCACCGTACACAGCACAAATTTTATCACAAGCCTGCGCAGCGTTCTTCCCCTTATCATAATAATATTGCAGAATATAGCGAAATTTCTCATTATTCTTCTCCATTTTCAAGTGCGAATAACTTTCCAACCACTGCACCGATTACAATGTTTCTACGCTCAAACTAACGTTCGGAAGGTCATCTAAAAAACGAGCCGTCGGTGGTGTCGCTGTGACTTGTTGTTCTTTAGTTATCGGCAACCAATGCCATCTATCGGGAAAAACGCCACGAACTTTTTCCCAGACCCAATATGTAGGGTGGCTCTAATTCAATTGCCAGGTACTGTATACTTTGCTGTATGTGATATAGACAATTTCCCTTCTAAGAAAACACACGAGTAGAAAAGGCATATCATATTAAATTAGATAAATAGCACATATTATATTACATATAAAGCATCACAATATTTCAAAATTTTATTAACTGTATTTTATTTGAATTTCATTTATTCGTAATTTTTTCAATAATTTCTTTTATTCAAAATTTTATTTCAGACTTACACATTTAACAGAACGTTCATAAAGTAATTCTAAGTCTTTTAAAAAAATTGATTATATTTTGTTTTGATCTGCGAACCATTCCTTAACAACACATATGGCTTCGCCATTTGTCAAAAATCTTGTACTCTTTATAATAACAATAACAATAATCCTTATACAGAATATATATATAAAAATGCGGTGCCAAAAGGTAAAAGAAAAAAACAATACAAACTAAATATAAGTGACTGAACCTAGAAGATATAGAAAATATACATTGCAAAAAAAATTTTAAAAATATATAGAAATAGAAATAGAATATTGTAATGGACATTAAGGTCAAAACTATGTAATTAACTAAATGAAACTTGCTACTAACACTAACTGTAATGGGTCTCCGAACAAAATATTTACATTTTTGCTCATATGTGACAAAGAAGCTTTATATACAATAAAACAGTTGTTCTAGTTCTTGGAACGAAAAAATTAACACGTGAAACACAGAAGCTAACCTGTAGCAAAATAGAGGGAGAATGTATTACATTACTGACTAATTTGATAAAAAATTTTGCACTAAGTAACTCTAACCTATCTAACAGAAATTGAAAATCGCACGAAATGGTTTTTGGGTTTTGGGAACAAATAATAGTCTGACGATGCTAAATCCGGAGAACAGAGTGAGCGGTCAACCAATTCCATTATCTTTTGCCAGTGTGATCAACAGATTCTTTGTAAGCGAAAGCATAGTTTAAAAAAAGAACACACCTTTGACAAGTTTTCCTCGGTGTTTTTCCTGTGAACGATGCGATTTTTCGCTATAATAAAAAATATAAAAAAGATAATCATACCAAAGCTTACATCTATAAAACCAGAAAAAAATAAGCATTTTATCAGTTATAGCCAACTATATTTGCCATTTGAAAAACATAAGTCTGTGTTACAACTTGAAAACCAAGTGTGACGTGAATTTTTAATTGAAAATACAAAATTCTACGTGAAAATATTTACCAAGTATCATTTTTAATTTTGTTCCATCTTCAGTGGTTACGAAGATGTGTAAGAAAATTTCCCCAATTTTCACTTTTTTAATATCTCAAAGAGTTAATAATAAATAGCAAATCTGAAAATACTATCAAATACACCTTGAATTTCTAAGTAACTGCTAATTTAACCGATCCTGTATCTTCAATACTAAGAAAGTTGTATGAGACGATTATCTAAGTTCACTTGTACACTGAATTACGGTGGCTAAATTCGTAATTGTTGAACAACCGGAGATAAAACCATGTTATAGAGGAAACAAATAAAAACGTATATTAGAATATACAGCGTGTTTCAAAAAGAATATACGTACTAAAAAGTATTATTTTGTCCAAACTATCGGTCGCTGCGCCTCGGCTCGGCTATTGGAGGAACGAATACATAGTATAGTTTATTTAATAGTCGCTAGATTACAGTGCAAAGACGTTTCAGGTTGAGCTACTAAATTGATCCTCCGAATGGGTGGAACATTAGTAGATGGTATCGACAGTTTGTAGATACAGGATGTGTATATAAAGGAAAGAGTCCTGGCCGCCCTCGTGTTTCTGAAGAAAATGTTGCACGAATTCAAACTGCTTTCCAACGTAATCCTTCAAAATCAACTCGTCGTGCCAGTCGGGGCTTACAACTGTCTACAACAACAATTTGGTGTGTTTTGAGACGTCGGTTGGTTATGAAGCCGTACAAGTTACAGTTGTTACAAGCTCTGCGTCCTGATAACAAACGGAAATGTGTGGCATTTTGTAACTAGATTCATGATGCTATTGACAATGATAACACTTTCGCACAACGCATCATGTTCAGTGATAAAACGACTTTCCATGTCAGTAATCTGGTAAACGAACACAATGTTCGAATTTGGGGTCTATGGAACCCACATGCAGCCATTGAACATGTACGAGATTCGCCTAAAATCAATGTGTTTTGTGCGATATCCCGATCGTCTGTTTATGGCCCATTCTTCTTTGATGGAAACACGGTTAACGGTCAGCAGTATCTCGCTATGTTACAAAACTGGTTGTTTCCGAGGCTGCACGAAGAAAACTTCATTTTTCAACAAGACGGGGCACCCCCTCACTGGAGTCGCCAAGTGCGTGAATATCTGAATAAAACTCTAGCGAACCGTTGGATTAGTCGTCAAGGAGCTGGCGACTTAACATGTCTCAGCTGGGCTCCACGGTCACCGGATTTGACACCCTGTGACTTCTTCCTGTGGGGTTTCGTTAAAGACAACGTTTATGTACCGCCATTCCCACAAAACCTGGAAGAGTTGAAGAACCTTATCCGTAATGGCATGACATCAGTGACAAAGGACATGCTTGCCCGAGTATGAGAGGAATTTGAGTATCGATGTGATATTGATCGTGTCGCTGATGGAGGACATATTGAAAATCTGTAATCTGAGCTTGAGAGGTTCGTAAATATGTGTGTAAAGTTTCATATTCGTATGTCTTAAAGTTTAATAAATATATGCATTCGAAATATGTATATTGTTTTTGAAACACCCTGTATAAAATCATAAAAGATCTGTTCATTAATATTAGCAAAATTGTAGATAATGGATATGGGTCAATAGTTTTCCAAAATCTTAGTACTACCTTTCTTGAAAATAGGAACTACTTTGAATCTTTCCCATTCATCTGGAAATACATTCGAATGTAAGTTATAGAAAAATATAATTAGCAATGTTTTTAAAATATTGCAAACAAAAATTACGTAAGCGTGCACGTATTCAAACACTAATTCGCAATATTAAATAGCGTAACTAATTGCGTCACTAATTAAATAGAGTTCTAGTTTATAATTCAAAAACATAATTTAAAAAATATTTACACAAAAGTTTGATATACTTTTTATTTTTGTATGTACGTGATTTAGTATTTCTTTACAGGTAATTACTCGGTAAGCAGCGTTCAATTGAAAACCACTACGTGCGCTTAAATTGTAGTTACCAATAGAATGAGTTACGTTGTATACGAAACAATCACAGAAAATTATTCCGTTAACTTAGTAAATAACACAGAATTACATTATTACAAACATGTTTCTAAATTTCTAGAGTGTCTAGTACTTCGGCTAGAAGTGAGACAGTGACAAAACGAGTGAAAGTTACAGCGTTAAAATTTATTAGTACCTCGACCTTTAAACACTAATCAAAATGTCGAAATCGAAAGTAAATACACATGTACCATATGTATCTCCAAGTACTACTATCTTCTTCATTACGATTCAAACTAGTGACCTAATAAATAAGTATATCAGTACATCTATCTGTATATATCTATGTAAGCTTTAATATTAATAATCCTGTTTTTGAATCGTAAATATTTTTTCACCTTGAAATTCACTTTCCTAATTATAAATTTATAAATATTAGTGTAATAAATAAATTCACTACTTTTTATCCTGATCTAATAAATACATATATGTTTATATACGCATACCGCATAATAATGAAAAAAGGTTTTTTACTACGTGTCAAAACAGAGAACAGATTTAATGAGACCGAAATGCGGGAAACAATTACTTTTACGAGGGAATATTGATATCTACAAAGGGTACTAGGAAAGTTTTGCAATACAGCTTTATTTATTTAATTTTTTCAAAATAATTTCCTCTACACTCAATACACCTCTCCATCCTGCGAAACCAATCTTTAAATCAGTTCTGTCAAGTTTCAGGGAGTAAAGCACACTCGTTGTCCTCATCACTGGAAAGCCGCCTCCCTTTTAGCTTCATTTTTACATGCGGGGACAATGCAAAGTCGCAGGGAGCAAGATCTGGACTGTAGGGAGGGTGCTCGAGAAGTTTCAATCCTGTCGTGGTCAAATATACGGTGCAGGCTTTGGCGCGGTGAGCTGGAGCATTATCGTGATGGAGGAACCAGGTGTCCATTCTTGACTTTGGCCGCACGTTCTTCATAGATCCAATGACTTTAGGCAGGCACTGTTGAGTATACCACTTAGCTGTGACTATCTTCTGTGTGTCCAAAACGATGCGTTTCACAATTCCACTCTATTTGAAAAATACAGCTATCATTTTCTTCTTTACAGATCGGGATTTTCTGACAACTACTGGTGTGTTCTCATCATCAAAGACCCAAACTTTGTTTTGAGCTTTGGTTGGCACATTGTAATAGTACAGCCAAGTCTCGTCACCTGTCACGATGTTGTTCACATACCAAGATTGTCCCTTATTAAACTTAAGTCACACATCGTGTCATCTGCTCTTCAGTCAGTCGATGCGGCACCCATAGAGAACAAAGTTTCTTCATGTGCAAATGATGATGCAGAATCAAACGAATTGCTGGTGCAGTTAGGCCTGAAGTACCCTCTATCTGTCGGTAGGTCACTCGCCTATCCTCGCCAAGCATTTTCCTCACAGTAGTAACGTTTTCTACGTAACTGACGTTCGTGGCCTTCCCGGCCTCTCAGCATCCTCCATAGTTAAATTTCCCCTTTGGAATTCTCTATATCATCTGAATATCGTTGTGAGATGTGGACAAACATCACCTAGTGCAAGAGTCATTTCTTCGAAGCACTGGTTTATGTTTAAACAAAACTGCCCTTATCTCATTTCGTGATCACGATGCCATCGCAAGCAATTTACACTCTCACTGTCAATGAATAAGTGAGCCCATAGACATGGCGCGGCAGCTACTATGCACATATGAACATATCTCAACATGTAGCAACAAGCAGCTTCCTACGATTCATTGTTGCGTCATATTGCACAACTTTCCTGGTACCCTTTGTAGTATATATGATTATAACTTTGATGTTTTATAAATAAGTTGTCAAAGTTTGACATCCATAAGTGGAACGGTGATAAAATACTAATTTTTTGGAAACAGCATATCTGAGAGAAAGTTTGATTTAGACAAAATCGGGTTTCGACTAATATATATTTTGTAAAGGAAAACCTTAAAAACTGGGTTGCGAAATTTAAAATAAGATAATCGGATGTTAAGGATTGATTCTGTCCATGATATGATTTCAGAATATTGACAAATCAAGCTCAAGCATATTGCAGAACCATTGCACACTGCTTACGATCATGAATTTCACATCCATAAGAAAAACACCGCAGAAAACTTCTCGAAGGTGTGCTCTTTTTGCAAGACGATGATACTCTTTTTCAAAAATCGTAGATAACATTGCAAAAAATTAATTAAATTGATTAACCATCCTTTCTATTCTCTAGATTTAACACCATCAGACTCTTAATATTAATTTATTCCTAAAACTCAAAAATCACTTGAAAGGTAAAAGATTCCCGACAAAGCTACATGAGTCGTTGAGAAATGGTTTATAGACCAAAGACAAATAACTTTTTAAAGAGTTTAGAACGTAACGGGCAAAATTTTGTTAATAAATAATATATTTATACGGATATTACATTTTAAGCGAAAGTTTGCTTAAAATGAACGAGAACTATGTAGTACTTTATATAGATATATACTTATATAGCATATAGGCAAAGAGTACTTGTGTACAATTAAATTATTACATTTTTAATATCAGCAAAAGATTTCCATGTAGTACCTTTTGGTTAAGTGATAATAAAAAATTATGGGAGCATGTTTATTATTTGTATTGATATTTATCAATATAGAAAATAAATTACTGTTTGTATCTGCTAGTTTTTAATAAATTGCGGAATTTACTAATTTTAATTAATAAGTTTTAATGCAAATTAAGGTTTTAATAGTTGCATTTTATTACTACATAATAATGATTTCTATGTTATTTTTACTTGGCGCACTAGTGCGTGAAAGTTAATTATGCGCATTCGTACAAAGTTACGAAATGATATTTTATTATTAACAACTACAAAAAGCAATATATATATATATATATATATATATATATATATATATATATATATATACATATATATATATATGAGGACCAACATTAGTTAGCAGAGAATCGTACATGTGTCAGCCGAATTGCTCTTATAGCCATTTACGCAGGAAAAGCCAGTCATCAACGAATTATTAACGATTTAAGATATTTACTGGATATAAAGATGCTTTAATGTATGGTTCTAGATTATCGTGCATCTTTACAGAGAACAACATACGAATATTGAAATTATATCGAAAAGTTCTTGTAATTTCTACGTGAAAATGGTTTGGTGGTAATTAGAATTAGCGAATTTTGAAAAAAGCAATGATACAAAAGATCATGGTAAGTACTACATAGAATGAAAACTCGAAAATGGTACTTTTATTAATGATCTTATTAAAAATAATAAAGTTCAGATACGAATTTGATAGAAATTGGGAGCAATAATGATGAAACAGGTCGAAATGTAGTTCATGAATTTTTGCCGTTGAAACAATCGAAATGTGCACACGTGCATTATCCTGTCTGTCCATTATATAATTACAAAATATTTCAAAAACTTAAAAAAGAATACAGATATCGGATTACACAAAATTTAGGTAATTCAATAAATCCAAATATTAAAGTAAAACAAGAATCACAAATTTACATAATAAATTTATAAAGGAAAATGTTGACCGACATAATTTAGAAACTGACCATCAGATTTTTGTAAATTAGATCAACATAATCATAGAAAACACGATTCTTCTAATAATATCTTATGTGTAAAATCAAAAATATCGTTAGAAGCGCGTATAACAACTTAACGACACGATCATCTTTATACTTCATAAGGAATCATGCGCAATAGGAAGACATGAATAGTTCGTTTAGATGACTAGTAATATTAATCGCTAAGGTTGATATATAACCCCTTTCCACATTAACTTTTGTAATTCTGTATACGCATTTCGACAACCAAGTTGTCATCATCAGCAGATAACCGTAAAGTGTCGCACCTGGTAAACCATGGCGAAGAATACCTGTACGAAAACACACTCCGTACGCGGTACACACCGTTGAGAACCTAAACGTACACTGAATACACACAGTGTACGGTTAGGTTCTAGGGTCGCACCTGGTAAACCACGGAGAAAAATACCTGTACGAAAACACACTCCGTACGCAGTACACACCGTTGAGAACCTAAACGTACACTGAACACACACAGTGTACGTTTAGGTTCTCAACGGTGTGTACCGCGTACGGAGTGTGTTTTCGTACAGGTATTTTTCGCTGTGGTTTACCAGGTGCAACACTTTGCGGTTATCTGCTGATGATGACAACTTGGTTGTCGAAATGTTTATACAGAATTACAAAAGTTAATGTGGAAGGGGGTTATATATCAACCTTAGTGATTAAGTTAATCAACCACAGGCTCCATTCATTTCAACTCCATGACTAGTAATAGTCATGTTCTTACTATGGCAATGATGGTGAAATGGTGAAATTAATTATCGACGTAAATACACCAAAAAAAAAGTAGAACGTATACCTCATAAAAGACTTTAAAAACTAATCGTCAATAGTAAAATTCTGATAGTCGTCATATCAGTACTAATCTTCAGTTCTGCCAACTGCATATTAAAATCATAGGCTACTACTCTAAATAATAATTTTATTTATTTGACATGATAATAATACTTTTAAACTCTATATTGTTTATAAAATTAGATTAGAAGCCGAGACTGGAAATATGTAAAATATCAAAAAAACTCTTACCACAATATAATACGCATTTCGATAGAAAGTATAGAGATAAAAACTTAAATATGGATCATAAAGGCTATTTAGTGTGGGTTAAACTGTAATATGCTTCATATAAAAACGCATTTTGAATAAACTAAATTACGGTATGAATTTTTAATATTAAAAAAATTATTTGAACAAATTTCATCTCTAGTTATATAAATAGCATAAGGTCAAAATGGAACTTCGTGCTTTAATATTGCGTCAAATGTACATGTTCCTTATAAATATTAATAAGAAATCTAATTTTCAAAAAAGGAAATTTAGTGATTATTATTACTTAATTTTTGGGTCATACTTATTCAGAATGGTATAAAGTGATAGAAATGTAACTTATAGTGTATATAAATTATACTTCAGAATAAAAATTTTCCTAAAACTTATTGGAAAAATATAGGCCACAGCCTACATACTTTCCATATGTGTACATATACATACATATAATCAGTTTCAGATAAAATATGGTTGTGGATTACATTTTTAATCTTTTGCACTTTACTTGCATAATAGACTGCAAATAGAGCAAAAAGTCATAATAAGGCACTGATTTATTGATTCTTTCACATATATATTCATAAATATTGGAAACGATTGGCAAATAAAATGCGTTTCTATAACAATACTTTAAAAACAAAGTGTAGCACTTGATATTTATCAGGATATTATACTTTGCAATAATATACAGATCAATAACCTACTTACATATGTAACCTTGAGCATAAATTGATATACTAATACACAATACAATTATTTTATCTATGCTCCGTGAACAACTTTCTTTCACCTGCATTCTAGGTTTGCAGATTATCTTAAACTCTTAAAATACAAATTCTATGTTTATGGTCCACTGATAACAGTTTGATTTGTGTCATTATTATTTTCCAAAATTGTTTAATGTTAAATAAATAATTGTGTTTATAGTTTTAGCAAATATGACGAAATAATATGCAGTATGCCTCAAATCTATTTTGAACCTTGATTTTCAAACGGTAGTAATTAATTAATAATAATTTACATGACGTAAACAAAAAATTCATTCTTAAAAATCCTAAAATTATTAAAAGCATATTCGTTATTTTTAATTGTAAATTATATTTGAATTTGATGGAGCCTGTGGTTGATTGACTTGATCAATAAGGTTGATATATAACCCCTTTCCACAATTAACTATTTGTAAATATTGTATTATTTACAAATAGTTAATTGTGGAAAGGGGTTATATATCAACCTTATTGATCAACGTAAATTATATTATCAATTTTGAACAAATTAATATTCTAACATGGGTATATAATTCATTCAATGCGGTTTTTTTAAATTTTTAATGTTCTAAAATTAACAACTATGCGTGCAAGAATCACGAAAAAATATGATACAAAATGAATGGTGTAATTTTCCTCTTAATATCGAACACAGGTATAAAATCTACGTATTTCAATTTAGATATTGAATACAATAAAGAAATCAGAACTAGACGTTAAATGCATATGTAATTGCATATGTATACACGTATATATACACAATTACGTGCATTTCACGATCTAAATTAATGAAACCTCGTAATTTTCTGCTTATTACATCCTCATAATTAAAGCAGAAATTAATGAAAAATCATGCGCTATCGGCGAGGAATCGAACCCCAATCTTCTGCTTACCAAGTGTTCTACCATTGAGCTACCAATTACTGTGAGATTGGATTCTTTAATTCCGCCATAATAAAAACCCGTAGTAAATCTTATTATTAAATACATATGCAATAGCATATATACACACGTGTCCATACACGGTTACGTCCATTTCACGATCTAAATTAATGAAAACTTGTAATTTTCTACCTATTACATCGTTATAATAAAGGTAGAAATTAATGAAAAAATCATGTCCTATTGCTGAGGAATCGAACCCCAATCCTCTTCTTACTAGAAAGATAATTTACCATTGAGCTACCAAGGACTGTGAAATTCAGTTATTTAATCGCGACATAAATTTTTTGGAAACAGATGCTTAATTGAAAATCCGCAGTAGGTCTTATTAAAAGCATATATAAATGCAATATACATACATGTATATACCCAATTACATGCATTTCACGATGTAAATTAATGAAAACTCATAATTTCCTGATTATTACATGCATGATTTTTTCATTAGTTTCTACCTTAATTATAACGATGTAATACACATGAAATTACGAGTTTTCACAAGTAGACAATATATTTTTCATTGATACATTTTTTACATTGAATACTGAATATTTTGTGAAATATTTTTGTTCTTAAGCAACTAATTTTAAATAAAAATAAATCTAACTGATCGATATTTTTTCCATTGCTTCATGGTTCTCTTCTAATACGATTTAATAATTTTGTAAGCAAAGAATATGATAAGTGATCTTTGAGAAATTACAAGTAAACGCAGTCAAAAGAATTTTGCGAGGGTAGCCGTTTATATTTCGGGAATAGCAAACAAAAAAAATTTTTATTATCGAAAATAGTTTTATTGCTTTTCAAAATATTCTGCTTGAAAACCAATACACTTTTGCATTCGTTTGAACCAATCCGAAAAGCATTGCTACCACTGTGAAGACAGTATCTCCAAAATATAAGTTTTGAATGCCTCAACTGCATCTTCCGGCGTAGAAAACCGTTGACCACGAAGTTTATTCTTCACGTGTGCTAGAAATCACAGGGTGGTAGATCAGGGCTGTACGTCGGATGGCTCACCAATTCAATATTTTGCCCCATCAAATATTCAATTGGTTGCACCGACCTGTGAGAGCTCGCATTGTCATGGTGGAGAATGATCTGTCGTTTTCGGTTTGTTTTCCTTATTTCTTCAAAAACTTTTGACAAACAAATAGTTTGTTGGTACCATTCAGAGTTGATCGTTCTACAACTCTCTAAAGGCACGGTTGCAACGTGAAAAAACAGGCGACCATTTGTTTTGATGTACTTTGAACGCGAACAACTTTTGTTGGTTTTGGCTCATCTTGGAATACCCACACAGTCGACTACTGTTTACTATCGGACTCATACGTATAAATCCAAAGTTCATCACCTGTGACGACTTTATTAATGTTCTTTGAAGTACCGCCATTGTATTTCTTTTGCATTTCTTGGCACCAATCGACGCGTGTCCTTTTTTGAGCGGTTGTCAAATTATGTGGTACCCAACGTAAGCATGGCTTCTTCACGGCTAAATGTTCATGCAGGATCTTATGTACGCTGGTGTTACTAATACCTAGAGATGCCTCAATCTCACGGTATGTCATATGACGGTTTTGCACTATCAATTCAGACAGTGCATTAATGTTTTCCGACACAACAACATTTGTGGGACGACCTTCACGAAATTCATCGTTCAAAGAACGCCGTCCAAGTTTGAATTCTCTAAACCAACAATATAATACAGTTTCCGATGGTGCTTCATCACCATATAAACAATTCAGCTCGTCGATGCATTCTTGTTAAGATAATCCACGCCGAAAGTTATGAAAAATAATTGCACGAAAATGTTCGCGAGTTAATTCCTTTTTTTCGCTGACATAAAATTTTCAAGTAACTGTCAACAATAGAAATAGCGACCGTCTGTCAAGGTAAATATATTGTCAAAAATAACAAACTTCACGAAGCAGTCATCAGATCGGAGGCAATATTAACAGTGTTGCCAGTTCCCGTAATATTAACGGCTACCCTCGTATAGATTTAAATGGACAGTAGTCCAAAAACTCAGTCAGAGGAATGAAATGAGTGGGATTAAAGATGACTCAGATAGTACGCAAACTAACAATTTTTTCTTCGCATCTGCAAACTGTTGTAACGCCTAGTACTATCATGGTGAAAGACAATTTCTTCTAAATTATCCAATTACAGAAGGTTTTTAATAATGGCTGCATTATGCAACTGAAGGAAAACGAACTGATTTGGTAGGAAAAAAATACCTAATGTAAAACTGTCTTATAAACTTATACATACACCATAATTTCTTTCGATCAGGATATTACTTCTAAGAGGTCTAAGTAACCTTTCCCTCACATCCCACTTCCAATTTCCTATTACCTTTCGTTTCGTGTCGTTTTCATTTTACCGTTCCATTAATTTGCCATTTCTCAAATACTATTCAAAGCTTGTTTGCATGTTTAACTATATTGGCTAAACTTAGGTGTTGCCACCATCTCCAAGTTTACTTTGTCACTCAGAATTGATTGTAGGCAGAATTTGGATGACGTATACAGTGATTAGGCGCTTTTAACGAAAAACGTTTTGAGTATTTCTTTTTACTCCACGAAATTTCGAATATTACCTCTGATAATTCCACTGTTCCATTATACTACTGAGAAATATATTGCAGATTTAATTTCGATAATTTTTTTCTTCGTCCACTAGTCAAAACAGGCTTTTTCACATCGATTGCCGTTTGCAAAGTACACAATTTCTCAACTACAACGAAAAACTGGCAGAAGTATTTCATTTTATTATATCACTTTACTATGTACCCTTATGTTTTGTATTTTAAAATTTGGCAGTTCGTGTCGAATGAAATATCACATTTTTCAAATAGATAAAGTACGGAGTTAATAAACTCAAAAAACACGCTGGAACAAAATACTAAACTTGTAAGTGCACTGCAGACTGATAAAGTTTGAGAACCCATGGTATATGGTAATTCTTCTAATGCTATAGCAATATTTTAAGCAATAATTTCATTAGTTACGACTTTTGGCTGTCCGCTTTTCGGCAATATTCTAACATATCTCACATTTCCGATCAAGTTATACGGTAGCAAACTTTTACCAACAACAGTCCATGCTGTCGAATGCAAATTATTAATTAAGTTACATACTTCCTTCATGTATTCTGAGACGGTCACTAAAACCAATCATCAAAATCTCAATACGTTCTTTTTCAACAAAAGGATGCAAAACTTTATTACTACTGAACCCCTAAGGCAGAACTCTATTGAAATTCTCAAAAATGCACAGGACGTTTCATTTAAAATAAAAAAGTTAACTTAGTTTTCAGCTAAACCGAAAATCAGATTCAAATGTAAATATATGTATTTATCGAATTCCCTATTTGTATTTACTTAAATGTAGAATATTTTATATAAATCTAAGAAAGCGTATCATATTTATACTATACAGGGTGTAATATACATATACAAGGTGTGATATACATATACATCACACCTTGTGTGAAGAGCAATTTCATTACTAGATTGATTTGCGGCATTCGTGGGAAAAGTATCACTTTTTCCATTTATTGGACAAACTAATATTATCTACAAACTACATTCGAAAGAGCTAATACACTCAGTGTAGCAGATTCTGTAGATAACTAGATACAATGAAACCCTGACATTTTCCTGAAGATACACATACTTTTATATCAATATTTAACCGACTGCAAATGTATATCACACGATAAATTTATCACATTACATAAGAGAATTAATCAGTGAGTTGCAGTCTGAAATTAATATCTAAAACTAAGTCATTGAATGAACTGAATATATAATATTTACTTTGAAATAATATATTAAAAACTATATTTCGTAAGCGTTCCATTTACCTATTATCAAAACCAGTAATTTCGCACATACATACATAACTACATATACTATATGCATATTACGAATCGAAATCCATTGAGTGGGCTGCAAATTTTTTATAAGAAGGCATGGCGTTGCATACTGGTATCAAACAATTTTCGTAACATTTTAATTATAATAATCTCTTATCGATGTTTAAGAAACTCCTGAATTTAGGTTAGAGTATCATGTTTCAATGGGTCACGTCTCATTACACAAAATCTTTTATATTCTAATTGTATTTCTAAGAAAAATTTGATGCTCCCAACGACCATTTTTTGACATTAAATATTTACAATAATGTAGAGGTATAACCCTTAAAGTAAATAATCAACATTTGCAAATATTGTTACTATCAAATAAATGAAAAAACCCTCAAGTGAGTGTACTTGACTTCAGTTTTGTATGTATGTTAATTATATGGGTAGGTGTTACTAACACGATTTTTACCAGATATCAGAAAGAACAATGAGTAAAATTTTTTATCAGTGTTTTACTTAAATAATTGAATACCAAAGGTTTCAATTCTGATCTAATAGATTCTAAAATTTTAGGGTAATCAAAACAGTATCTTATGTAATAAGTGTTCTAGCATTTAATGGAACTCTTATTACATAAGATACTGTTTCGGTTCATAATTCGAGAATAAAAAAGATGTCTTTGAATACTAAATATTTATTTATTCTAAATCTTGAAGAAATATTGAGGAAATTTTGACGAAACTTTGACGATGAAGATATAAAATTGGATAAAAATGGCGTATGATCGAATAGTTCTAAGGATCCAATAAGCATTAATTAATTCAGCGATTATGCCTGTACCAATGATTCCTTGTAAGTCATTCAACAAACCTTTAGTATTGTACTGATTGCCGACCTATACATTATGTACCGTCATGAATACTACTTTGAAGCGATCTTCCTATGCATTCATCCGAAAGGACATCGAATTAATAATGCACCACTACTAAACACCTTTAAAACTTGCAGTCATCAAAATCCTAGTTTGACATTACATTAAATTCTGATAAAATTCTTTTAAAAAAACCCGCTTACCACAAGTATCACGTACCACAAAGTAAAATGACAGAAGGTCCAGTAAAGCCCTATTGCCACAGTTTTTTTTACATAACAACACACAGTAAAAATTTTGAAGATAAATTATCTTTCAAGTAGGTGTAGGAAAACTGATATAATTTTACCAAAAGACGTGTTAATTTTAATTAAATCCAACGTCAAATATAGATACGACTCATTCATTTTCAATGTAATTTTGATACCAAATTAGTGAAGACTCACTGTTTTGAGTTTGTTAATTTCATTTTTTCATACAATACTAAGACTTCTCATAAATAAATATCATAACCCGGATCATTTCAACACCAAAAACAACTGATCGCCAGGGAACATCGAAAAAGAGTTAAAAAAAATATTAGAATTAACTCCAGATTATTGTCAGTGTATATAACATATATTTTAACTTAAAATTTTCCTATATCACATTTGGAATAGTTAGGTAAGATATTTCCATCGTTAATAGTAGAATTAGTTCAACTAGCTGCCCTAATATGTATTCATCATTAACAATCTCACGTCATGAGTTTTATCACATTTGCCACGAAAACTTACTTCGTTTTCGTGGCAAATGTGTTGAAATGTGAATGTGTGAAACTGAGTGTTTCAGTTTCAGTGCAGTAGTTCAGCCCTGAAGATGTCCCATACAAATGGGTACGAAACGTCGGCAGATATACTAGTGACGCGGTTCCAGCCCGGAAACCCAGAAGCAGATAGCATGGACCACGACCGCGGAAGTCTACGTACCAAATTAACAAAAAAAAATTGTTTAAAATAATTGATTTTTTCTGTATTAAATTTTTAAAGCAACCTACGTATATCATAGAATTAATAGGCGAAAATTTATTAATGATTGTTTTATATTGCTATTCAAGAACGTAGACAAGAAAATGTTGTAACTTCTTAAATACTTGCAACATAGTACATATTACATATGTATGCATGTCAAGGACACTCACAATAATATAGATAAAAGTAGAACGTCAACCTAAAATTTGGAATAAATAAAGATAGCTACTTGATGATATTTTCAATGTATACCTTATTCCACAAAATGGTAATTTTATATATACAAATAAATTGTGGTCTGATTACAGAGGGAATCTTGCATGTTTTTAACAGAGAAAGAGTCGAGTGACTTGCTTTTAGTTCTTCTATCTATCCTACACAATATATCCATTGTCTTTAACAGGTACATTATTCCTCATATTCAAGGGCATCAAATCAGTTTTGTAAGTTACTGATTTCAATGGCCTTTAGATTACCCATCATAGATCATTAAATGTTTTCATTAATGAAAATAGTTTCCTTTAATCGTCAAACGCAATTTCGAGAATAAAGAATAATTCCACAGGCCAAATAGAGAGATTACGGGATGTAAAGCAAAAAGTCTCGCTTTTAGAGTCTCCTGGAATAATCATCATTTACTCAAGAAGAAGATGCCAGCGAAAGCGTTGAAACGTCGAACAAATAGCGATTCGTGTCAAAAAGAACAGCTACGTGGAAGAAACGAGGAAACCAAAATCATTCATATATAAGTATGTATGTATGTATGTATGTATATACTTATATATTATGTTACATTAATAATAACAACAGACATTACGAGAAAAACTAATTCTATAACTGTTAAATAAAGCATTCAAAATTATAAGTCACGAAATTTAAGAACGCTCTGTATATAAAATGAATGTTCAAACAAACCCAAGTTTAATATTCGTTAAATAAATATGTCAAGTATTATTGCCTTTAATTCTAAACATTTACGTGTGATAATATAACAAAGGATACATAGACTTTTAACAAATTTTGTCACAACATATTTCTTTGTGTCGATATAAAATAAAACTTTATATTATACATAAGAAATAGATAGTAATTCTTGTAAAATACGTTAGATAATACAATAAATTTTAAAATTATCCTACTGAAAATAATTAAAACATCAATTTAATGGAAGGAAATATTTAGAGTTTAATACAAGTTCATATATTGGAGAAAATTAGGAAATAAGACATTTATAATGGGTTTAGATGGGGAAAATATACAATTAAAATAAAGTAATTAAAAGGGTAATGTTGTAATAGATAACATTATATGTTAAGTAAGAAATAGAGGAAATTACTAATGCTAAGATTTCAAAGTAATATTATTCTTATAAATGACAATATGAAAAGTTGGATTTATGATGGGAAAAGTTGCAACACCGCTAAATTTGATTATTTAATTATAAAAGTATATATTTTATGGAAATAGAAAAAATGGGGAATTGAGATGTAAATAGAAATTAGTGATTTATAATTAATTATTTCATCAACCCTTAGTAAGACTGAGAAGAGACGTTAGTTTTTGTTTATTGTTAAAACTCTATTAGACGAATAATATTTATGACAAGATGTCATAAATAAGACCGGGATTCAAAATAAAGGGGATTCTATATTAGTCGATTGCCTAGTAAACACGTATTATATACCTAAAATAAAAAACAATTGAAATACATAAAAAGTAAACAGTTTTTGAAAAAAGATACAAAAATACTTACAACGATTTTACTATTTATTCGAAGAGTATAATAGATTGTTACTAACTTATTTATGTGAATAAACTATTTTTAAAACAATAATTAAGAGTGAAATAAACAAAACTGATTGTAACAGTATTGTGTATATATAATCTAAACTGATTAATGAATAAAAACAACGTTAAAAATAAATCGGATATAGAAAAATACAGAAGTTGATGCTAATAAAAACGACATCTAGGGAGTAGATTAAAGAAAAAGTTATTTAAAGAGGGAATGAAGTAACATTTTTTTAAGTTGAGAATACGGTACCGAAAATTAATTATTTAAATAAATTAATATAAAATTGGCCAAATTTAAAACTAAATAGATTTGAAAATTTAAATTATTAAAAGGCATTTAATCGCCAGGTATGCTTTTTAAGTTAGACTCATGTTTTTTTTTAATTAAAGTTTGGTAGTAAATAAAAGAAATGTGTTAATTGTAAAAGGTTCTAATTTATTTTTGATATACAATATACAATTCATTTAAAATTTGAAATCTTTATTTAAACAAGTTCAGTGACATTAAAACAAAATAACAATTAGTAAAAATATAGAAAGAAGAAGTATTAAGTTAATTTTTATTCTTTTGGATAGCAAATTAATATTTATAGTAAATCATTTTGATAATAATCATAAGAAAATAATAAAGAAAGTTTGCTTTTCATATTAAATACACTATTTAAGATTTGAAGAGATTTGTTATAAACTGGATTTATTAAATGTTATACCCGGTAGATACTTTAAGTCTTTATCTTAATCTATATCTCATCAATAGTGGTGCACGGCTCAAAACCTTGAAAAAGAAAAAACTACAAATAAATAAGATTTATAATAAATACATGTACATAAGAACAAAATAAATATCAATTCATTTATACATTTTATTTTACACAAAATTGCTTATTTATAGTTATACATACAAAGGGTACTAGGAAAGTTTTGCAATATGACGCAACAATGAATCGTAGGAAGCTGCATGTTGAGACATGTTCGTACATGCATAGTAGCCGCCGCGCCATGTCAATAGACTCAGTTATTCATTAGCAGCGAGAGTGTAAAGTGCTTGCGATGGCACCGTGGTCACGAAATGAGGTAAGGACAGTTTTACGTTATAATTTCGTGCGTGATTTAAACATAGACGAGTGCCTCGAAGAAATGACTCTTACACTAGGTGATGTTTGTCCACATCGCACAACGACATTCAGGTGGTATAGAGAATTCCAAAAGGGCAATTTAACTGTGGAGGATGCTGAGAGGCCGGGAGGGCTACGAACGTCACTTACGGCGGAAAACGTTACTACTGTGAGGAAAATGCTTGGCGAGCACAGGTGAGTGACTTACCAACAGATCGAGGGTACTTCAGGCCTAAATGCACCAGCAATTAGTTCGATTCTGCATTATCATTTGCACGTGAAGAAACTTTGTTCTCTTTGGGTGCCGCATCGACTGACTGAAGAGCAGATTACATAACGTGTGACTTGGTGCCGGGAGATGCTAAAAAAAGTTTAATAAAGGACAATCTCGGTATGTGAACAACATCATGGCAGGTGACGAGACTTGGCTGTACTATTACGATGTGCCGACCAAAGCTCAAAACAAAGTTTGAGTTTATGATGATGAGGACACACCCGTAGTTGTCAGAAAATCCCGATCTGTAAGGAAGAAAATGATAGCTCTATTTTTCAAATCGAGTGGAATTGTGGAACGCGTCGTTTTGGACACAGAGAAGACAGTCACAGCTAAGTGGTATACTGAACAATGCCTGCCTAAAGTCATTGGATCTATGAAGGACCTGAGGCCAAAGTCAAGAATGAACACCTGGTTCCTCCTTCACGATAATGCTCCAGTTCACCGCGCCAAACTCCCTGACCACGACAGGATTGTGTCCACACCTTGCTCCCTGTGACTTTGGACTGGTCCGGCATGTGAAAATGAAGCTAAAAGGGAGGTGGTTTTCCAGTGATGAGGACTTTCTGCTGGCTTGGGACAATGAGTGTGCTTTACTCCCTAGTGAAACTTGGCAGAACTGGTTTAAAGTTTAGTTTCGGAGGATGGAGAGGTGTATTGAGTGTAGAGGAAATTACTTTAAAAAATTAAATAAACAAAGCTGTATTGCAAAACTTTCCTAGTACCCTTTGTATAATACACTTTTTCAAACAACACACATCACTTTTTACATAATAATTGCCAAGCCAACGAGAGGCTTATTACCATTTCACAACGAAAAACATTTACATTAAAAAATTATTAAATGCACATATACGACATCTATTTTTATGCAATATGTATATATATATATATATATATATATATATAAATATATAAAATATAAAAAGTTCGTGGCGTTTTTCCCTTATAAAGAACAACAAGTAGGGCTCATGACCTTCCGAACGTTAGTTTGAGCGTAGAAACATTGTAATCGGTGCATGGAAAGTTATTCGCATTGAAAATGGAGAGAATAATGAGAAATTTCGCTATATTCTGCAATATTATTATGATAAGGGGAAGAACGCTGCGCAGGCTTGTGATAAAATTTGTGCTGTGTACGGTGAAGGTACTTTTAAATCTGTTGCGCGGAAATGGTTCGCTCGCTTTCGTTCTGGAAATTTATTAAATGCACGCTCCGGTCGTCCAATCATACTGATGAAATTCTTGAAAAATCTCTTTTTATTGGCAATGACCACAAAACTGTATACACAAATGTTACAAAAAAAAGCTTATATATATATATATATATATATATATATATATATATACAATATATATATAAACTGGTCAGACGATTGATTCTCAACTCTACTGTGCACAACTAGAGAGATTACGCCAGGCGATTCATTAAAGAAGTCTTCCATCATGACAACGCCCGACCACACATGATGACCTCAAAAATTGAGAGAGTTTGGTTGGGAAGTTTTGATGCACCCACCTTACAGTCCGGATATAGCACCCTCTGACTTATCTGTTTCGATCTCTGCAGAACTCTCTATGGTATGTATAGTCGAGAAACTACCAAAAAAAGAACTGTTTAAATGAATTCGTCCACGCGCCATGCGGGGACCAGTTGAATTTTACTGAAAAAACGAAACTTTTTAATATATTCAGAAGTATTACATAACAGAAATTATTTCTAGCATACCTCATTTTAGTTGTATGTCTGATTTAACAAATACAATGAACAGCTGCTTTCTAAATATTACAGAGAAATGATAAAAGTTAATTTTCTCATTCAGAATTCTAATATACAAAAAAATTATAATAACAGAAAAACCTACAATAGTTTTTAATGTGGTATCCAGGTACGAAAATACCAAGAAAGCCATAAATACACCTTACTTTACTACAGGACAAATCGACACGTGCATGCAGAAGCATGAAAAAATACTGACCTTTGTATTAGCTGCTAGTCTAATTAAATTGTCAAGTTATTTTTTAAAAAAAGGAAACAACGTTAGACAAGAATTGAACTATATCATACCACATCAAAGATCTTGCGGGAAATTCGTATTTCATTATAAAATTGTGGCAAATTAAGAAAAAACGTTAAAAATGTGATGTCAAAATGAGACGAACGTATTCCATTGAGAAAAAAGAACGTTAAGTTTCTACGTTATTAGCAATGAATTAACACTACACTGAATTAGCTTTACAGAAGATATCAGTCCATAAGATTGAGACGAGAAAAATTGTGTCATGACGAGACCTCTATGAGTCACAGAAATGCAAAAATAGCTACAATAAAACTGATACAGATTTTTTACACTGTATTATTAGATGGCAATACCAAAACATACACGCTACAACTAAAACCCAAATCGAACGACTGTACGAGTCAACATAAAAATCGAAAATTCGTTACATGTGTCATTTATAATCATTCTCGTCTACGAGTGCTTGCTACTATCATAATGCATCTACAACATGGAGTATTACATTTTTGAAATATAATTTTCCACTTTGAGAAACAACTTTAAAATAATTTAATGAGTTGTATAGCAAAGCTGGTGATTACACAAATAAAACTTTTTGCATACTCACTGTATATAAATAATTGCTATAATTAAAGTATTAATCATCGCATTTACTGTTATTTAATACAAAACTTGTATAATGTTACGAAGTTAAAGTTACTTAAAGGAGCATAAATTTTCCTTAAAAATAACCTTGAAAAATTATGTATATACTAATATACATAGTTGTTTCATAGCACGTATACGGGAATCACCGTTAGCAATGTGAACTTGCAGTGGTGCATAGAAAATCTCGTGCTATGAATAAATTTGTCGATATCGTTTATGATTTCACTTTATTTGTAAGTTTAATCATAATTTAAATTTTCATTTTTTAAAATTGTACTTTTCAATAATGCAAATTTCGACATGCGAACTATCTCAAAACAACTAAATTAAAGAAATACACCTTATTATAGAAAAAAACGAATCATCCAGTATTTACATATTTTTAAACCAAACTTTGTACAAATTTTTACTGTCTTAAAAATAATAAATGATTAACTTTTCATTGAAAAATTCCTACACCTTATAGAGAAAATTTCATTATGAATAGCAACTCCACGTGAACGATACATTCTGCTTTTCACCCGGACAATGTAATAGAATGATCATGTAGCTGGTGTAAGTTCATGGGAGGATTAGGAAGCAAACCAACCCTTCGATGTATCATGTTTTATGGGCAATAGATTTGGTGATCGTACTGAAAAATATTATCTTGGCTTCTTACTGCCTCTCACTAGTCCTTAGATTAAATAACTGCTTCAAACTCTTAAATAATTAAATAAAATGTCTATTCGTTTCTAATCCTAAGGTATATATTAACTGTTTATATCTAACATTAGAAATAAGATTTTACCAGAGGTATTAAAAGATAAAATATTGGTTAACTTATTTTTTTATTCCATTGTTTAGAATGTTCAAATGCCTACGAGGAGTGGTTACTTCTTCATTAAAATTGCTATTTATGTCGAGCATGGTTTAATATAGGTCGAAAGCCTTGAAAAAAGTTAATGGACTCCAACAAAAACAAGACCATCGCTTAATATTATTGGCTTCTCCTAATATTTCACCAACAGAACACGTCCCATACAAAATTAGTGATGGAAAGTTAAGAAATTTGGCACGTCCACAACGGCCCTAAGGCTTTCAAAGATGAGATACAAGTAGCTTGCTACGCGATAAGGAGAACATGCGTTAATCATTTATTGGAATCCATGTCTCAACGCGTCAATGAATGAGTAAATAAACGGAAAATACATCATTAATAAACATCGAAGGTCGTTTGTTTTTTATGTCAAATTTTTATCATTTGTTGTTTACCATTTATATGTTACCAAATAATTATCAAAATGTAGTTATCTCCAGTAAGTGCTTCAATATCTATCACATTATATATTTATGTTTGAGTAATGCACGTGAGAATACACAGCATATGGTCAAATTTTAAATAAAATTCTTGATTTTATATATGAGGGTAGTTTGAAGTAGTGAGAATGGAAAAGAAAAACAAAATAATTTTTATTTTTCAATATATTCTCCTAAAAGAAAAATACATTTATTCCAACGGTGCTCCAGTGCCCTTATGCCATCTCTAAAATGCAATTCCGGAAGGCTTGCAAAATACTCATTTACGAAGATGATAAGTTCATCGTTAGACGAAAATTTATTTACACCTAGCGCCCTTTTCAATTTTGGAAAAAACGTGGAAGTCGGAAGAGGCTAGAACCGGCGTATAAGGCGCATGCGGTACTAATTGGAAATGCAAGTCGTGGATTTCGGACATCGCAACTGTGCTGGTATGCGAGGGAGCGTTGTCTTGGTGAAACAGAATTTTTTTCTTTGCCATTCCTGGCCGTTTAGCACGAATCTCAACATTTAATTTTTGTAGAAGTTCTGCCTAATATCGTCCGTTTATTGTGGCACCTTTCTGAAGGTAATCAATGAGCAAAATGCCCTTTGAATCCCAAAAAATTGATGCCATCACGTTGTTTACCGATAAAGTGGTTTTCGCTTTCTTTGGAGGTGCAGAACCACGTTCTAACCATTGTTTCCACTGTTGTTTAGTTTCGGGCGTACTGTAGTGTATCCAAGTTTCATCGCAAGTAACAAATCGCCTACAAAAATCAACCAGATTCCGCTTATAAAGGTCCAAACACTCATTGGAAATGCGCAAACGAGTGAACTTTTGGTCAGTCGTAAGCAATCGGGGCACCCATCTTGCCGAAAGCTTAGAAAGGCCCATTTCTTTCGTTTAAATGTGGTGTACGCGTTCTGTTGAAATGTTTACCACGTCTGCTATCTCTCTCACTTTGAGTTGTCGATCGTGCGTAATAATATTATGGATTTTTATAATCATTTCCTTAGAAATCACGATTTTGGGTGCTCCAGAGCGCACTTCATCAACACAGCTTGTTCTAACACGTTTAAATTCATTTACCCATCTACTTATTGTGGCGGATGATGGAGCAGATTCACCTAATGTTTCCCGTAACTCATCTTTTATTTCGGTAGCTTTCATACCCTTAATTGCGAAGTATATAATTAAGTACTTAATGTATTTAAATGGTACTCTGCTTTTTCATTTTAACAAAACAACGTGTTGCTTCTTTTTCAATCAGCTTTCAAAAATAAACTAATCAACCGATTTATCTAAATATCGGAATGTAAACATCTAAATAGGCAACCTAAATTACTGTGCATTTGTTTTACCAATTAGAGCGCCAACTATGTGTCATTCTCACTACTTGTCAAACTATCCTCGTATAGAAGTTGTTTTTAACCTTTCCAAAAAAAAACCCTTCAAAAGATAGAGGATTCGCGTCTTGAATCTTGTTACTATTTAAATAATATAATGATAATATAACTATAAATAAAAGCACAGACAAAAAAAATCAATGCATATCGTACATAAAATTGAAAGAATATTTGAAATTTAACACAAAGTTGTTTAACATTATCCGTGACTTTAATTACCTTGGTTAAGACGCCATTTTTTAAAACCTAATGGCCTTAATATGCATTAATAACTGTATTATTTGTGTAAGCACATATGTAAATACATACATATATAAGAATATACTACAGTTTATTTTTTAACTAAATGATAATTACTTCAGTTGAGTTCTTATAAAAATATGTATATTTTTATTAGTAAGATAACACGACAAATAGTAATTATAATCTTCTGTTAATTTATTTATTATTAAATATTTCAATAAAACTGTACAATGAAAACAAATATTTAAGAAGACTTATTGAGGAAATCATTGAGACCGTGATAAATTGAAAATAAATGTGAAGCATCGTGACATTGAAAATAAATATAACTATGATAAGATATAACTTCTGTATTTTGTTTAATTTAAGAACTGACTTATTCGTTTACTATAGCTATCTTTTCTACAAAAAATAAATATTTGAAACTGATTACACTACCAGTAAAATAAAAACATCGACATGTTTTGAAGATATTGAAAAAAGTCAGTTTCATAAAAATTATATTCTAAACAAAATTAAATAATTTTAAAGTATTATTATGTACATGACTACGTTAGAAAAATGTGCCAAGAATATTTTTAATTTTATTTTGTTTACAAAATTGTCGACTTTTTTTTCTTCTACCAGAAACCTTTATCAAAACGAATTATCTAATATTTATTAATTGATTTAAATGATAGGGAAAATTCTAGTTTGCAAAAACACTGCTACTTAAGTACCACTGCAGAATGGAATAGACTCTTTAGAAAGATTCTTTAATAAGTATGAACTGGAGATAAATACAAACCTGCCCAAATACTTATAATTTTAGGCATATGTCAAAGATCAAATTTATAAGAAGAAAGAAAGAAAAGTATAATAAACGCAGGCTAATATCTCATTAAGAGAAAGGTGTGAAGAATTAGTACTTACACAGCAGATATAAACACTTTCTTTCTAGTAAATGACTTTGTTAAAAACATAGCAAGTAGTTTTACGAATATGAATACAATATATATCAATTATTCCGAAGCAATTGTTTTGCTTTTCCATCCAGAAAATTCAAAAACCCCAAAAATTATGTACAGACGTAAGATGCTAGATAAGACGATATCGGCAAACACAAACTGTAGGTATTAGGAACACGGCTTAAATCACACTGCAGCCATATAGCAGGATAAAACAATTATATATAAGAAGAAAACCAATTAACAGAGCGTCAAAAATACTTTCATATGATATAAGAAATACATAAATAAATAAATAAATTGAAGTAGGAAGGGGGGGGGGGGATTTTGATTATGATAACATTAATGCCGCTCTTGTAATGAGATGTTCGAATCAGATTATTGTTTCTTTGATGATAGTAATCAATAATTCATTCAAAGAAGGCTCACTTGTTAACCGTCTGAAAACAACAAAAATTATATCATTGTTCAAATCAGGATCCAAGCATCTTGTAAGCTAATAGGCCTATTTCTTTATTGAGTGTGTTCTCCAGGATTATAGAAAAAACAGTAGTTAACAGATTGGTTAACTTCTTGAATCAGTATAATATATTGAATCAAAATCAATTTGAGTTTCGCAAAGAACGTTCAACTACAACTACAATAATTACATTTTTTAATAAATTGTACAGTGATTTGGACGAAGAGTGTCTGTGCGTAGGTGTGTTTGTGGGTTTGAGTAAAGCCTTTGATTTAATTGACCATATTCTGTCAAAGAAATTAATGTGCTATAGGAGTCGGCATTATAATTGCTTTGCAGTTACTTGAACTATATAGTAATAAACGGGAGGCAATCGAAGCTCCAACAAATTATTAGGGGCATACCTTGGGGTAGTGTATTGAGCCCTTTTCTGTATATTATTTATATTAATGATACACCTAGGCTAAACATAATTATGTATGCTGATGATACATTATTATTACTTGCAATAAAACGGAAAATATAGACTGCGAAGTTTTTTTTTTAATGGACTGTATGCAAAGTGACAAAACAAATTTTAGAGAATGTACTATAGATGGGCGCCAAGGAAATCTTTCACATTTAATTAAATGAAACAGTGCATTTCTCAACTTAGTTCAAATAAGTTTCTTGGCATTTACATTTACGAGACCTGTTCATGTCGTGAGCATAAAAATTATTTGGCAAAAAAATTATGTACGTAATAACTCGCTTAAGATACAATGTGGATGAATACGTACTGAGGGTGTTTGTATTATTTCGCTCATTTTCATTTACTAATTACATATAGTAAATTACTATAGGGTGGTTAGAAGAAAATCACGAGCATTTTCAAAATAGAGAAAAGGGCTATCACATTAATGAATAATGTCAGTATAAGGACATTGTGTAATGAGATATTAAAAAATATGACAATTGTAACTGTACCATATACACACTACCTGCCATAAATGAGGGATCACTATAGGAAAAATACAAAAAAAATGACACGTTTTTGGTAAAACGAATAAAAATGCAATAATATATGTATATATAATATATATTATATATATTATTTTATATATATATATATATATACTATATATTACATATCCTTATAAAACAAAATAATATCATTAGTTCTTTGAATTGGCCCTTTTTATTTTAAGCGACTTTCGACAAAGCATCTACCTTTACACTTAATAACTTTTACTAAATTTTGGGTAATCTCAATACAAGTTTTAGAAGAGTTTCAACTGGAATATTATTCCAAGCATTTGTAAGGTGTTCCCACAGCTGTTGCTGCGATTTTGAACACTTTTCTGTCTAGCTCATCCCACGGCAACTCGATAGGTTTCATATCAGACGACTGTACGGGCCAAACCATACTTACAAGAAGTCCTTGCTTTTGTTTTTGTTTACCATAGTCCTTACACTATGTTTGGGGTTATTATCTTATTGGAAATAAAAACTTTCTCCTATCAATCTAATGCCGGACGGAATTGCGTGTTCCTTTAAAATTTTCAAATATCCCTATTTTCATAAAATTCCATGAAATCTATGCAAATCTCCAACACGATTAAAAGAAAATGATCGCCAAACAAAAACTGATCCTTAACCGTATTTAACTGTTGGCAGACAACATCCTGGTATCGTTCTTTTGCCAACTCGTCTGCAAACAAAAACGCGCCGATTACTTCCAAACACTTGGAACTTGGATTCGTCCGTCCACAGAACGCGCTTCCACATTTCCATATCCCAATGTTGGTGCTCCTTAGCCCATTATAATCGTTTTTTACGATTTTGTGATCGTATCAGTGGTTTACTAACAGCAAATTAAGGTAGTTAGCGACATGGGATTTTCACGATTTTTATTTAATTCTGCGCAAAGCTGTGGAGCTGTTAACCATCTATTCCGTTTAGATAGCAATTCCAGCCACAAATCTTCTTGTCTAGTGGTCATCTTTGGTCTTCGGACACGTTTTTTTGGTTGCATTGCACCCGTTGTTATATCACTGTACCTTGCACTGCATGATATATTAATTTTAATATTTGCCCTACTATCCGCAGTAACAATTTTTCTTTGTATAATATTATTACAGCACTACGAATTTCTGCACTCAATTTCTTTCTTTTTGGCATTTTGTGTTTGTTCGCAAACACTCGTATTACAACTTACTCGGACAGATTCTAAACGAATCCTAAATTTTTCTTAGATTATAACATTCTGTGTAAAAATTTATGAGAATCATTCTCATAAAACGAGTAATACATACACTCTAGCGAAAGAAACTTAATACCGAGAAGCTTTGAGAAGAAGACGTATAAAGCATGA
The DNA here is from genome assembly GCA_031893035.1 of Dermolepida albohirtum. NCBI lineage: Eukaryota > Metazoa > Arthropoda > Insecta > Coleoptera > Scarabaeidae > Dermolepida > Dermolepida albohirtum. The sequence continues at coordinate 49,264 of JAVIWB010002556.1, forward strand.
TAGAATACTTTTATGTTGAGATTTTAGATTCAGAATTTAACAAGAGGTAATACCACTTGTAGTTTTTATGCCAACTTAAACATACCGACATATGCACTTTTACCTGGACACAAATATTATTTTGTACATTATATGAACACTTTCTCCTTATATACTACCAGTTTCAGTAAATAAATACTTTACAATCAAATTTCACAAACGTACAAAGCAAGTACGGGAAATGAAAAACCGATCGCCTACACTTTTTATTTAATTATCATCGAAATTGGAATCAAAATCCAAAACAATTCTTTATTAATCTGACTAACTTTATATCTCCAAGAATATAGTACACGGCAACACGGTAGGACAATCTGTATACATACATTTACAAAAATTAATTAAGAATCGTCGCTTCTTAAAAAGGAAATGCAAATATTAGTACATTAAACCTTGTGGTTTGATGAAACAAGTATGAATACAAATTATGACCTTGGCCATGTGTACGGACAATGATAACATATAACATAACCTTCAGTATATGTTACAATGCTAAACTTGATAAGTATTACATATACATTATTATGTATGTGTATGCTTTTATAGAACAGCGTTTCTCAACCTTTGTACATAGCTACCCAATAAATTTGTTTGTACCGGCAGTGCAACCCGGTCTAACAAACACACATGTGTGAAATAAATATTTCACCCATTAAAGATAGATATCGATCGCTATATTTATATAGTTTCTGCCCTTTATAAAAATTTCTGTGACCCACAAACAGGCGACAAACGCTGTTATAGAACATGTTCGAAAAAAATTATATTACATATTAAGTTCGCAAACTCAATAATTACAGAAAAGTGTTTTTACAAATTGGATGTTAAGGACGGAATAAATTTTGATATACAAACAAAACCGGATAATTATACTATTCTTCTTTTTATTAGTTTATTGTTCTATTATTCCATATACTATAATATTATATATGACTTTTTTATTTTATTATTAATTTGTAGTCAAACACCAAAATAATATTGCAGATACAGATAGACAATATCATACAATTAATCACTGAAGGTTGATATATAACCCCTTGCCATATTAATTTTCGAATTCTGTATACATATTTCGACAACTAAGTTGTCATCATCAGCACATAATTAAAGTACCGCACCTGTAAAACTACGGCAAAAATACCCGTACGAAAACACATTCCGCACACGATCTGTACCGTTGAAAGCCAAAACGCACACTGTGTATTCGTTTCACATAATTTTTTAAAAAAGGTTGTGTTTTCTTCATGTGAAACGAATATACAGTGCGCGCCCCGGGCCCCAACGGCACAGACCGCGCACGGAATGTGTTCCCGCACGGGCATCACTACCGCAGTTTTCCAGGTGCGACACCGTTCAATTATCTGCTGATGCCCACAACCCAGTTGTCGAAACACGCATACAAAATACGAAAATTAATGTGGAAAGGGGCCACATATCAACCTTCAGTGATTAACATCGTAACAACTAAATTAAAAATTGATGAGATTAGTATAGAAGGAGCGAACAGTTTAATTTTCCAAATGGTAAACCAATAGAACGTTTCTGGAATATTCTGACAAGACCTATTGTTATACGAAATATGTAGCAAAAACTCTTGAAGTATTATGAATTGCTGTTTGGCAGGAACAAGATGTAATTCTCCAAGAAATGTTCGACATACTAAACCGGTCCATGTCATGAAGACGCCGAACGTTTTTAGATGTTCGTGAAGATCATACACTTTATTAACCATAATTTTTTATATTGCAATAAAAGGTAGGTAATTTTGATGGAGCCTATGGTTGATTCACTTAATCACTGAAGGTTGACAGACCACCCCTTGCCACACCAATCCTCGAATTCTGCACACGCACCTCGACAACCAAGTTGCCATCATCAGCAGACAACCAAAAAGTGTCGCACCTGGCTAACCATGGCGAAAAACATCCGCACGAAAACAAACCCCGCACGCGGTCCGCGCCGTTGAGAACCAAAACGCACACTGCACATTCGTTTCACAAGATTTCTAAAAATTGTTTTACTTAACCTAGGATGAAAGACATTAGAAAAGGAAAAAGAGAAAAAAGTAGAGAGAAACTTTAAAATTGTTACAGTCAAAAAAAGCTAAATTTATATACTTGCTATATATTTTGAACATTTAAATTTAAATATCAATGTAACTGTGTAATATTTTATATGGCAAAGTTAACCTGATATAAATGTTTTCTCTTAATTACTTGTTTACTTGGGCACTTATCTCATCATTCAATATTGGAATTCCCTGACAATTTCTCACACGCACAAACCAGTGATTATTTCTTTTAAAGATGATCTAAATAGTCGAGACACAGTTTTCGATATCTCAAATTTTTGTATAAAAAAGTTGACATTAAATTTTCAATAACCAATGTTTATTCATCTATTAATTTAAATTCAAACAAATAAATACATAAAAATATTTGTCGCTGCATTATTTTACTATTGCGATAGTAATCAAAACAATATTGAGAAAATGTCATTTATTTTCATTTCATTACGGTACAAATGAAATGAAAATAAATGAAAATAAAATGTAGTAAAAAGTACACCCAATAGTATTAGTAAACAACTTCTGATTGTTATAAAAATTACGAAAGTACATTATGCTTGGGTATATTTTCCTAAATTCTAGAAATGTTGTTTGCACAATGCATTCTTATAAATGTTAATATTAAGTTAATTAATTAAAAATTATTTACGTATTGTCACAATATTTGCGCTATTCAATATTTTCACTTTTAATCACAACGAAATTCAATTTCATAAACAATTGTACAGAGTGTTAATAAAAAAAACTTTACAAATGTTGACATGTGATAGTAGACTTGAAAATAAGTAAAAAACTTGAATAAACCCAAGTCACATACTCAATAATATTCAAGTTACAGGATGTTGAAATTTTGTTGATGCACATCTTAGCATTTGTTTTCATTCATTAAAGTTAAATCATCATGTAAAAAAGAATACAATGAAATATTGAAATGAATATCATGTAAAAAAAGATTTCCTGTTGCGTCATATATTGACAATGACATGAGTTTTTTTTAGTTTTGCAATGGTCACATTGATTTCGCTTGAATATGCCGATAAGCATTGTGTTATGGCGAAGCAAGTCGCTATTAGCATGAAGCTAGACGCATTTTCTAGCAAATATTTCATAAAAGACATGTTCCATCTGATCCCGCTTTTCAAAAAATTAACCCTAGGCACAAAACATGATGCTTTAAGCCGCGAAAATCAGACAGTGGCAGACTTCGTACAGTTGGTACGCCAAACATCGAAAAAACTCTTTTGCAAGCTGTAGATCTTCGTGTAAGGACCAGGCGGATAAGCAGAGCTTTATGTTAATCAAAAAAGGTAAATAAAATCCTTTACCACATCAATGTGGTATTTTGTATACGTATTTCCGCAACTTGTCATCATAAACATATTGTTAATCACAATGTCGCACCTTCGCGGTAATGCTTACGCAGAAAAATTCCACACACGCATTCTGTCAAAACCAAAATACACACTGATACTTATAAGACATTTGTAAGTCAATATTTATTAGTCTTAAAAACTTAAACTAAAGTACACCCCTCCCCCCTGCCACTTGCGGATCTTTTATTTTTATAACTGTTGTATCTTTCCAGGAACTCATAGAAACCAGAATATGGTATTGGACCTTTGTTTATGTTTGACACATTGTTTTTATTTTTAACGATAAATATGCTTTCATAGTTGTCTAATTCAACGTAATTGTTTATATTTTTGATTAAATGTCCACGATTGCAATTTGATTATTTTCTAGCACGTGTTTCGCTAAACTGGATTCCTCAGGTCGCAGTCACAGCTAAGTGGTATACTGAACAGTGCCTGCCTAAAATCATTGGATCTATGAAGAACCTGCGGCCTAAGTCAAGAATGAACACCTGGTTCCCCCATCACGATAATGTTCCAGCTCACCGCGCCAAAGCCTGCACCGAATATTTGACCACGACAGGATTGAAACTTCTCGAGCACCCTCCCTACAGTCCAGATCTTGCTCCCTGCGCCTTTGCCCTGTTCCCGCATGTGAAGATGAAGCTAAAAGGGAGGCGGTTTTCCAGTGATGAGGACCTTCTGCGGGCTTGGAACAACGAGTGTGCTTTACTCCCTAGTGAAACTTGGCAGAACTGGTTTAAAGATTGGTTTTGGAGGATGGAGAGGTGTATTGAGTGTAGAGGAAATTACTTTGAAAAAATTAAATAAACAAAGCTGTATTGCAAAACTTACCTAGTACCCTTTGTATATATGAGCTTACAAAAACCTAATTAATATTCTTTCATTCACTGTCTGAGTTATAATTTTGCATTTTCATTCAAGTGCATTCTTTCAACTTGTACTAATAAATTTTCAGATAATTAGGAATTAAATTTTTCAGCGAACTTTTAATTCCGATTTCATTTAACTACAATTATAATAATGATGTCAATATTCTTAATTCAATGTAAAATGACTTCAAATTTACTTGTAGATTCTTTTTTTATAATAATTATTTTGAAAGTCACGAATGTATTATAGTGCAGACAGAATTAATCAAATGGTAAGAGAACTTTAAAATAGTAAAAAATGCCTTGACATTCTCTTGCGAACGCAGGACTAATTTTAGCCCGTCTTTTTATTTCTGTAAAACTACGTTCCTTATCTTCAATAGAAAAAATGCTAAATGTGCAGTCTAGTATGATGAATGCATTTAATATTATATAAAAAAGGCATCATGTAATAATAGGGACTTTTTAAATTCGAAGCAAATTTTAAAAAAATATTGTTTGTCTTAAATAAATGACTTCAGTAGCGCTTATCATTGTTATTTGTGCTCCATTAACCAACAAGTAATTATAAATTCATATTTATCAATGTGTCAAGAGAGAGGCAAATCAGAAAAATATTTTACTGAAAAATCATTAGTGGAAAGTATTATTTTATTACTTATTATATTATTATTGTAGTAATATACTTATTTAAGTAATCAATATTTGTTAATATTCTCATTTTTTAAATAAATTAAATTTTATATTTATTCATTACACCCAATTACCTAGCGAAATATAATTCGAAAAGCAAACAATGGTACGAATTTTAAATAAATTCACAATGGAAAATTAATTAACAAATGAAAAATTTATAATTAATTCAAATTCAAATCTACCATAAAAGTTCTTCTGACTCTGAATAATATTGAAAGTAGTATATACACTGCTGATCAAATAAAGGTTATTATTACAAAGAAGATGAAAACAAAGTAACAATTTTATCAAAAAAATATTTAAAGTAATTTACATATGTATAATAAGTAAGTACCTACATATATAATAGATACAGTAAATCATCTACGTATAAACATTGCATTGCAATTAGTATTTTTAAATTAAAATTCTACAATAAAATGCGAGTGTTGGTAAAAAATTCTCTGGAATGACGAATAGATGTTGCAGTTTCAGATAGCTTTACGCCTGCAAATTGCTTCCCTAACAACGTCAACTGTCAAATTTCAAACCACTATGGGTATTACTTTCGTTATGACAAATATTTAATTACGAACGTCTCAGAGTTTTTGACAATGCGGATAATGGCAAAATTCGTGCTGTTATTAAGTATTTCTTCTCGAGAGACTTATCGGCAGCAAATATTCTTAATAAGTAAAGAATAGCCTAAAGAACCGACTCATTAATTTTCCACTGTAAATAATTATTCAAGAATTTGAATATAGTCGTACAACCACTTAAAATGCCTCATATACTTCCGAAATCTGCCTCTATACTGAAAAGTGTTGTAGAAATGTTAGAAACGACTGAGACAGGGGAAGCTGTATACATCTACATAGAATTTACAATATACATTTTAAATAAAGAGTCAGCTATGAAGAAGCTGTCCGTAAAATAAATGCCGCGACTATTCAGTGTCGATTCAAAATTTGTGCGAATTTCACATGAATGTTTGAAGCATTTTCGGAAAAAGCCTGAAACGCTCAAAACAAAACAGCAATCTAAACAGTGACAGCACAGTGATTCTCCTTCCCCAAAAAAAAGGCGATGATTGTTCCATTTATATGAAAGATAATGACTTCCGTTTATTTGAATGCCAATTAATTATCTCCTAAAAGGCCAAACTGTCATAGAAGTATATTACACAAGTTTTTTTAAACAAATTAAAGCAAAAAATTAATGACAATAAATAAATCATTTTCCACCAAGATAATGCAAAGCCTCAACAAGTATTTTTGTTATAACAAAAATTAACTTAATAAATTAAGCTTCGATTTGTTGCTACATCCACCTTATTCACCGGATTTAGCATCATTGGAAAAAAAAACTTTACAGATCAGAAATTTTCAACGGATAACGGTGTTAAATCTGCTGTGACGTATTAATATTATTTACAAACTTGAAATTTCTGAATTTTATCAAAGCATAGAAACTTTGCAAAATAGCTAGTTCAAATATATAAACGCAATTTCGAATAGCAAAGTTCTTTACTCCACGGATTTTTTTCAGTCTACCCTCATGTATTCACTCAAAATTTAAAGAAAACGAGATAATAACAGTATAATAAAAAGTGTGCGCATACCAGGATAAATTACCCGTAAATATATTCTGAAAACTCAAGTATTTCATGGAAAACATACCAAGAAGAAAACGGTTAATTTTGTGGAACAATAAAAGTGGCCAAATTTAGCACGGAGCACTTAAAGAGATAAGTAAGGTTCTGGAAAATGATATTATTTACAAAGAAAATAAATATTACGTTAATGTAATGTTTATTGATCTGATAGCAAAAGGAAGGTTTTCACACAGTGATACTTATTAAGAAAATGCTTATGCAAAATGTCTCAAAACAACAAATCATTCCAGACGTGAAGAATAGATTGGTTTGGTAAGAAGAGTGCTATAAACACTAATCGTGACAGCACAACACTTTCTAGATAATGTAAATTAACATGCAACAAAATGCTAATTCGGCAATTTTTTTATAGCATTCTTTTTTAAAATACGAAATTTTTGTATGCGATAACCTAATTCCTAACCTCTAATTGTGACAGCACAACACTTTCTAGGTAATGTAAATTAGCATACAACAAAATCTTTTTTAACAATCTTTTTTAAAATACGAAATTTAGTATGCGGTTATTTCCTAGTAAAAGAAACGCCAAAAAAATTATTAGTGTTATTCAGCTTTGGCACTTACGATAGAATGCGTATCGAAAGGTAAACAAAAACGTTGTTTTTAATCAAAACTAAAATTAATAGCCAATTTCTAGGCTTTCATTTAGGATTTAAAATTGGCTGCGCCATACACTTAACAAAAGCCTAAATTTTGAACGTTAAACAAGTCAAATGCTATTTAATTCATGTGAAATATTTTAACTAAGAATCTCGGTTCTCTACTCAGAGACTTATTAAGAAACCGTATGTAACTAAGCCGTAAATAATAAAACATTGACGTGCGAATAGTATGCAGTTAATTGCATAAGTCTGCTGCAGTCGAAATTATTCAGAAAAAAGTATTGTAAAATTAAACGATATCTGAACCATTTTTATTACAATACTTACATATATTATTATCATAGAAGCATTATTTGGCATACATTTTCAAATAAATATCTTAATACAAATACATATGATGGTTATTGAAATTAATAATAATAATACAAAATAAAAAGACTATATACTGTTCCTCTACATCCCCAGTGTCCAATCCCATACTTTGCTGTCGACTCAAAATAAACATAATAAAGCACCATAAAAGAATTTCAGTATCCCGCTAACTACCATATTATAAAAACTACTATAGTCAATTTAACACAACGATTATGCGGATGTCATGATAGATTTGAATCAACAATTAATCCTAGCATGCTAACCGCATTCATTATCGCAATGTTGTGTTATGCGAAATCTATTGTTCGGGAACTTTTGTCATGAAATAACTAGGTTTATCATGCCATTATATATGTTCAATTCATTTTCTTTAACCCAATATCTTAACTTTGAAAGTACGTTGTTTATATTTGTCAAAACATATGCAACATTAATGCCCGTTACTAATATGTTAGTGTCATCCGCATAGTTAATAATTAAGACATTATCCTCCGAAACAGCATATATTTTTTATGTAAATTAAAAACAATGTTGGTCCAAAAACTGATCCATGCGGTACACCCCGTTCAACTGACAGCTTTCTGGATGTAAATCCATTAACCGAGACTTAGTTCTGCTACCAAGATAGGACCTGAACCAATCGAAGGCGGCACCCCTCAGTCCGTACATTTCCAATTTATTCAATAACAGTGCATGCGCAACAAAGTCAACTATTTTCGCAAAATTAGTGAATAGTCCAACTGAAATGAATTTTTTATTCAACGCTAACACGATGACAAACACCTCATCCGTTGTCGATACGCTCTTTTACGCGTAGTCATGTTGAAATGGTTCAAACACATTATATTTATCAAAATAGCTTACAATTTGCAAAGCTAAAAAAAGCCTGTAGTTCTCTAGAGAATTTTTAAAACACCACTTATATACTATACAATCTTTACATGTCTCAACAATTGGGAAAATTGTGCAGTTTGAAATGATAAATTAATTATATATGTCAGAGAAACAATAACACAAACTTTTATTTTTTTAATAAAAAGTCCTAAACATTCTCCCCACCAGATGGGTGAAGTATTTTTCAATTTTGTCTACATCTATTTCGGTAAAGTATTAAGTTAATATTTTGTTATTGGCATCTTTGATAGCTTATGGGCGCCAAAGCAAACTAGAAACCCAATTTTCTAATATTTCTGGTCGTATTTTCTCCCATTTTTCAATTAGAATTTAATGCAATTACCGTCTGAATCACAAATATGTATGTGCTCTTTTAACTTAATGTCAAAAAATGAAAAACATTGAACACTATCTACTAACACACAAGAGAGCGCAATGCTTGAGACTGTTATTGTTTTGAAGAATACTTAAATAATTATCTGCTTAACTATTCTTCCAGTCCGACATACAACAGTATGCATGTACAGTTCCATGGTTAACAATGTGTTGCGTACTTTTAGAAAGTCTCTATACTAATTTTTTGCGACATATATTAAATTTGCTTTTTGTCGAATAAGAAAACACCTCTCCAAAACTATAAGTTCCTTTACTACAACACTGGATTTATAATTCCAACAATGCAAAAGCTCTTGATAGTGTAGACTTGTAAAAATTGTGCCAAAATTTATTCTAATTCTCTTTTAAGTTGCCCTAACCTAAGACTCATTTCTTGTTAACAGTACATGCAATATATTTTTCTTCAATTCGTTACATTATCTATAATTTATTAATTTTATCTTATTAGTTACATTATCCCTATCATTAAGTCGTTTAACATTATTTTGTATAGTGACAACTTTTTTTGCGCAAACGCTACAATTGCATAAAATGTTCCACCATTGAATTTATTTAAAATAAACTTTCTCTCTTTTCTTTTATCAGGCTTCATCTTCTTGTACACTTACGATATTTCGAATTGTAATTTAAATGAACTGATTTCTATTATACCACTAAGGGTTATTCATTGTTTGCAGAATTTTACAACGTATTATGATACCATGTAATTACACCAGTATATATAATTACACTGGTATATATGTATGTATATATATGACATTAATTTTATGAAACATTTGTTGTTTATATGTTGCAAGTCTGTATATTTTAAATTACTTTTCGGATTTTAGTGAAGTATACAATACATTTTTTGTAGAAGAAACACTCTAATATGTAGATTTATGCAATTAACTGTATATTACAATTTTTCTCTATATTGTAATTTATTACAATTGTACTAATACGTATCTTGAACTTCAATTATTTATTACATTGTTAATCTACTAGGAAGAGAAATTCCTTTGTCAAATTGGCTCAACCACAGGAAACGTTATATTCGACATTGTACAGCTGTGTTATATCAAGAATCATGTGGCTATGTGTGTGTGTGTGTGTGTGTAATGGATTACTCTTTTGGAGGTGTGTCTGTGACGAAAGCAGTCGGCCTCTACTTGCATATAAACTATTTACGTGATTGTAATAATTCCAGTTTTTCAGCTACCGTTGTTTGTGTTACCTTTATTAAATTTTTAATGTCGTTTTATTTACTGTTTTTGAAAATATTTACGCTTTTTTTGAAAATATTTGCGTTTGACATTAATATATGACAAATTGTAATTTTGCGTATATAATTACGACATATAGTAAGTTGTAATTACTTAATAATTATTTATATATTATCTTTTTAAAAATTATTTTCGATTTTCATTTTTGCGTTTGCCTAATTATTATTAATTAAATAAATATAATCGCTTCAAATAAGATTTTTTTTTTAATTTTTCCTCGAAATAACATCCAAAATGTAAACTTTAACATTAATCAATAACTTTTATTAATATCAGTAAATTTCTTCAGCAACAGTATTTCCAAACTATTACGAATAACCCGTATTTTTAATCAAGTTATCGAAGCGCAGTATATATATAAATGCCATAGTTAATGACCAAGAAATTTGGATTTAATTTTTAAAAAATAATTAGATATGTATGCAAACTACCACTAATTATATTATGGCAGACAAATAACATTTCGCCCCATACGAATTAAGTGCGCAATTACTTATTATTCGTTAGTTACTAAAAGAATGCAACTGGATTGCTGAACTACACTGCAAATGCGATAAACGAAACGTGTGTATGTCTGACCAAAAATGTCCTTTATGAAAGTATTTTGTTTTTTCTGAAATTTACAATTTAGGGAATGTAAAAAATATGAGCATTATAATACCCAACTCTACCTTTTAATTGACAAAATAATTTTAAAACAAATTTTTTTTATAACATAAGTAAAAAAACAATTAAATTCATATTTAATTTCGCCTATTCTTAAGCTGTATAACTTGTGAAAGTTATACCGCATTGTTAATTATTTGATAATATTTAATTTACAGAGTTTCAAGGATGTTAACAATAAGCAACTAAATGTATATTTACCTGTATATTACCCATTGTTTGAAATGCGGTAAAAATCAACATGAACGCTAACCCCAATAGGAAAACGTTTACGAATTTTCTATCTACCGCCATATCGTTTCACCTTTTTTTTGAGTTTATAGGAACGCGCGCACTACTTCACTCTGTATAATTGACTGGTTCAAGTCCCCACTAAACGTAGTGTTATAAACCAGAAACGCGCGTAAGTTAACGCTGACATATGCATAATTCTTGCCGGGAAAGTATTCGCTAAAATTGAATAGGATTTTCCGACGATATTGGTAATAAAGTTAATCATTTATAGTATAACACTAAAGAGGCACGTACATCTATGAGGTAATAACTTTTCGTGATTTTGTAATTGCATTACTAATAATTATTGTAAAAACTCTAAAACAATAAAACACACAACTTAGTAACTGACGTTTAAAATGTTGGAAGGGAGATTTGTGCAGATTAACTATACCGCGCTTTAAATTCGTTAAAATTCCACGTTAATTTTTTTTTCAAACAAATTATAATTGGCTGATTTTATTGCTAGTTACGCTTTGTAGAACGCGGTTATTAATTTAATAGTACAAAAGTGATATCTGTCATTATCTTTATACTACGATAGTATAAAATTGATCTGTATACTTAAAATTAATCCATTATTGCACATAGTACATCGATAAGAATGTATAATAGTTTATTACTTGCGAGCATTGATAGTGAAATGGGAAGCAGTGGGATATTTAAAATTGTTCGATACAAAATTGTACTTTCCATATTCCAATAAATAAATTTATTCAAATGACAATGTATTTTGACAGTTGTTTGACAAATATGTAAACTTGCGGCCGAAAAAAACTGTCCTACTCATTTTTTTGCATACTAAAATGGTTCTCGATCTATTAAAATAGCATATGAATTGTCAGTCATTGCTGTCACATTATTTAACAGTTTAAAACTGATATTACTTTATCTTAAATTTTGAAAACGATATAGTTAAATAAAATACAGCGTACATGAGTTTCCACTGAAATTGAAAGTGGTCATACCCCTAATAAAATTACTAAAAGATTTATATCAAATGTATTACTATACGCATACATATATAAAAATGGAAAAAGGAACGTATATTGATATATACCTTCATATGATTATGTGGGCAACCACCGGCCCGCTGTAAGATTTGATCCGGCCCGCGAGACATTATCGTATTATTTCATGTCTGATATCTATCGCTAAAAATTATGAACACTACTTTAAAATGCCCTACTTTTAAACGCGGTCTGCGAACGTATTTGCACATTAAAGTTTGGCCCACAAGATGTCAAAGGTTGCCCATACCTGGTATGTATGTAGACAAAACGCGCTGGTATGTAATTCCTTTAGGATATAACCATTTAAAAATTTTAACAAATTTTCTGGGACCGTTCAGAACGGTTCGGCGCCATTTAAAAGAAGCAAGAAAACAAATTTACAACAGGAGCATTAAAATCTTTATAAATTAAACGTGATACATTTTACAAATAAGTGAAAATCGCTAGAAGAAAAATAGTATCGGGTTTTTCAATAAGGACATAACAATTTTGTATTCAAATAAAACACGGAAAAATTTAGGTATTAGGCTGAAATTTATTCCAGGTGCAGTACACATGTTACATTTAACTATGGCTTTCGATCTTGTTCATATGACGATCGCGAACACGTTTGCAGCGATCGATTCTTGCGAGCCAATTTTCCATCACTCTTTCACACATATCGGCCAGAACGTTGACAATTTCGCGTTCGAAATTATCCCTGAGCTCCTCTAACATTGTAGACTTGTTGTCATAAACCAACGACTTAACGTAACCCCATAAAAAGAAATCCAACGGCGTTAAATCACATGGGCGAAGTGGTCACTCGCCCGGAGCATTTGTCGAGATTACACGGTTACTCAACTTCCCCTTCAATAGATCAATTGTTTGACTAGCTGTATGGCATGTGGCATCATCTTGTTGGAACCACATATCCCTAATGTCAAGTCCACCCAATTCTGTCCAAAAATAGTCTTCCAAAATGGCACGATAGCATTGATCACAACGCAATCATTTTCATCGACGAAAAATATGGCTCGAGCACACCTCCGGCATGAAATCCACACTACACCGTCACTTGTGATTGTAATGGAGTCTCTTGAAGCACATGTGGGTTTGTGGTTCTCCAATAATGCATATTTTTCTTATTTACAAAGACATTAAGTCAAAAATGAGCTTCGTCGCTGAACATGATTTTTCGGTGAAATTCAAGACTTTTTTCAAACTATAGTGGACCATAATCGGAGAAGTTTTTGTTGATAATTCTGCTTTTGACAGGCATTTATGTTCCGTGATCTTAGTTTTTAAGATACGCCACAAATTTTCAATGGGCAACAAATCGGGACTTTGTGGCGGCCAAATCAATACCTCCACAGTGTTTTCCTCGAACCAACGCATTACAGCTCCCGATTTGTGGCAGGGCGCATTATCTTGCTGAAAAATGTATTGTGGAATATTCTGGTCGAATAGTTTTAGCACAGACGGTTCTAATACTTCCTCCAACATGGCTAAATAGTGTTGGCTATTCATCCGTCCATCGCACAGGTACACTTCTCCAACACCGTATGCAGACATACAACCCCAAACCATGATACTACCACCTCCAAATTTTGCTGTGGGAATGATACATTGTGGTTCATAAGCTTCCCCTTGCCTACGCCGAACGTATAGCGTCCCAGGTAGTCCCCAAAGCTGCCAGGCAAAAGAAGAAAGTTAGCACTTAGACAGGATTAATTTTGTTTAATGTTACATGTAGACTGAATTGCATACAACAATAAAAATATTAGTCATGAAGATGTACTTACATATCTCGATATTCGATTCATCAGACCAAAGAATCTTCGACTACTTCTCGATTGTCCAATTTTCATGTTGTTTGGCCCATAAATACCGCTTCTTTTTATGAGCGTCAGTTAAAAGCGGTTTACGTCGCGCTTTACACCTTCCTAAACCAGCACGCTGGAGACGCCTTCTCACTGTTTGCGCAGAAACTGTTACGCGATAACGCTGTTTCAGCTCACTGGCGAGCTGTTTCGACGATTTTTTCCTATCACTGAAAGCCAGTCTTTGTAAAATTCTGTCTTCTCTAATCGAGGTACAGGGTTTTCTGCCACTTTTTGGTCTGTTAACAAACGACCCACTCTCCTGATAGCGACTAATTGTTGTACGGACTGCACATCGCGAACATTTTTTTTTGCAATTGCAGCTATTGATAACTTCTGGGAATGCAGTAGCACTATTTGGGCGCGTTCCCCTACCGACAACTCGCGTGTTTTAGGCATTTTTCTTCAACAAATAACTGACACAACGTGAAAAAATAGGATAATCTAATTGATCTCTACCACAAACTCACAAACGCACGTTGCTCGCACACTGCTAGAATGACACTAAATTTCTAAAATCCACAATTTCCCCTTTTCACCTATTCTTTTCAATAGGGGATTAACTAGGGTATTCAAAAACGCATTTCTGTAAATACCATTAACTATTTTTACGGTTAATTTCCGTCAGACTTGGATAATACCGATAATAAGGGTTTTTACCTGTGGTGTCTAATACATCTGAGCATGGGTGTATATCGTTAATAAATTATAATTTATTAACTAAAGTACAATAATAATTTGAATAATTGTTGTTGCATATCGATTTTTATTTGAAAAGTACACCCTGGATTAAATATCGAAGAACAAATTATAGATAAAGCTTTATATATTTATAAACATACCATAACCTTGCCGAGACCAGATATATACAAAAATAATAAAGAAATACTAAGGAATAAATAAAACACTTTGTCTAAATTTCACATTATATATTAACTGCGACTAGTTTCGTCTGTTAAGACATTATCGAGTCAAGTGAGTTAATAATAATACAGTGTGAAATTTAGACGGTGCTTTATTTATTTCTTATTTTATTTATTAAAAAGAAACGTTCTTGTGTTACGGTGCAGTGGTTGGAAAGTTATTCGCACTTGAAAATAGAGAAGAATAATGAGAAATTTCGCTATATTCTGCAATATTATTATGATTGCGCAGGCTTGTGATAAAATCGAAATCTGTTGCGCGGAAATGGTTCGCTCGCTTTCGTTCTGGAAATTTCAATGTGAAAGATGAGTCACGCTCCGGTCGTCCAATCACTGAAAAATCTGATGAAATTCTTGAAAAAGTCCAACAAGATAAGCATATCAGCAGTGTCGATATTGGCATGGAGCTAGGCATTGACCACAAAACTGTTTTGAACCATTTACACAAAGCTGGTTACAAAAAAAAGCTTGACGTATGGGTTCCTCATGAGTTCGTGAAAAACATGATGGACCGAATTAACATCTGCGATGCGCTGCTGAAACGGAATGAAATCGAGCCGTTTCTGAAACGTTTAATAACCGGAGATGGTACCCCTGTATGCTGTGTGTATTTTTAATGTTTTTTATATATTTTTATTTTTAAGATATATATTATATATTGTATTTAAGATATTACTTTTTTGGTATTTGGGATCATGGATCTACCAAAAAAATGGCGAAACCAAATGTAAATATACTAATACTAACTCTCAGAAGGCAAATGTAAATATACTAATACTAACTCTCAGAAGGCAAGTCTTAATTATTTTAAATACATTGTGGTATTTATATCAATTTAGTTTGAGTATTTATATTTCCCTTAATGTATTTCCGGAAAGATTTTAATTATATAAAGGATATAAATGTACTTTATTGTCGGAACTCATTTATAATCGCTTTCGTTATATTTCAAGTTTTCCCATTTTTATATTGTATGTCTAATTTTAAGAGCGCGTAATAATTCTTAATCCTTTATGTTCAGTTTATAGTTCTTTTAGGTGCACTTATTGTATATATTAGGTATATTATGTCAGAAGTCAAGGTGTCCCAAAATTAACGCAAGATTTGAATTAAATAGAAAACAGTTTTTAGTCTTTTGATTGTTATTTTTTATTGAATCATAAAGTACATAGGATAGGGTTATTTATGGAATAACACATCGGGCAAATTGCCTCCACGGCTTTGCATACACATACGCACTCGTTTGTCGAAATTTCCCATGACCATTATGCATAAATGTGGTTGAATTTCGTTGATGCAGCGTTGAATCTCCTCCTTTAATGCACGGGTGGTTGTGGATTTGTTGACATAGACCTGTGATTTCAAATAACCCCATAAAAAGAAATCTAATGGTGTTAAATCACGCGATCTAGGGGGCCAATTCTGATCACCGAAACGAGAGAGTACACAATCTGGAAATGTCTCATCCAGTACTTGAATTGTTTCACGGGCTGTATGGCATGTGGCACTATCTTGTGGAAACCACATATTGGCCACATCAATATCATCCAATTTCGGCAGAAAGAACTGTGTTATCATGTCGCGATATCGAGCACCAGTAACAGTCACTGCTTGACCAGCCTCATTTTCAAAAAGTATGGTCCAATTACGCCTCCAGCACCAAAATCCACACCAAACATTGACACGTTGTGGATACATTTGTTTTTCGACAATCACGTGTAGGTTCTCAAAACCCCAAAAGTGGCAATTTTGGCAATTAACAAAGCCATCAAGGTGAAAATGTGCTTCATCGCTTAAAATGATTTTGCTCGAAAAATCAGCATCCATTTGTTGATATTCAATAATCCATTCAACGAACTCTCTTCGCTGTGCATGGTCATTAGCCTTCAGCTGTTTTGTTAATTGAATTTTATAAGCATGGAGACACAGATCTTTAGTGAGTATACGTGTGAGCTTCTTGAACTTTGCAATTCTTGTCCATGACGCCGAATTGAAGTTCCTGGATTGTCACCGATACTCTCACGCACTGCTTCGATATTGACATTAGAACGACTTGTTTTTGGACGATCAGTGTGTTTGGCGTCTCCAATGGATCCAGTCTCCCTAAATTTTTCAATTAATCTCTTCACAGCTGACGAAGTTAAAACACTATTCCGACCATATTTTGTATGAAATCTTCGAACTGCGCCGCCAAGCTTTCCTTATTTTTGAAATATTGTTCAATAATGAAGACACGTTATTCTATAGTGTAACCCTCCATTTTTACTAACCCTAAACTGTCAGCTGTCGAATTGTTTTTTTTTTAGGGTTGCCAACACTTTACTGCACAAATGGCCACAAATTCAAATCTTGCGTTAATTTTGGGACACCCATTAAATTAATCTTTTATCTATGTTTTAAAGGTTATTGCCACTAGGAAACACTGTCCTTCGGATTCTTTATCCAGCTTCATATGAGAACCATTACGTGCCGGAAAGAAACAGAGAAACAAGAAGTTTGAATTTGTAATTGGCATTTAAAAATAACCCAATCCATCTAAAATTGCGTACGATAGCTATTCGTTGTAGACCCGTGTTATTGATTTTATACTGAGAATATGATATTACATGTAAATAAAGAAAATTCAATTATCTATATACTAGAAGTTAAAATTTTGAACAAAAATAATTCGAATGTAACTTTGAATTTTCAATTATTTAGAAAACATTTATTTCGTTATTTTAGCTGAATAATTATGAAATTACCTAGCATCCCAATCAGTACAATAGATTCATTGCTTCTAACAGCGATGATTTCTTTCAACACCTATAACAGGTTTACCTACTCGTAAAATCTAATATAAGTTTTAATATATCAAAAATAAATAAATTATTAATAATTTTTTTCCAACAGTGCATCCATATACCATACGCAAAGTTGTGTCTTTATTTCATCAAAGTAACTTCCCTTTTTTTTGTAAGACGTACTTCTAGTATTGTCTTATAATTTAAAAACCTAAAATAATAATTAAACAAGTTAAACATATTTGTTTTGTTATGCAAGCAACTTTATAGCTAAAATAGAACATAATATAACTTAAACTGCAAACTCGTCTTGTTATCTTTCTGGTATTCTTATTTACTGAACTTAGGGTCTGCTTTAGAATTGATTAATATTTTCTTAAAGACTTGTTAATAAAAAAAGCTTTACTGCTTCTACAATTTCGTTAATGGTTAATTATAATAGTGTTAGCGCAAGCATGTATACTTTCTAAATAATATATAAAAACAATTTTATAATATATATATTTTTACCTATTTAGCTAATGGCATCTGCAAATTTGAATTAATAAATGTTAATATTTATTTGGCGACCTTTTTACTAGTGGAATTATAGCTACATTTTCGACATAAATATTTTAAATATCTTTGAATCGTTAACCGAACATTTTGCAAGATACTTACAAGTACGTATGTATATGCACTCAATATTTATTCTAACCTACAGAATTAAATACTGTCTCACGAACTGTTACTTGTAGTCTTAAGTAAACACAAACATTTAAAAAAGTTACTTTTCAAGAAGTATTTAGATGATAATTATATTAATCGAATTTATACTTTATTTGAAATTTTTTACTGTTGTTACATCCCGTATTTTTAAATTTTGTTTTCTAGCCCTTTTATTGTGGATTTTTTGAATTTAAATGAATTTAAATTTTTTTTTAAATTACTATTTAAGAATATATTTTCTCTCTCTATTAAATATGTAGACTATTCATCCCTTTAAGATGCAACCAATTATAATATAGAATCCTAAACATTACAAGTATGGTAAATGTACATAAATCACTCTCTAACTCAGTTTGAGATATAAACAATTTTTGATCAGCTAATTCGATTCGCTGGATTAAATAACAAATTGCTTAACAAAGTTAACTGATGCAAATAAACAATATGTGCACGTAAATTTACAGCAAACGTTAATTGATGTATAAAAGAAATTATGTGAACTCGTGTAAAATTATTATTTTATTTATTTATTATTATTGCTTTATTGTATTATTAATTATATATTACAAATACGAACTACGCAGATGTAATTTTTAATTTCTACATCTGATCTGGTAAATATGCAACTCTGTTAACGTATTTTATTTACCAAGAAAATATAATTCTCTATTCTAGTAATGCCATCTATAATTGGCAGGCCAAGATAAAAAATGTGTGTGATAGGTATTGGGTGGAACTGAAAGTGATAGAAATGGAAAACGTGTAATATTATTTATTATTTCACTCATGCAAATCAAAATTTCTAAATTAAAATAATTAAAGAGAGTAACGGTCTAGATGCATAAGTGTAGAAATTGAATTGGCAATGTTCAACTGAATATTTTCCAATTAATATTTCTGTGTAATTTACATTAATACAGTGATGTCGCTGGTTGTGGTGTACAGTAAAAAAGAAATTTGTTGATATATTGTTTATTTTTGTATGTGATTCATTGAATGTGGTTTTTGCGAATCAGTGCTATAACGAAACATTTAATTAATTAACATTCTGTTCATGGTTTATTAAGTGTGTTTTAAAGCACAGTGGAAAGTCTATGTAGTTCGTTGTCTCTTTCCTTTTAGGTTTTAAGCGACAATAATTATCGGTAAATTTATCAATGATAAACTTTACTTCACATAAGTATCGACTGTACTCACTATATGGATGATAATATATAGTGATTAATAGATTTCACAAATTAATAAATAATTTAAAGGAAAGTGGATATCATAAATGCTTGATGAAGTATGAAGAAACAATTTTTCCGTGTGAAACAACTCGCCGATCAAACATTTCTCAGGTATTTGACAATACTTTGGTACATAATGTTATTTTGACAATATAGTATTGTTAAATATATTTGCAAAACAGTTTATATGTTGCTGCTTATCATTCATTTAATTATTTGTTTATTCTATGCTGTTCATATAAACATTATTTTTTTAATTGTAAACTGTTTAACCTAAGTTCTTTTTATAAATATTCCATTTGCAAATATCCTCCTCTTATCTCTATATTTCCTATTACTATCTATTGTATATTTAAATATATTCACATAAACACCTTGATATGATAAGAGTTTTTATGAGCTATACAATAGTTTTCATCATATCATTTTTTCCGGGCAGATAAAACTGAGGAACTTAATTATGAGGAACTACAAATAGCCGAACGTAAAATTGAATATCTAAAAAATGTGCTTAATGCTATATGTAAAAAGATACCAAATGATGTTTCTACTCCAGAAAGTAAAGACAAGAAACTTGTAAGTTGTTTTTTTCTTAAATACTAGGTTTAATTTATATGTCTGCTAGCTATCCAGTATTTATGAAAGCAATTAGAGTATATTGGTGAAATTTAAAAGATTACATAAATTCACTTTACTGTGTGGTGATTAAGCTGTTACGAGAGAATTAATTTGTTGATATATCATAATTAACTTCTAATTACAATTACATTCATTACTTAAATTAGTAATATTTTTATAACTTTAAATATACACAATAAATTTTCTCTGTTGATATAGTTTATGCACTTTATCTGTATATAGTAGTTTAAACATATTTTGACAACAAATTGTACAGACGTTATGCCTTTATAAAAGTTTTTAAATGTTTTAACTTGTTCGTGTTTATTTATTGTTTATGTAGACAACTATTTGATCAACATGTAATTATTTCAAAGTGTACTTATTTCATATATTCCATTTAATAAATCATCAAACACGCATCATAACGAATTATATATGTTAAGTACAGTATTAATGTAACTATCTTGTTTTAACACTGATACTAAAAAGAAAAGAAAGAATTTACACTAGTCTACTAGTCAAGAATAGAGTGTTATACATATATTACATTGTTCAAATCCAATTGTCAAATTTAATGTATACTTATTATTTAAGCCTTGTGTATACTTTTATATATATTTAACTTGGCTAGCAAGAAGTAGTTTATAAAAAGTATTGATCTGTATCATATGGATAAAAATCAATAACGCGCATCACATCTTTACTAAAGTGTACATACTTGATTATGAAATATAGAATATAGATACTTACTATACATTTTTCGCAAAAGTGTAAATATTTTCTGTCGCATTTGAACACTTTTAAAATAGTAATTAATATATATTTACATTTACAATTTATAACTATATACATATAAATATAGATTAAATCAGAAATTAAGAAGGAAAGTATAAAAATTTTGTTTCAGGAAAGAAAAGCAGTTCAGTTGCACTAAATATATAAATTTGGTCTAAAAATGATATTTTTATTTAATTAAATTGAAAAATCTAAAACTCATATGCAAAATCTTCATTTCAAATATATATTTACTTATTAAATATGGATGTATCCTATTAGTTATATTTTTATTGTATGTATAATTTTGAATTAAGTACACAAAAAAATGAAAGCTATCTCCTTAGTTTATTTATATAATGATAAAATTTTAAAATAATCTTAAAAGTCAATGTAAATTGTAAATTGCCAGATATCAGTCATTTCTCTTGAAACTAGAAATACTTTTTTTAAGACTAACAATATTTACAGTATTATATAAAACTCTTTCAAACAGTATTAGGGTATATAGTGTCAATTAATATGTTTTTAATATATAGACATTGCGAAAGTAAATCCATATTCACATAAATTATATTATTAATATGCTATACACT
This sequence comes from Dermolepida albohirtum, assembly GCA_031893035.1. NCBI lineage: Eukaryota > Metazoa > Arthropoda > Insecta > Coleoptera > Scarabaeidae > Dermolepida > Dermolepida albohirtum. The sequence goes on from JAVIWB010002556.1 coordinate 70,946, forward strand.
AATAACAAAAATTTAAAGAAACTAAGCAAAATATATCAATTTAGATTTAATATCTAATTTGGTAAAATAAACTTCATTCTATAATAATAATATCTAAAATTTTAGATTTTTTTAAATTAATATGTCAGTACTTATTAAAACAATTAGATAAATTTCATTTGTTACATACATGGAGGTCGAATTATGTATGAAATTTTTTTATTGACATTAATTAGTACTCAGAAGTTTCATTTGTTGAAACTTAAAGTAAAAATAATTAAAAACTTCATTATCGTGAATTAGTAATAATTTCATTTTCATTATTTTTTAGAAAAAATATCCAGAGTATCAGCTAGCTACTATATTTGAACAATACAATAAAAGAAATTCAGAAATCCAAGAACTAAATGGAAAAAGTGAGGAGAGTTGTGAATTATTTAGAGATGTTTTAACAGAATGTGCAAATGCAGAACATACATTAGCTGACGAACAGTACCAACATGAACTTAAAGTAGAGCAGCTTGTAGGAAAGCCTCTAATTGAAGTTCTTGATAAGGAACTGCCCAATATTTCTAAGCTGAGAAGATCTTTGGCTAAGTATGTTCTGGATAAGGATTCAGCAAAGAATAGATATAATAGTGTAATATTATTAAAATCTTAAATAATAATATATTTAAATGCTTTTATTATTACAGGCAGCTAAACATGGATCTCAAAAGGAAAGTATAAAAACGGAAATGGAAGATGCGGACACTAAAGTAGAACAAAGTAGAGACGCTTTAGCCGCAGAAATGTTTAGTTTACTGCGAAGAGAAAGTGAATTGTCCCAATATATTCTGCAGATACTGAAATTACAGCGGGCGCATCATGAAAGTGCTTTAAAAAGTCTGGAGCGGATAATACCAGATTTGGAAAAGAAAATTGGTACTTCATTATTTAAATGTTATTCGTGCAAGTTTTAAAATATGTACACTTCAGGTGATAGTCCAATTAAACCTGTATTTGGCACATCTTTAGAAGAACACCTCCGGGTTACCAATAGAAGAATTGCGTATCCTCTAGAAATTTGTATTCGAGCTTTACAAGAATTGGGAATGTCAGAAGAAGGACTTTTTAGAGTAGCTGGAAGTAAGTTAGTATAAAATAAGTGGCTAACATATAGACAATGCAAATAGTTACATATCTTTTAATTTTTGAATTCCTCAAGAATGTTCATGCATAGGAAAGGTATTTGAACACAATATTTTTTTCTATCTGCAATAAAAATATATTTTAGTTTATGAAAATCTAATGGAAGTTTACAAAATACAAACTTTTAAAGAACGCTAATAGTTTTTCTCATTCAAGGCATGTCTAGAATAAAATGTTCATATCAAAATTAACTTTCTTTTTTTTTTCATAATACTTATAATTCAACATTGGAGTAATGATTTTCTCTGTGAATATAGTGTTCAAGCAATAAACCAAAAACAATTGGTAGTTGAATATTTTTATGGAATATAAATTTTGTCTTTTATTTAAAATTTAAGTTTATAAGTAGAACTTTGTTTATAGATTTTTTTAACTGAAAAATATCTCTGATTACAAAGGAAACATTAGTAAAATATTAATGTACTGTGTTAAAACAAGAAGTAAATGTTGCAGATAAGTACTCCAATTTAAGTACTCAATTTTAATTGATTTGTGAAAGATATACAACATTAATATTTTTTTATTGTTTAATATCCATGGTTTCCATTTGGGCTAAGCTTGAGCATTAAGTTGTGTGGAACTTACTCTTTCTGTCTTTATTGCAGAATTAGATGCAGTATTATAAATGAATATGTAGAGTGTATCAAAATTATTGAAAGAGCACTTTTTATTTAATTTTCAAACAAGTCGGGTTTTGAGAATACAAACTTTAATGGATTAAAGAAAAACGAAAGGATATAGTAATACTATAAAATTGTCAGTAGTCACTTATCGTGTACCGATATCTTGAGCAGGATCACGTTTAATGCACCTCCACGATCATTACAAGCACCACCGTTGTTTCGAATTGACAATTATAACACTAGTGTTTATGGCAACTCTCATGTATTTAAAATGATGCGCATTTTCAAAAGTATATGTACTAATCTTGACATATTCACAACCAAGCTTTAACTGTTTAGAAATCAAGTACAGATATTGTCTCACTCTTGCAGTTTAAACAATATGTTCAGTTAATAACCTGTTTCTGTTCCATGTATAATAAATAATAATGAAATATGTTGCAAATATGCTAGAGTTAATTAATCACCATGTAACTCTGCAATGAATTCTTGCAAAATAGGTGTATATTTTTCTGCAAAATTGTTACATGGAAAAATTATGGACTGTATAGTCACCAACATTGTAATATAACTATCCACATATCAATTTTAACTGATGCAACTCAGTTTCAATAAAGTTATGCGGGTTTTCAGTCATTTAATCTCTACAAGTTAAATATAAAAATCATTTAAATGATTATTGAAATAATTACTGTAAGCTGTTTTAGGTTGAGCATGATGAGCATAGAGTTTCCGTAAAACAAAAACTTTCTTTTTTTAAGTACATTCTAACAGCTCATCATGAATAACCCCTCAAATAATAAAATGTACTTAATTGATCCTGAGTATATATATATAATGAATGATTTTCAAGTTTATGTTGAACTAAATTTAAAACGATCTTTATGAAAATTATCAACAAGAACAGGTAATTTTAACAAAACCATGTAACTATCAGAAAACTTTTATGTAACTTGATCAAAACATGATTAATAAACCTATTTTCTATATTCGCATTGTACCCCGTTACAAACATGAGCTATCAAAATAACAGCATTTTGTTCATGTTGGTAAACCATTACTAATGTCTGACATAAAGTCGATATAATAAATTAGGATATTATTATATACCAGCATTTGTCTAATTCGCCAGTAGTCACATGTGTTGAAGAAAGAAAGGGCGCAAACGTTTTTCTAATAGAGTTACTCTCTACATCTTGTCAAGAAATCGTGAAAAAATAGAAACAGACGTATGCAAAGCATGTGTCAGGTACTATAAGGATAAAATAGTGTTTTGACTTATGAGGTTTGTCTTTTCTACGTTTCCGATATTGTTGTATTCCTTGTATTTTACCGCTGTTATTTGTTGTTCTCACAGCTAATTTATAACATTTATTTCATCATTCTTGTAAGTTCACACTTAGGTAACCTTCGTAGGCAGCTTTTACATTTGTTATTTACAGGTTTACTACAGGTTAGGTATATAACATTATCGCATCTGACAACAATATATAGTATTTAATTTGACATTCTTACTTCCTGTCGAGATCTTATTTTATACGGCAGTGATTACGTGATCGGAAAACACTCCTTATTTAATCTATATATAAAATATCAGTTATTAGTTACACAAAGCCCAGAAGAAATAGTTAATGACACCTTAAAAGAATTGTTTAAAAAGTTACAATAAAATATAAAAATGCCCACATAACCAATTTAAGAGAATCACCAAAAATTGCTTGATACATGTATGTAAAATAGAACATATTTGACATTTAAAAAAATCAAATAATATAAGGCAGCAAATTGAAAAACAACAATTCCCAAAACGTAACTACGTCACAGTCAATCATTTTTGTACACGTAATAATTTTGACAAGCTTGTACTTTTTTCTACAAATTTACAACGCAACATCTCGCATTGCTATTTTAACAGTGAACTATTATTGAATGAACTTTACCTTGCAACTTTTATGTGAAATATGAATATTTGTGTAAGCCATTATGTACTTTAAAGAAACTATAAATGCATCCGAAACGAATTTCATTAATGCTGCAGAAAATAGTTGGCCATTTTAAATTAATATTTTTATTTTTTTACAAATTCTATTTTTATTTTTTATAATAAAGAATCTCTGAAGCAATTGATATATATAAGTAGCCACATATACCTATATTTATTCAATTAATCTTTGCAGTTTGAAGTTAGTAATGCTGGAAATAATAAAAATTATTAGCATTTTTCTTTGTGATGTTACTAAGCATAATAATAAATAAAATTACTGAATTTAACAAATATTTTTCTATTGTACATGAAAACATTTTCTATGGATTTCTATAAATAATTATAGCATAATTTGCAAAAAGTAAGTAATATTGTTCGGATCCATCTGCGTTTGCACAAGCAGAAATTCGAATATGGTGTTAATTTAGTAACGTACCTGATATTGGTTTAAAACCTCGAAATAAATGATGAATCTAAATTAATATCAATTCTTCCAGATTATCAAACCTTATTCGTAGCCCACTTTAACGTTAATTTATTTTATGAAACTACTGAAATTGAAAGTCTTCAGAATAATTTTGGCAGTTTTTGGCTTTAGTCGCTTCTCACTTTTGCTTTGTTCAAATACTGCTGATGTGTTTACTGTAGTTGTTATGTAATATGGATGTATACCATGGAATGAAGTTCTATTTCTTCTATAATTTAGGTTATTTAGATTTTACGAACTTAATGTTGTAAATAACCCTCCCATAATAATTGGTTTTAGACGACACAATTTAATTGAAATTCATTTAGTTTTTAGACTGTACTCAGCAAACGTGGACCCATCTGTGCAGTGATCATATACACCGTTGGTATTCTCCATCGTAAGTCCGAACTTTTCACGCAGTTATAGTATACTATAATTATTAAATACCAGAGAATTCTAAATCTTAACAAAAAAAGGAATTTTAAATTTATTCGGCGTGTTTTCAGCTGGTTGTGGTGTGTTTATTAAAAAATTTACTGAGCAGGAGTTAGTAATAGACATTATTGTAATGTGTTTGGGTGATTTGTGGTATAGATGTAAGTGTAGTTGTATAGTAGAAGTCCTTTGTTGGTAATTATTTTTGATAAGAATTTTAGTATTGCAATTTCTTTCATGGTATAGGAAATCTTTTATTATATGTATAAGTATCTGCCAATGTACTTAGATTTTCCACAAACCCGATTATTTCACAAAACCGTTTGTACATCCATTTATTAACACATCTAAAATGTGCGAAATATGATGCCTGGCATCACTAGGATAATGAGACGTAAAAAATGTGTTAAACTATAATAAACTCAAGAAAATCAAGAAGTTAATCGCAATTAGAACACCTCGTCTAAACATTTTTGTTGATATACTGTATGATTCTATAAATCTGACACACCCCCTTAGAAAATTAAACATTTTTATGATCTTAATTTTCCCTATAGTGAAATTCAAAAATTATGTGCATGTCAAGCTCTTCTGTTTGCATTTATGTAAATTACCACATTCAAAGCATCTCCAGTTTATAAACGAAATATTCACTGCGGTCCAGTAACCATAGAAACTCACTTTAGATCCGTTTCTATAGAAAGTACTAATTGTAATAATACTAATTAATATTTTTAAGCACATATTCAAATTATAAATAAATACTAGTATTGACTTAAATCCAGTTCAACATTCTGCTTTGATCACAACATCAAATTATAGTGGATACTTTTCTAAATACTTTTTTATGTTGGTAGTTGACAAATTGCAATGTAATAATATATAGAATTTGGTTAACTCTACATTTCTTTTCAATTAGGTGTTGTATTAATTTTTTCGACCAGTATACATTGCTATCATTATGTAGCCTGTTACTAATTGACATTTAATTTTATATGTTGGTATTGACATATTAAAATGTATCTACATAAATAGAATTATAATTTAAAACACAAATTATATAATTTTTAAATGAGTACCTTCAAAATAAACATTTCATTACAGGTGTTACAAGAGTAAAGAGGCTTAAGCTTTCTATAGATTCCGGATGTTTTTCATTTTTACTCCCAGAATACCGTGATGTTCATGTTATAGCAGCTACACTAAAAATGTATCTTCGTGAATTACCAGAACCTCTTCTGACAGGCATGTTGTATAATGACTGGATAACAGCCATGAAATATCCAGAAGAACAAAAGATTTCTGTCGTTCAAGGAATCTTGGACAAACTTCCACAAGCAAATAGAGATAATTTGACATATTTAATACAATTTTTAGCTCAATTATCCAAACATCCAGAAACTAAGATGAATCCAAGCAACATTGCTATTGTGATGGCACCAAATCTTTTGTGGCAAGATAGGGAAATTTTGGATAATATGTCTAATTGTGCTATATTAAACATGGTTATAGAATATTTAATAAATCACGTAGATAAGTTATTCACTACTGACGTTAGTGGCTTTTTAAAACTTACAAGTTCCGACCTTTTTCCTACTGAGGAAGATGAATTTCCCAGACCTTTCATACCGCACGTTAGACCTAGTGAAATTGTACCAGAAACTGCCAGTCCGAAAACTTTAGCCCGAAAGAAGAAACCTGTAGCTCCCGGACCGCCACCTAAAATAGGCCATGATTTCTTAGAGCGAGAACGAAATACATCACCTTCCTTCCATTACAAAAAAGAACAGGACACGCTAGAACTAACTAGCAAAGAATTAAATAATATAAATCAAAATAATACAACTTCTAAGTCTAGTTTAGAAAATAATGAAGGTGCTGTTTTTGTACACCAACAAAATGTAATTGGACAGTCTGGTAAAATATCACAAGATTTAGAAGGAACAGAAATGGAAAAACAAGATATACTAGAGCACAAATCATTCTATCCATCAGGAAGTATGACATTAACCAGGCCAAACAAAAATAGAGAAAATACTAGCACACAACAGGTAGGCACTATTGCATTAGAAAATTCGTAATTGCTAACATTCATTTTTTACTAGACAAAACCCGTTGAAGAAGAATTAGTTACAAAAGCAGTCAAAAGAAGAAGCTTTGAAGATTTACCGCCACCAGTGCCTAAAGAACCACAAATGAATTTAGACGAGTCTAAAACTGTTGATCATAAATATGTTACCTCACAGAATAGTGTTAACATTCAATTGACAACAGCCAGACCTGTTCACCAACTTACTGCCCAATTAACAAACGCTAACCCACCTACAATTACAAATAAATTAGAAGGTAAGTTCTAAATTAATATGTGCTAGCCGATGCTAAAATTTAGTGAATTTGTAATTCAGAAATTGATAACTCTTTTTATTTAATTTACTTGCCACATTTTTTTGACTATCCTTCTACTTACTTCGCTATATATAATTATATATAATTTTAATTCTTTCACTAGAGAAGTGGTAGTAGAGAACAGTCAACTAAAAAAATGCTGACGGATACAAATAAGAGAATCGGCAACTTATACGACAAAAATAACAAACAGCAATAAATAAAGTTGCTCATTTCAGTCTAGTTTCACTAATGTAACATATTCAACGCACTTTTTTATACTTTGCATGATGAGCTCGTGTATGATTATACAGGGTTATTCATTTAAAACGCCACCCACGTTACGAAGCGATTTAGGGACAGATTCTCAGTCTATCTATTTATTAAATTCTCCATGTGCCGATATACTAGACGAGGATAATAAAATAAGTGGGAAAGAAAAAAACGAAACACAACCACGTTTTTCATTTTGCTACAGCAAATTTTTCTCGAAGCTTATATTCAAAAACTCATACCAAGTAAAAAACTATTGAAAAATATTCGCCACCGAATAAAAATACGATTTCCCATTTGTATTCGAAACTCTAAAAAATCGGCTATATTCAAAATGAAAAACACCGTACTGTCTTACCTCGAAGAAACTAAACGAAGTTAAAGATGTATTACAAGAAACGCCGACCAAATTACTCAATGAAGCACAACAGGAAGTAAATTCATCATACAGAAGCATTTATCGAATAGCACGAACATTAAAATTCAAGCCCCATCACTTCCTCATTGTTCATGTATTCAAGCCAGCGGGTTCAGAAAGACGAAATGAGTACTGCACTTGGTTCCTTTGCTTTACACACAATGTGAGTATCTTGGATACTACTACTTCAGTAATGAAAGCCTGGTTCTCCCTAAACGGTTACGTCAATAGTCAAAATATGTCTTTGTAGTCAGCTTAAAACCCTTATTGCCAAATTGAAAAACTATTACACTCAAAGAAAATAGGAGTTTAGTGCGAAACTTCTTGCTGCGAAATTATCGGTCCTGTTTTTCACGATGACGATTAAATTATCTAGAATTAATTAGTAAGTTTATTTCGTCACTCAAAATTGGAAGACACCGCATGTTTCAAATGAGACGCTTGCCTTCGTAAAGAAATTTTTCAGTGAAAGATTGCGTTCGCTTGATTTAAGCCAGTTTGACTTTTTTCTTTGGGGTTACATCAAAAATTCAACTAATGAGAATAAACCGCAAACGATAGCTGATCTTCGAAAAAACATTTAAGACGCTATTCGCTCCATTTCGGTTTCGATGCTCGAGAAAGTAGCCCAAAACACGACCCGTCTAGCTAAAGTGTGTCCACGATGCCAAAAGTGTTGAGTTTAAACATTTATTATAATATGGAAATACCTTTTGTATACTTTTATAACATTTAAGCATATTTTTCGTTTATTTTTCATTAAAGAAAACAATAAAAATATTTGTACGAAATACCTTAGATGAAACAATTCTACTTGACAAAAATAAATTAATTAATGTAAAAAAATAACTACTTCATTTGTGTTGCTAACAATTACTTTAAAACACTCTGCTTATCTTATTAGCGATATATAATAATTTCAAAATTTTGGACAAAATTAAAAATTTGTGACATATTTTTACGCTAAATCTATATATTTTGATTTTAGGGAACTTCTTTAAATTCAGTGACATATGATAATGTTTATTTAAGTTATAAGCTTTGCTCAGAAACTTAGGTTTTGTTGCATTTTAGCCTAAACCGAACAAGCATTATATAAATGAAGAACAATAAATTTAATTTTGCAAACTTTTTCATACTTAGACTTTTCAGTTGTTTTAGGAAAACCTGTTGCAGCCCCCAGACCATCTTTGACGGATATAGAAAAAGAATCTTTCAAGCAAGATAATCCTATGAGTAGATCCCTGAATTCAGTTATGTCTGATACCGACCAGGTACAAATCCGCAAACCGCCAAGTGATGATAGACCAAATAAACCAGCAGTACCAGTCAGACCAGCTTCGCTGAGAACACCTTTACGTGTTGACGCAAGCGACACCACTTGTCAAAGAACACAATGTTCTGTCTATAGCACACCGCACAAGCAACAACCTAGTATAGTTCACATACAAAACAGGGATAAACTTCAAGGTCATGATAGTCAAATGGCTGAAAAGGAAAAGTTTTTGGGTCATCAACCCAAACCAGTTGTGGAGAATAAATTTAACGATATTAATTTCAATTGTGATTCTCTACGAAGTAGAACACCATCTATGAGCAGTACCATGAAACCTGATCTACCGCATAAACCACCGCACATGAAGTCAAACGAAGTGCTAAATACGGAATCAAATGAAAAATGTAACGGTAACTCCTCAAAACCTAGTCATATACGTACGCGATCCGATGGAAATATAGTTGACCCTGTAAATCCACTAGCTACACCTCCATCTCCGAAAAATCTAAATAAACCGACCCAACCTCCTCCTCCACCACCTGTACAGGCCAGTAAGGTAAAAACTGAAAATGATAGCACTGACCTTTAGGTGGTTTCCTTCGCCTAGATATTTATTGTTATAAAAACCACTCTAGTGAATTTGGTGATTTTTTTTGTTTCAATTAATGCAACAAAAGGATTATAAAAAGTAACATGAAATTTTAATATATTATATTGTGTGTATTATATTTTCAAGACCAAATTCTTCATGCATATAATGAAAACATGAAAAAAATGCAATATAAATTGACTGAGTTATAATTTTTTTTTAAATATTTATACATATTTGAATTTTAATTTTATGTTTTTCGTTACAAGTAATATGACGTAAAAGAAAATTATTAAAATTGCTTTTTATGTTCTGTAAGTCATGTACGTGTGTAAGTTTTTGTTCTTTTAAACTTCTTTAGTTGACATTTTGTAATGCATACAAATTTAAAGCATTTTTTATAAAACGAAGAATTCAATTTAACATATTCACAAACTTCAATTATTAGTATTTCTTAATTTGAACGACTTCGTTCTCAGCTTGGATACTATTTCTTGAAAAATTTCTATTTGTTTTTCATTTTTTAAGGTTTTGATTTTGTATTATATATTATTTATGCGTTTAACAAATTGCGAACTTTATTGCAAAATTAGCTATCTATCTTGTAATATATTCTACTTATTATAACATTCCTGCTTTAGCATTTTATTCGCTAATATTAAGGAACCTTAGCAATGATAATTAAAAGAACAAAATTACACAAATTTGAAGTCCTTAATATATTATCACCAGTATCATTTCATACATTCATTTTAGATTTTTCTTTTTGACTTTTCATTTTATTTAATAAAGTTCATATATTTTAAGTGTATTTTTTTTATTTTTCGTATTCTAAATTAATTTTGTTAAAGGATAAAATTAGTTTTGTTCCGAAGTAAATAAAATAAATTCAAGTAAGTAACCAACTTTTATGTAATACAAAGTTTATAAAACTAAAATATAAAGTTAAGTGCTAAATAAGAAAACTAAAGTAATTGGAACAATTTTGAATATGATCTTAGTTTTGCACAGGGTTAAAACATGCAAAAAAAACTTATTGGAAAGTTTAATGATTCTAGTTAATATATTTTAATATATATGATTTCTCTAAAGCAATCTATACATAATCTTCAATTAATAATTAGTATAATTGGTAATTCGAAAACTATTGCTACACTAAAAGATTTTTGATGAATACATATTTTAGATTTATTTAAATTAAATACAATACAAATCATTGTGTCGATTCCCTGTATGCATTTTAATGTAAAAGTTATTGTCTTGCAAAATCAATATTTTATTACAAAGAAATAATTGAAGTATATTACCTAAAACAATTCAAAAACTAGAAAATTATTAGAAGCTTATAGATTGACACTTTATATATATGTATATCGAATTATAGTATAAGAAGGATAAAATCCGTTCTGCTGATGCATTTTTTAGAATTGAATTTTCAAAAGAGACTTTATTACATGGTTTACAAATTCAATGTTTAGAAACATCCTTTTATATCTGCTTTTTAATTATTACAAAACAAAAATAAACATATTAGCAACTTTGTTCAGGCTATTCTAGCCATTATAGCAAAAATACTTACGTACATAATCAGTTTCTGTTAGAAACGAAAATTTTCACTAAACCAGTTCAACTAAAATATTGGTAACTTCGTTTTATACTAGAAATATTCATGAAAGCCTACTCTTTTTAAATTTACCATAAATATGGTGTGTCCAAATATCTTCAATGATTTTAGATTTTTACAAAATAAAAAAAGTTTCAAAAATCTTGTAGTATTAATATAAAAAGCTGCCATTTGCTTTTCTTTATCTGCATTAAATGATATTTTCATTTTGCTACATGCAATTACAAAGCATTAAATGAAGAATCTTAAAGAATTAAGTTTAACTGCAGAAGCACAATTCACTTTCTAATTTTATTCTCTTCTATAATCAAATTATTAAAAATAGAAAATTACCTTAACCAACAGTTAAACAACAATCAATGCACTAATGATTAATTTAATTTAGTTTTACGATAAAACTGCCCATCGAGTCCGCTCGACAAGAAGCGAAACATAAAACGCATAAATTAATAAATCTTGCATGTTTTGATTTTGAGAATAAGTAAATATACCAGTTTATATATTAGTGCCGAGCAGGGGATATATTTTATATTTATTTTTCATATTAATAGTTGATTTATACAGTACAAATTATCAAAATTATAAATGTAATTAAGTTTTGCGAATTGATGCTCGTATAGTACAGTAAAAAGCTTGCAAGACACACTTCCTTAAGCCGCACCTTTAGTAATCGTTGCCATCAAATGGACATGATCCGGGAAAAAACTGCTGCATCAGTTATGCTTCCACACCTGTTTCAGCGAAGGATGCCTCATTAAAAAATTTCTTATATGCTGAAAACTACCGTTCAACTTCCACTGATGTAATGCTGACATAATTAAAATAATCTTTGAAATTACTTAACGGATCTGTACACAAATAGACAAATTTTGTCTTAATGTGGTAAAATCCGAATCTTCATCAAAAACCACTCTCGAACTTTACTACACGATTAGTTCTCACACATAGTAGTGAGTGAATATCGTACATTATTTGTAGTGACCCCACTAACGATGTTGAAGGATTTTATAGAAATATTTATTAAACTAGAAATGGACTGGTAGAAATAATGCATTCATTCAACTCCCGTTTTTAGTCACCTGTTAGCAATACATCGAGCATGTTCACCAAACATTTAAAAAATTTTAAAATAAAATATTGCTTCAAAGTTAGTGAGAGAACTGTACGTTTATTTTTCAGATAAAAATGAGGGAATTTATAGCGTTTTAATCGCCATTCAACAGCGCATCTACCTGTCAAATAAAGAGTAGTTAATCAAAACTACTGCCAAAAAAGCCAGTTAGATAATCTGACTTTGTCGACAAATTGAGATTATCGATAAATATACGCTCTCGGTATCCTGATAGGTATTACTAATGAAATGAAAAGTATTTTAAGTAAACCCAATACTGTTATTTTTTATATTTATGTCTTCTTTTCCCATGCACGTGTGCAAACATAAATGTATAGTTGTTTTTTTCGAAATTCTGTAAATAAATCAGATAAAAATTTTAAATGAACTCAATATCAAAAAAAAATCAATCATTCCTCATCATGAAATTCTCACAATTTATTCCAGTGAAGCTTTGTAATTTCATTTTTTAGCATCCTTGCAAACTTTTTCAGAAGAATTTAAATCTTAACAGATAAGTTTTGGTATGTTACTACATATGAAATTAAAACTAAAAACAAAAAGTTAAATATTTTAGTTGAACTGAACTTAAATACCAAGATTTTCATTTGATCGTTGTCTGTGTTTATAATATACTTATCTCACAATATACTCGGTACATTCCTTGTTATATGGTACAGATTAATTTATGGAACCATTAATCTTCTTTCCACTTTTGTCACCCATTGCCGATTGCTTATAATTGCATATCCTATATAAGCAACATACACAATGACATATTTTCTTTAAATATAACAAACACGATTTACCGAGAATTGCTACAGAATTGCAAAGACTAGAGAATAATTTTTTGTATGCTCCTAAAAACATTGTTTCTATGCAAAACTATTATAAAATCCGTAATTTATCACACCCAAATAAAGTAGCAGTTCAATGTCTAGCATTTACTTCTTGCGACATTTATATTTTATAAACACATTTTTAAAAGTACCAAACTTATTCACCAATTAATGTGAGAAAGCATAATCAAGTAGACAGAAAAATTTTTTCTGCCAAGTTGTATAGGACAAACAGTCATAAAAACTGAAATAATGTATTATATATGAGTTATGGAAATAAATTACACATTTTGAAAATTTGAAGAAAGTCCTATTACATATTGTTTGTTCTAATTAAATACATTCTTATTATTAATTATATGAATTTAATTAAAACTTGGCTAAATATTTATTTAAAACGAAGAAATTGTGTATATAAAAATAGGTTCATTACAGAAAATGTAAAAATGCCACAGTATATAAAAATATCAATACTAGATACAACTTGTTAATGTGAAACTAAATTTTTGACAAAAAAAGCTGTTAATAAAATGAAAAACTATATATATTTGCGTATATATAGTTTAAAATAATAACTTTTCCAAAAGCAAGTGTTTAATTTTTTAGCCCATTTTATGTGTACTATCCAAATATTAGTTTTTAATCACTTCCTAGCATGATCGATGGATATAGCAGACCATTTTTGGTGAAAGATTGTTTAAATAATTCACGTAAACAAAAATAAAACGCCTATTTTGTACTTATTTTTTTAAGTATGTAAAACAAAACAAGTATTTTATTTTTATTAATAATTGAATATATTAGAAAGTTACGTATTTATAGACATTTTATTCACATCAGAAAAGAACACATTTTTACATGTTATTCTAACTATACCCCAATCTCTAAGTATGAATTAAAAAAAGAAGAAATATAAATATTCCTTTGAGAAAATATTACAATCTACTGGTAAGTGTTGAAACTTATGCAGTACATCAGTGAGGCAGATAAATTTGTTCAGTAATGTACTATACGAGACGTATATTTAGTTTGGTACCTTCCAAATGTCTGCAAGAAACATTGTTCCTTTGAAAATATATACCATACTGCAGAATGATTCAGGAAATGCAGAAGTTTATGCAATATATATAAAGAATGAGGCACATAAATTTGTTTGCGGTCTACTATACAACATTTACATGAAAGATACTGTAAGTACTGTTACACTTCACATATGTAATAATTTTTTATTATGTTTTTAAACTATTTCATTTACGATTCGATCTAAACACAAAATTATTACTAAAGCCAACGTTTGTGAGTTAGAAATATTTAAGTATTTGTAATTCTTTGTTAATAATCGGTACCAAAAAATGAAGACCCTCTTTTCATATTCAAAGACACTTACTACTTAGAACGAACGTGTTTCTGCACATAGAACCGTTTCTTAGAATAATCTTTTAATATTGCATCTAATATTAATTCTACTTTATCTAATTTTTAATTACAAATTCAAACTTAATCATTTTTGACACAGAATGCACATTTATTGTTCTGTCAGACTACCTACATACCCAGTAACTATAATTCATATTGAAATTTATACTGTATATTATTTTAAGCAGTCGTGTAATATGGTTTCAAAGCGCTTTTTACCACCAAGCTTCTAAAGTATTATAATATTAATTATCTATTACCTTTTCTAAATTTTACTTCCAATAGTAAATTTGGATAATAAAGTTAAACATAAGTAGCTTGTTTTCTTTGAGGTATAGAGCATGTGTGGAAAACACAATCAATAAAAGATGAATTTTTTATACAAAATTTAACAGAATTATCAATTTCTATGATGGTTAAATTTAATGTTTATTAATTGATTACCACTGTTTCTAGAATAAATTTTATTTTGGTGTTAATCGAATTTATAATGAATCAATTCAAAAATTCAATGACAACATGTCTATATAAATAAGAACTTGGTCATACTTTTTTTTTCTGAATATAGTTTCTAATAATGCATACCCTTATTCCATATTTGTTTGTTATTCCTATAAGTATATGGATATGGTTTTTGCAAAACCAATGTTTAAGAATTTTTTTAGCATTGTCTATTGAAAACAAGTATATGTTATTACCAAATATAATAAAAAAATATGCAAACACAGTAAAAAAATGTGTCATGACTAACATTTATTTTATACAAAAAATTATACAATGGCCAAATATATTAAATTACAAACAATGATTTTATTGTATCATCATTACAAACCATCACTGGAGTTTCACCATTAACATCTTTCATATTTATATTAGCACCCTTGCTAATTAATAACTGAACGCAATTTAAATGACCACAACTTGCAGCATAATGCAAGGGTGTTTGCGAATCGCAATCGCTTAAATTAATATCAGCGCCTTCGTCAATTAACAACTGTAAAATCTCTTCTGAACCTCGATCAGACGCCCAGTGAATCAATCCTAATCCTTCATCATCTAATTCATTAAGAATTGATTTTAATTTATTTTGATCATAGGTTTTCAATGTTTTCACTGTCATATTATAATTGCTTTCTTTAATATAATCTATAAGCGATTTTTCCGATTCAGATACATCACTTGAATTCTGTAATGTAGAAACAGACACCCAAAACTCTTTTTTGGATCCAGATGAATCAATAAAATTACTATCTAGGCTTTTTATTGTGTCAACGTATGCTAATTTGGCTTGAGTTTGAGACATATCTCCTAACTTTTTCCAGGCTTCCCATTTTGCTTTACCTTTCATGTCAAACCAACTTGGCTTAGGTGTCTGACAAGGTCCTTCCAGTGCTTGTTTGTAATATCCATATAAAGTAGCTAATGTTGTATTATCAATGCTCGAAAGAATATTTGGTAAATGATTAGCTGCTTTAGTGAAAAGTGTAGATATTTCATCATCAACATAATCTATACCTAATTCTTCTAGATCACTATAACTGCTTGAAGACTTAGCCATTGCAATTGTATCTAATTATATATACTAACTAGCAAATTGTTATTTAAATATTGTTTCCTGAACCTGCTGGTTGTACATTTAAAATGTATCCTTCTAATTTATGATTACCAGCACTGACTGCATTTTCAAAACCATCCTGGTTGCTATAAATAACAAAACCATAGTTTCTAGAAAGGCCAGTGTTCTTGTCAAATATTACAGAAGCAGAAGACACATAACCGAATTTACTGAAATACTGCTTTAATTCATTATGACCTATTGTCCAAGGAAGGTTTCCTACATACAACTTATGTAAGTTACGAGCTGCTGATGCCATTAGTGTGATATTTCTAAAAGATGAATACTATGATCACCGATTAATTCGTGAATATCTAGTCCTACACTAGCACCTAAATTATTAATATTATGAATATAACAATGCAAATTCCACTTTGCTAATAAGTGTTCTATGGACCAGTCGGAGCTGCGCTCTTGGTAAGTACACAAAAATTTAGATCCTGGGTTTAAGTCTAATATATGAGAAACTGTTACCAAAATATCTTCAAAAACTGCTGGTTCATAAAAACAATCTGAGCCCAAAATTAAATCAACAGGTTCATGAGCTTCAAAATTATGTAAAAATAATCCCCAAGTTAGACCTATCAAATTTATGTTCTTATTTATAATTAAGTTATTTAATTTACAACTTCTTTTTATGTGAGCCAAAGACTTCGGTAATGTGACAGAATCACTTAGTGTTACCTTTGCTCCACACTTTGCTGCTACAATTCCAGGCAAAGCAGTTCCAGAACCTAATTCTAAGATTCTTTTATTCACCAATTCTGTTCGCCTTTCCCAAAGAAACCAAGCTAATACTGGAGCTGATGGCCAAGTATAAAATGAATAACTAGCTTGTAACAACTGAAAAATACAGATTTGAATTACATAGACTAAAATACATATTAATAATATTAATATTGAAGGTTTATGAGTACACGCTTCCAAAAATATTGGGCCTACCAAAATGATTTCAAGGTAACACAGCTACATTTTGGTTTTTTTGATTTGCTATCATAGATTATCTTGCTCTATAAAATTAGTCCTATTTACAAATCAACAAGCGATATTTCTTGAAAGCCTCATTAATTATTTTTTCTAAACTCTACGTAAGTAATAACTGTTACTTTATATATCCTAATTTATTACATAAATAGATGATTTTAGGCTACATGTTAATGATAATGCAAGACTCATTCATTTTGATAACTCATTTTTGCAAAAATGCAATTGGGACATAAGTTTATTTATTACAATTATATTTCAATCAATATATTTAACAGTTTTCTAATGTAAATACTGATTATGATGCGTTTACTCAACACAAGAAATAAATTTTGCAATGTGTTAAGAACTAACATTGTATTTACAAAGAAAAATAAACAGATCAGTTTACTTTATTAACAGAGGATGTGGTCAATGATATCTAAACTCAAGTTGAACAAAGTTAAAAAAAAACTTTTTTGAAGATTGTTAATCTAAATAGGCAATTTTAACAAAACTCTATATTTCTAATTTGGAGCCAAAGAAGTACATTTTTTTGTGTTACAGCATTATTTATGATAAGCTCTTTGAGTGCACTAAAAAGAAACATCACATGCACCTAAAGTTCTCATTGTACTGAAACTGTACCTTTATAGTACCGTATCTAGAATAGCTTTCAATACTTGCTTCAATAATCATTTAAATGATAATGAAATTTTGAATTTAATTCTACTGATTAAGTCAGATTTAATTTATTGGATTAAATTTAGTGTAGTGTCTAGTATTGAAACGTAGATCGAAAACTACAATTTACCAACTCAAAATGGTACAAATTTGTTGGCAAGGTATAGCTTAGGAGCTATGCCAAATATCTTATTTTTTTATAATAAGTTTTTCATTTATAAAATATTAGTAAGAAACACTTATAATCAATGTATTATTTATTAAATAATTCTATACCATATTTTTCAGGTAATTAAATAAGCAAATTTCCATACATACATGAAAATTTTAAAAAATGCACATATTCTTAAGATATACAGTTTTCTAAACATAAATAGTTTGTTAAAAAGTTGCCAAAAAGTACCAAAGTGAAGACGGTAGCATAGCAGTACAAATTGTTTAAAAAATAACAATTTTTGTACTAGAGTACCAATTATGACAATACGGGTTGTATCCAGTCAAAATTTTTATGTGAAAGGTAATATTACAATGGATAATTATAGGCCCATCCAATAATTACTGCAAAAAGATACCATACAGCAAGATTTCATATATACTCTACTTCGAGTTCTTTGAAATGTTTAAAAAAATTTTATCATGTTTGTATTATAAATCTTTGTGCCTTCCCCGAACACCAGTTTTAACACCTACAGATTATTATTTCATCAAATAAAAAATATTTATAAAAATCGACTTAAAATATGAAATAAATTAGGTGAGCAAAGTTTAGGAACAAGAAGAAATAAATTAATTTATGGATGCCAGAAAATAATGGATATTTCCATTTGTTTTAAATTTTGATAAATATTGTAATAACACATATTTCTTTAAAAATATCTTTCTTTTTTATATTACAAATTTTGTTTGGCATAAAGGTTTTGTGTGAATATTAATTATATTTAGATATCAAATAATAAACTAAGATACCACTGGAAGAGATTACAATGCATCTAACTCATTTAAAGGTTTGGCCAAAAATACACCTTCAATCATTTTGGCAGACATATAAATTATAATTGACTTTTGGAAATATTTTTAATTTACTCTATTTACTTCTGGTTATACAACGAAAGTACCAAATAAAACTTATTTTAAAATGTTATTAATTTAAGGTATAATACTTTAAAAGATTTAGAAAAAATATACTACGAACCTCTGGTATAATAACCTCTAACTTTTCTTCTTGGGATTCTCCTTTTGTATTAATTTTGGATGTAAAAATAAATTTTTTTAACTTTTCTTTAGGTCCATCAGTCATTTGGAATAATAGAAAAGCAATAAAAGAAATACTATTAGTTTTATTGTTTTTACCTAAAAATGTGTAATATAATTACGAAAATAAGGTCTTCTTTTTGGAGTTTTGTGACTAATAATTTGTATAAAATAACTATATAGTAAATCACAAAGATAACCTTGTATTATTGATGGCACTGATTGCCGTGTGGTCAAGAATTATTTAATTACGTCAGACAGATCTAGGGAATTTAAATTTATCAATTTTAAAATATTACAAAAAAATTATTTGAAATCAAAATCTTGATAACATTTTGTGTGCTATAATAATCCTTTATGAATGTTATTTAAAACCGTATATTATTTTTGATCTTAATGTATTTACTAAAAAAAAGTCTGATTATTGTTACTATAAAAATAAAATCCAGTTTTCAATATTTGACATTTGTATTTAATATCCGCATATGTTCATGGCATTGTTGGTGTTTGTATAATATGATTGATTGTAATAGTATGAAATTGTGAAACAGTATGTAAATTGGATTCTAGTAAGAAAATATGATACATTTTGGCAAATATTTAGCAAAACGAAAGCTTTTTACATAATGTTGTATTTCGGCTTAATCTGATTACAAATAAAAATAATGAATATAAATAGAAGCTTTACATTCATTTATAATGGATATCCAGAATATTGAAAACACCGAAAATGATAATGATCAAAATCCGTATGTAGGTGGTAGATTATTAAGAAAACAGAAGATAAAGGATAAAACGATTTGTGCCAAAGATGAGAGAAATGCTTCAATTAAAAAGGTTTGATCATTTTTACAAGAAATGTATCATTGTTTACTCATTAATTTTTATTGTAGGTGTCACAAATTCTTCAAAAGAAAGAAAATGACCGTACTTCTGATGAATTACAGACACTGAAACAATATTCTGATGCCGTTGAAGAAGTAAAATCAAGATGGAAAAAACGCGATGCTGCTAAAAAACGAATTGAGGAATTTGAGGAACCTTTAGATCAATTAGCGGCAAAATGTCAAACACTAGCACAAGCAATTGCACAGTCTCAACATTTAGTTGTTTATACAGGAGCAGGTATAAGTACAGCAGCCAAAATTCCAGATTACCGAGGGACTAATGGTATTTGGACTAGACTACAACAGGGTAAAGATATTGGGTATGTTATATTTACTATAACTAGAATGTGCTATAAAATCTATTATTTTTTATTAATATAGCTGATAAAAATTTACTGAAGTAATTAACTTTATCGATAATAGTTATATTTATTATATATTAAATGAAATATTTATGTTAAATAAGTATATCTAAATTAAATCTATTTCAAATAAAATTTGAAAAAATTGTCAAAGAAAAAAGCATGGGAAAATATTGTTACTTTGCTTATGAATTAAAATAAATTATGTTTTTGAAAATTATAAGGTGTAAAATATTTTGTATAACTGCTGGAAGCTAAGGAACACAAATTTGAGTAAAAGCCAAATAAATATTTATATATATTACTAAGCAAATAAGATTTAAACAAATATACTCTTTTACAGAAATCATGATCTCAGTCAAGCAGACCCTACCTTCACACATATGGCACTATTTGAATTGTATAGGAGAAATATTCTTAAGTATGTAGTTTCACAAAATTGCGATGGTTTACATCTTAGATCAGGTTTGCCAAAAACCGCATTATCAGAACTTCATGGCAATATGTATGTAGAAGTATGCAAAAATTGTAAGCCTGTAAAAGAATATTGGCGATTATTTGACGTCACAGAAAATACTGGTCGATATTCACACAAAACAATGCGTAAATGTTATACATGCAACAGTCCCTTAGAAGATACGATAGTTCATTTTGGAGAAAGAGGAAGTTTACAGTGGCCTTTAAATTGGTCAGGGGCTTGTAAAAATGCCAAAAGAGCAACTACAATACTCTGCCTGGGTTCTAGTCTTAAAGTTTTAAAAAAATATCCCTGGCTGTGGCAAATGGATAAACCAGTGAAAAAAAGACCTAATCTTTATATTGTTAATTTACAATGGACACCCAAGGATGATTGTGCTAACATAAAAATTCATGGTAAATGTGATCAAGTTATGAAAATTGTTATGGAAAGGCTAGGTATTGCAGTACCTCCATATGAACGCGGAAAGGATCCAATATTTCATCATGCATCTACATTGTGTGATTTAGAAACGCACACATTAACGCAACCAGAACTTGTTTATGTGAAAACTGAAAACTTAAAGTCTGAAATTAAAAGTGAAGAAGAAAAAATGACTGCCAATGAAAATGATCATGTAAAAACTTTCACTTTAGGTCATAAAAGTAGTTACTCCAATATTCCTAAAGAACAAATTCGAAACCTTGAATCCGATGGCTGTGATAATGCAAGCAATAGGACTACAAGTGCTAACAACATAATATTAAATTCAGTTGTAGATTGTCTTCCATCAATAACAAAAACTGTAAACACTCATGCGCTACCTCCTAAAATAAATAGTCCATCTTTCACAATAGATAGTATATTAGAAAAACCACTAGATATTATTCCTAACTTGCCAAAACAAAATAATTATATTAACACCAATATTGTAAATCAAGCCTTGTTAAAATACTATCACATCTCCAATATCTTGTTACAAAATCAAGTATTTGGATACCAAGATCTGATGTATTATCCGTTTCAAACAAGTTTACTATATTCAGGTTTACACAGCATAATAAGTCCAACAGCATATGTAACAGAAACTTTTGGTGTTAATCAAATAGAGACTCAAATTGAAGAAACACTGAGAACTACATATACGCCTGCCTGTGAGTTTTGTAAAAAGCATTATGAGTCAATACCCTGTTTATTCTATACACAAATGGAATCCAAATTTACAAAAATGGAATATCGTTTTAGTAAAGTGGAAAATACAGAAAAACCTTTAGTTTGTACATGTTGTGATTATAGTACTGTTGAAGAAGACGTCAGTACAGATGAAGATGGATCACCTGATAAAATTAAAAAATTTGATGAGAAGGCTTTAAGAAATTGTGAAAAAGAACAAAATATTAAGAAGATTCAAGCTGGCTGGTTTGGTAAAGGATATAAAAAAGGAAGAAGGTTCAAAAAAAGATAACATATTCATGTATTTATTATGCTGCATTATCAGTATTATATTGTATTTTTTGAGTATTATTTTTATAATTTCCTACTTACATATCGATTTTTTTTCAAAAACAACATAGTTTATTAAAATTTTCTTCGATTATTTGTGTACTGAATGTGATGTGATTTTAATAAATAAATAATTATGTTGGAAGGTATTTGTTTTATTAATAATTATTCTATATTATATGTTTATTTTACCATAAAATTTAGCAAATAAACTATTATTAATTATTCAGTATTGACAGTATTTTATATTAGCAAGGAAATTAACAAAATTTGTAAGTAATAAGTAAGGTAGCGGAGGAGGGATTATGATGATAATCATCAATCTTAAGAATATTGCTTTATATTTTAAGCATTGAATACAGTTTCTTATTATACAGAACGTGTAATACGATGTTGCCATTTTTCTGTATTTAAAAACAGTTATAGTTGGTTTTTATATTTATGTTTGTATATAGTAGTTTACGCAGTAAGTGCAAAAGAGCTTGTTCATACAGCACGATAAGAATTTTTGGCATAAACCCAAGGAACTCTCCCCTCATGGCGGTACAAGGACATTCCGAAACTACTTCATCATTCATGTACACTCTTAAATATGTCCTTCCCCACTATTTACAATCTGCCAACCGCTTTCAAATCAGTCCGATCGACAATTTTTTTAGTACAGATTTTGTATTGCATACTAAATTGTTCGCCAATGCGGTAAATTAATGTACCCCGAACAAACATTTGATTTCATGCTCAGAAATTTTTTGGCTGGTCAAAAATACTATGTAAAATTTTTATAGTAGGAAAATTTGAATGAATTTTCCTTTTAAATTCCGTTTTAAAGGGTTGAAACACCACATTATGTTTTCAACCTTTCAAATAAAACAATATCTTGCTGACTGCAATAAGTACAAGATGATATAAAAATAAAAACTAATTACTTGAATAAATAAACCTGAAAAAAATAGCATTGGTTGTGACACCTATTAACTGTCAGTGAATCTACAAATATTCACAACTGTCAGGTATAAATAAAAGATATATGATTTTGGCAACCAATTTGTGTCTTATTATTTAAAAAATATTTTACAATAATAAAAAAAGATTTTCATTGGGTGATACATAATGTGGAATATTGCGATACATTAATATTCAGAGCACAAAGTCGATGACTAATTAATTCCTCACATGGTTTGGAATTACAGTATAGTCTTATAACAATGTCTAAGAGATGACGCTAATAATTGTTTTTTAAGACGTGTTCTGTTTTAGTATGTTATTTAAATCATAACCTATGAATTAACATGTAATATAAATTAAATTGATTTTTTAAATTTTGTATTATGTTTGGATTACGCACAAAAACAATTAATTTGATAAATTCGATAATACAGTCTACTCGAATATTTAACCAGAGAACTTCAAGTATTTTACTTAAGTTCGATGAAAAAATTCAAGGTACTGTCGTTGAAAAATGGGTAAATTACTGGAAAATTGTTGCTAAAGACTATAGAGATGTTGCAGTTGAATTCAAAGGTGATATAAAAAATCGACCTATAAAATCTCTGTTCATATTTTCTAGTCTAGGACTCGTAGCATTTTGTGCTAAGCACAACCCTGATGAACAGCACTTTAAAAATGCTTTTATAAAAGCTAACAACGATGTAATACTTATTCACCCTAGCATGCAACGTAAGGAAACCGTTGAACATTTAGCACTCATCGATAAGGCTTATAATAATAATTTAATACGCTGTATGAATTTGGGACTTTTTTCCTTTATGTGGATTGATACATTCAGTAGCAATTGTCATTTATTTGAGGCACATTGCCCTTATTTACAATTGGAATTTACAAAATTTCCTTCTAGAATAATTGATTTTGGTTTTTTAGACACATGGTGGATTTTAACAAAGAAAATGACTGATTATGACATAAATTATTAGGTCAAATAAAATCTGTTAATATTTATGTATAGTTTTATTTACTTTTAATTTCACATAAATGAATAGATTTGGAAAATGGTGATTGTTTATATATTAGGAGTTCTACATATCTTATACACATACATTTAGTTAAAAAAACTAAGATTATTGATAAAATCTACAAAAAATATAATAAACATATTTACACTATAATAAGTACATGAAATTACCTTCATAAATTTTATGATGTTTTACAAATGCAAGGAAATTTGATATGAGGTGACTATGAATGGCAAAACATTAATTGGTACAATTGCAAAGCGCACATCCTAACTAAAAACTTAATTCCTAATTATGTAAATTGGTAAGCGAAAATTTATTTGTTATAGATTCTTATAAAAGTACTTCACATCTTCAGTTTCATATATATTCAAAACTAAAATTAACTATAAATGCAAATGTTTTTGAACATATTAGAAAGGCATACCAATATATTTCATAAAGCTGATTATTTTGCTACGGTATGACGAACTTCTTCTAAAAAGCTATGTGAATTATGGATAGTAGTTCCACCAAGAATAACATGTGTTCCAGGATATTTTTTATTAATTGTGTGAACTGTTAAGGACTCTTCATATGTTACACCTCCGATAATGAATATAATAATATCTTGATATCTTCCATTGCTATTATGTGTGTTGACATATTTATACATATTTTCTTTCAATCTACCTTTTATTATATCTTCTAAAATATCATGTAAACATGGTTTGTGTTGTGTATAAACATTATCTACACCGCTCAACCCTTTAAAGAACCTTTTTGTAATTTTTACTGCACTTTCATCATTGAATAGATTGCTTTGACGAATGTTTGATCCACCATAATCCAAAACATTTTTAATGTTTTTTACATAAAATTGAGAAACACCATTTTTTTCTAACATACTGATTAAACTAAATATATTATTGCTGGCTTGATTTTGATATCTCAAAGCATATAACATAACTAATTTTGCAGCATCTGATTCTCTAATTTTATGTTTATCAGATCTCACACTATTTGGTTTTATATTATTATTAATAAGTTTTCTTATATTTTGCAGATGCAAAGATGCATCGCTATTTTGTGAAGAGATTTCTTGTTCTAGTTCTGATATATCCAATAAATTATGATCATTGACCATTGATGATAATTCACCAACAACAGTAACATGTTTTGAAACATTTCCAGATAATTTTTTAAATTGCGGATATGTTTCAACAAAATTTTTCATGTCTGATATAGTTTCAATCTTTTTATGACTTTTAGCTCTACTTTGAAAATGATCCATTAAATTTTTTATATTCTGACCAATTTCTCCATAATTCATGAACATATTTTCTGCATAAAAAGTATCTTGTTCTGCAGATAAAACAACTTCTGACAATTCCTTTGATATTCCTGGAATACCAGATAAATTTACTCTATTATTGTTTATTGTTAATAGCTCATGAACCATTGCTTGGTATGTCCACTGATTCAATAATGGTGTGACAGGGTCATCCCTTCTATCTAATAATAATAATAATGGAGATGCTTGACTAAATGAAAATAGAGCTGATTCTTTGTTGATAATATCTTCTAATCTTGTTGCTAAATCTTTACAAACAGCAGAGTTAGCTTGGTATCGAATAACTGGACATTTTTTTAAAGATAAGAGTAGAGCCACCAAGCCCTGGATGGTTCTTTGCAGAGCTAAATAATTCCATGAGGTTCCAACAATGCAATTTTGTATACCAAACGAAAATAAATGTGGATTTACAGCTAAATAATCCATGTACATTTCTTGAACCTCTTTTACTAACTCCTGTTCATCACTTTCTGCTAATAATTTTACATCTGCCTTTGCTATAATATTACTAAAGTATAAATAATATGCACCATATTTTGGATTTCTTAATTCTTGACAAAGCAACTCAATATTTTGTTGTGTAGGCCTTAAGAAAACTAGACATTTGAGAAACCTATAACCTGTAGAACAATTGTTTTGACTTTTTGAATCAATTCGTTCTAATAAAAACACTTCCTTTTGCTGTATTTCAGACTGACCATAGACCATACTTATAATACTAGTTGTTTCCTTATCCATCAACAATATTTTCATTCCAGGCTCACTTTCCTCTGTCATTTTGTTGACATAAGCTTTAACAGCTCCAATTACATTCATTTTCACGTTTATAATCCAAAACTTTAAGAAACGTACCTTCTTATAACTTAAATTATGAAATATAAATTTAGAAAATAGTTGGACTTGACAATTATTAAAACAGCTGATTGCATTCAAATTGATTAGTTTGAAATTATCTACAACTATTCATAGTCCATTTCAGTAGCAATTCTCCCACTAATTGTCATTCTTTATCAAAATTCCAAATTCGTGTTACTGTAATAAGTAAAACGTAATGTTGACACTCACACGAAGTAGCGATAAAAGTACTCTCTATTACTGGTGCGCGCAATATACGAAATTATTGTAACAAATTAAAGTAAAAAGCAAATTTCGTATAAATTTCTTTAACTTACATACATTTTATTAATTTTTTGTTTGTAAATAAATATGAAAATATATCGTGTATTTATAAACATGCTAATATATA
Source organism: Dermolepida albohirtum (assembly GCA_031893035.1). Lineage (NCBI taxonomy): Eukaryota > Metazoa > Arthropoda > Insecta > Coleoptera > Scarabaeidae > Dermolepida > Dermolepida albohirtum. Next base: position 97,829 of record JAVIWB010002556.1, read on the forward strand.
ATTATACAAGGGGAAATCTAATCAAAAAATAAAAACCCTATTACCACATTAACATTTGTATTTAGATAAGTATTTCGTCAACTGGGTTATTCTCTTCAACTGAAATTAATCAAAATGTGGAACATGGGTCCGCAGTAAAACTATACAGAATAAACCACGAAACACTACTCGACGACCACATACTTAATTTAGCAGCAACTATATAATCAAGAAACAATACCTCCCTCTTTCGTTCAAACATACGAATGAAAGAACAAGTTTACCTTATCAGGAGTGAATTCCTCGAAACGCCTAATAAACCGGGTGTTATTAACATTTCAATGATTCTTTTAACGTTCAGAACACTATATAGGTCAACATTTCCTATTTTAAAAACTAACATTTTTATTCTCAACTCAGCATCATGCCTACTATTGCATATTTTTCTTTCTCTAACAGTCATGTCTATTCTAGGAATTCATAGACAAGAGTAAGGGATCGGCACTCTATCTACGTTAAACACATTGTTTTTCACTATATAAAATATTCTAATAGTAGTTTAATTTGCAGTAATTGCTTATATTTTTGATAAAACATGAGCATTCCGCGTGTCGAATGCTTAGCTATGCTCAATTTTTGCGATATATTATATCTACTATGAGATATATATTGTTTATAACGAGTACCAAATACATATGCCGGACTACGCTCAATTTTTCAGACTTGTAAATTCTAACGTAGGATATATGTATAAGTTCCAATTGAGCGTTTAATTTCGTTAGTTTGACCAACATATTTCCTACTACAGTCTCGGCGGTAGAAGAGATTTAATAGAATTTTCGGATCGAAGAGTAACTTAAATCTGACATCCCGAGAAATACGTATCAGCTACAAGTGCTGCTATACTTTTTCATTGTGCAAACTGTATGGATTTTTATGAATCAATTAGAGGTAATGCCAATTACCAATAATGTCGTTACAATACAAATAAGAGATCATGAATATATACAAATTATTAATAGACACAGGAAGATACTGAGAAATTTAGTGTGGAATGTGGATGTCCTTTCAACGGAATGTGAGTAATGATACACAAATCTTTAAGACAAAAGATTCTTCAAGAATCAAATGTCACACATATGCGAATAGCGGAAATTTAGTTTGTAGTTATGTATGATGAAAGAATTTTGACAGACATTGAACATATTGAAATAGCTGCAAACACTGTATAAAATATACGAAAGCGGTTACTCAATTTTTTTTTTCGAAGTTTTCCCTACACAATCTATGACTAGTAAAAACCATTTATTACTTAGGCAAAAGATTTGTAAGACTTGGATTACCGTAGCATCAAATAACGAAAATCAAAATTTTCAGGAAAATTATAGCATTTATAGAAGCAAATGGCATGGATTGAGGATAAAGTAATTGTTCTACACTATTCTTCATCTAATAGACAAACCGAACGGTACGTACAGACTTTAAAGCAACGTGTAAGAAAAATGGTAAATCTAGGAAACCTAAGATTTAAATTATGTAGATTTCCTATGCAATACAGGAAGACACGATGCCTAGCGGTTAAAGCCCTTTCGAGCTAATGTTAAAAAGACCATGTCGAACAAGGCGATAATGCGATTATGAACCAAAAACTGCAAGTGAAGGAGAAAATTCGTGAATTTCAAGATGAGACAGAGCTGACCAAAGCAAAATGGATCTTTCGCACCATTATTGGGACAGAAGTTCTGTGGTAAGTCACTGGCTTATGACGCCGGAACTACCACTTCTAGACAAGATGCGGAGAGAATGGGCAACGACACCGTTGCGTTCTCTTTTTAACCGCCCTTTTATTTGGCTAGTCTGTAATCAAATACTATGTATAGCAAATTATAGCCAATACCTACTATAAACTATAAAATAATCTTTATAATTTACATTAGAATCCAATATTATTCAACAAAACTCAATTTAAGGTGTAGTATTTGTAAAATAAATAATCATTTATTTAAAAAAAAATCAAATTCAAAACGATTGATTCAATATTATAAAATGTATATTTATTACGATATTAGAAATATTTAAAACCTTTCATATCCCGACCTGGATGGAAAACATAATAAATTCTTTAGATTATTAATTTAAGTATTACCACAAATAAAAACAAGGAAGTGTTTTTATAATTTTGCAATAACCATTTCTACGTTTTTATTATAAAAAACTGTGTCGTAGTTCCACTTTTCATTCCATTACAGTATTTTACACATCAAAGGTTTCAGAAAAATGTAAAGTAAGAATATGTGGACAATTATTTGAGTAACAGACAAAAGAAATATTCTGAAACTAATACAGTGTGAGCAACGAGTGCCCTGATTCTACACTTCTTTCCGTACATATCACCTCAATATTTACTTCCTGTTAAAAGTGAAATTAGACAGTATCTCACGCAATTCTAATAATTATAATAAAAATATCCTAGCTACTATGTAAACAACAAATACTACTGTGCAAATTACTTTGAACTGTAATATTAATAAAAAATACACTTGGTATGTATTAAAGTGTATGCATATATATTAAAGAAATACTTTGTTTTGTACATGCACGTCAATGAAAGGTTAATGACATAAACATAGAGTAGGAAAACTCACTAGAAATTACTAAACTGCTAACTTCAGATACAAAAAAGGAAGTAAGTACTGATATGGGGAGTGTGGAAAGTACTAAAAGATCAGGTCAATCATTGTTGCTCACTCGTGTAGGGTATTTTTTCAAATTTGAAATTGGCGGGTAAATGAATAGTAACTTTAGATAGAATAGGTTGATATAAAGTAAGTATGTAAGAAGGTTGACGTTTGAAAAGATTCATGAAAGATACTAAATAAAATAATCTTAAAGGAACGCGGGTGTTTTAATTTTAATAAAGTCCCCGACAATTATCAGGTGTGGGGTTACCAGAGAGGTTATCAAAGACTACGATTAGTTACCGAACAGGAGAAAGAAATCCTTAAGTGTAACGCGTTGGATGTTGACTACAAAATGGTGGACTCGAAAGGTGAAGAAGTAGAACATACTTTCGAAGTAAATGAACGGAGTTTTGAAGAATTCGTATCTAAAACGAATACAGAACAGACGGGAGACCGAATGAATAAAACAGCAGAAGGTACAGCTGCAAGCCGGTTTAACATGGACGAAATGTTGAAGACTATGTGTTCGATGATACAGCAAAATATGACAATGATGCAAATGATGCAGAATCAAATGGAGCGACAAAGTGTAACCACAAGAACATTTAATGTAATGCCAGATCTTAGCAAAAGTTTGAGAGATTTCGACGGAGAAGGCAATCAAAATGACGCAGAAATATGGCTTGAACAACTGAAGAATACTGCTCAATTACATGAGTGGCCAGATGCTTTTATAATTGAGAAAACTAAAACACATTTAAAGGGAGCTGCTAGACATTGGCTTGACAGTAAACCGGAGATACATAGTTTTGCGGAATTTAAAAAAGCATTTCGACGTACATTTCTTCCTGAAGCAAGTACATTTGATAAATGGAAACGTGTTCAAAGTAGGATTCTGGGACCAAAGGAAACTGTAAGCGGTTACTTTCATGACAAAGTAAAACTATGTAAAAGTTTGAACATGGCATTCAGTGAGATAACACAGCAGGTAGCCATAGGTTTAAGATCGAAAGAATTAAGCAATGTAATTTTAAGTAGTGTACATACAGATATAGATGATGTATATCATGAGATTTTAAGTTATGAACGAGTTATTGAAGAACGAAGGGCTAAATTTCAAGATGACAGAAGAGGAAAAGAGGAAAAATCAAGGAAACCAGTTACAAAAAGTGATAGTGTTGTGTGTTTCAATTGTGGTAAAAGTGGACACAAAGCAACTGACTGTATAGTGCCAAAGCGTCCAAAGGGTGCATGTTACCAATGTGGCTCGCTGGATCACCAAAGAAATAACTGTCCCGAGAAGAGAGAAGGTGTTAATCAGAATCGAAGAACAGGGGATCGTATCATTAGTTTAGTAGATTATAAGAATCCTTATTTTGTACGTGTAAATTTTATGAATACAGGTAAAACTGTTAATGCTGTCATTGACTCAGGAAGCCCTATATCACTATTAAAGGTAGGAATTATTAATAATTTTGATAATATATCCCATAATGAAGTAGATTATGAAGGAATTAATGGTTCAAAATTGAGTGTTATAGGTAAATGTAAAGTTAGTGTAGTTACTACTGATTTGACATATGATATAGAGTTTAATATTGTTCCTAATATGACCATGAAATATGATTGCTTGTTGGGGAGAGATTTTATTTGTTGGCCAAATAGAATAATTACATTCAATGAAAATACAGTAACTATTAATGAAAATCGAGCGAATGGATTTTGCAATGATTTACTTTTGATTCAACTTGATAATACAGATGTAAATGCTTTAAATTTAAATATTGGATCGAATGTTCCCTATCATGTAGCTTGTAAGGTAAATGATTTAATTTCTGAATATGTGACTTGTCCTAAACCTGATACGCCTTTGGTTGATTTCCAAATAAAAATAAGATTGTACCCGAATCACAATCCTTTCTATTCCAAGCCCAAGCGAACGTCCTACAAAGAAAGGGAAATTACAAGAGAAATAGTGCAAGATTTGGAAACAAGAGGAATTATTACAAGAAGTAATTCTCCATATAGTTCGCAAGTAGTTTTAGTTAAAAAGAAAGGTAGAGAAGAATACCGTATGTGCGTTGATTTTCGTCAATTAAACAAGGTAACTGTAAAAGACAGATTTCCACTTCCAGTCATTGAAGATCAGCTTGAGTATCTCAAGAATAAGAAATGGTTTTCTAGAATTGATTTGAAGAGTGCGTTTAATCATATCAATTTAGATGAAGAATCGAAGCAATATACATCGTTTGTGACTACATTTGGACAATTTGAATACACAAAGATGCCATACGGATTATGCAATGCGCCCGGTGTTTTTATGCGATACATGCATCTAATCTTTGATGATTTGATTAGAAATAACAAGATCGTCCTATATATTGATGATATATTAATCGCAACAACTGACATCGAAGAGAATTTAGATATATTGAAAAAGGTGTTAACAAGATGTGTCGAAAATAGATTAGAGTTGAGATTAGACAAGTGTAACTTTCTGGAAACAGAAATATGCTATTTAGGTTACAAGATTAACGAAACGGGGATACTTCCAAGTAATGACCACATAAATGCTATAATGAATTTTCCAGTTCCTAAAACTTGTAAGGAGTTGCAAAGATTTATTGGTCTTATCAGCTACTTTCGAAAGTTTGTACAAAATTTTTCAAGGATAGCCGCACCATTGTATAAACTAACTGCACGTGACGCAAAATGGGAATTTGGGATATCGGCTTTAGAAGCTTTCAACCAATTAAAAACAATCTTAGCGTCAGGACCTGTATTGAATATTTATTCTCCAAATGCGAAAACCGAGTTACATTGTGATGCTAGTAAAGATGGATATGGAGCAATACTTTTGCAAGAGGGAGATGATAAGAAGATGCATCCAATTTCCTATTTTTCAAAGAGAGCTTCAGATACTGAATCAAGGTACCACTCGTATGAGCTCGAGTGTTTAGCTATAATATACGCTTTGAAGAGGTTTCACACTTATTTATATGGTATTAGTTTTGCTATTGTAACTGATTGCGACAGCTTTCGGAAGACATTAGATAAGAAGGACATAGTACCAAGAATTATGCGTTGGGCGTTGTATCTTCAAAATTATAACTACCAGATAATACACAGAAGCTGTGAGAAAATGAAGCACGTTGATGCGCTAAGCAGACACCACAATATTCTAGTAATACAAGAGAGTACTATAGAGGCAACGCTTGCATTGCACCAAGAAAAAGACGAAAAGATAACTGAAATAAGGAGACAACTAGAAGTAACAGAGTTACCACACTTTGAACTAAGAGACGGTTTAGTATATCGGAAGATAGATAAGAACGATAAGATTTTGTTCTATGTACCGTTGGACATGGAAGAAACAATAATCAGACAGAATCATGAAATGATAGGTCATGCGGGAATCGACAAAGTATTGGAAGTTCTGCAGAGGACTTATTGGTTTCCAAAGATGAAGTCTAAAGTCTCGGATTATATTTCGAAGTGTTTGAAATGCATCGTGTATACTCCGAATTCTGGGGAAAAAGAAGGCAAATTATATCCGATTCCTAAAGGGAATTTACCGTTTGAAACAGTGCACGTAGACCATTGTGGACCTTTTGAGGCGACATCACGCAAATCCAAACATATATTGGTTGTAGTGGACGGATTCACCAAGTATGTCAAGTTATATCCTTGTAAGACAACCGGAACAGAAGAAGTTATTAAATACTTGAGGCACTATTTTAGTCATTATAGTAGACCAAAACGAGTAATCTCTGATAGAGGTTCAAGTTTCAGGGCTAATGCTTTTAAACAATTTATGGAAGAGAACATGACAGAATATATTATGGTGGCTGCGGGAGTGCCGCGTGCTAACGGACAAGTAGAAAGAGTTAACCGCACCTTAGTGCCTATGCTAGCAAAAATGACCGAAGTAGACAAATGGGATGAACATCTAGTACGTGTGGAGTTCGCGTTAAACAATACCAGTTCAAGAGTTACTAAGGAAACACCAAGTAGATTATTATTCGGTACCAATCAACGAGGAAATATTGCTGACTGGTTAAGCGAAATTCTAATTCAAGAAGAACGAACTGTTACAACTTTAGAAGACATCCGTGAGGAAGTAGAGCGTAGAATGAATAGAGAGCAAGAATATGAGCAAGAAAAGTTCGATGCAAAACACAAGACACCAAGGAAATACCAAGAGAGCGATTGGGTGATGATTGTAAATGTCGATACCACACCAGGTAGTAAAAAGTTAATACCGCGATACAGAGGACCTTATGTAATTACAAAAGTTTTGGAGCACGATCGATACGTGATAGAGGATATAGAGGGATATCAGGTGTCGCAAATACCATTCCGAAGCGTGTATAAAGCATCCCGGATCCGTCCCTACCTTATAAATTAATCTTATCTTGTTTGTTATATATTAAGTAGTTTAATTTTAAAAATCTATGTAATCTAGGATGTAAAAATTTATAATGTAACGGTGAGGTCACCTTTAGTTGTCAAGATGGCCGAACTGTAGGGTATTTTTTCAAATTTGAAATTGGCGGGTAAATGAATAGTAACTTTAGATAGAATAGGTTGATATAAAGTAAGTATGTAAGAAGGTTGACGTTTGAAAAGATTCATGAAAGATACTAAATAAAATAATCTTAAAGGAACGCGGGTGTTTTAATTTTAATAAAGCCCCCGACACTCGTTATAAGCTTTATGCAATAAATATAGACAATTTCGCAAATTCATATATTCATCACTTATAATTTTTTTTCATTTACATATTGTTATATTTTGTATAACTGTTATAATTTAAATTCATTTTTCAAGATAATGAAACAGAAATTAACAAAAGCAATGTACTTATCGATAAATCAACTGCGTCCCAGATTTCTCTCATGGTAAATCCCGATTCCCGCATATGTATGATTTTTAATCGCGTTTCCAAAGTTGAATCGGTTTCACTTATTAATCTTAGAATGTTGACGCAAATTAAAAAAGTTCTAAGTAAATTTCCAAATTTTTAATTAAAGTTAACGAGTAAAGGATTATATAAAAACCTAGAAATGGGAAAAATTATGTAGAAATAAAAACGTAACGATCCCCAAATCGGAGCGTTTAAATTAAAACCGAAGATAGTAAATAAAAATATTTAAAAAAGCAAAATTGACTACATAAAAGGCGAGGGTAACGTTTACGTTGTAAATATCAGTGTAATACGCTATTGAAAATTTACAAACTGAAAATTACCAAGAATACGCACAAATATATATACATACATATCTCGGGCCAGGTAAATCCCTATCTAAAACACTTAGAAACGAGAAAACAAACGGATTATAGAAATTGTTTATAAACCTTGTTCAGACAAATAAATAAGAGGCTGTAAATTAAATTTGTCTTTTGGTATTATCTATGTTCAATATTTTTAGTGATTCCAGATTTTGTTAATGGCCCTTGAGAGAAATCTCACAGTTGATTTATCGGCAAGTACTGTGTTTTTGCTTATTATTGTTTTCTTGGCTTGAAAAAATTATGTTATATAAAAAAAAATGTTATAATACGTAAATGGAAAAATATTTATAATTGACGAATATATACATTCGTAGTTTTCTTTGTAAATTGTATAAAGCTTATATTAATTTTACAAACTAATACTAAAATAATTGTCTTACTTTCTATTATCCTAAGACCTTTGATATGATGAAATATTGTAACGAAATGGAAACTAGAAAAAATTTTTTTTTATTATGTAAATGTATTACACTATGATTATTGCAAAAAAAAAAAACAAACAGCTCTTTTATTCCAAACAAAATAGATGAATGATTGTTTTCCCAGAACAGTAAAGGCAACACAGCGGTTATCAACAAATAAGTTTCATTCGGTGCACCCAGATGCAAACAAACTCTATTTTTTATGTTTCTGACATCAGGTCCGTAGTCTTCCTATATTTTTACTTAAAAGCATGCTCCCGTTATTATCGTCTCTATTCAATCTATAACACATGAGGCGTTTCGCTCATATTTACGACGATCATCCCAAGGAACAATTTTTAAATTTCGCGGAAGTTTTGAGTTGGTAGTAGTAAAAATAAAGGTTAGCTATGATTTCAATTCATTCAAGAAATTAGGAAATAACATGTTTTTAATGCGTACGGTTTTCGTTTTAATTTTGATTTTGAAACATACACCTTAATTATTAATATTCATGCTGTAATAAAATAAAATATAATTTTAGATGTAGTTATTTTTTCCTTGGGCAACTTAAAACACCCGCGAAATTTAAAAATTGTTCCTTGGGATATGCTCTAGCGTAAGTTGTTTCTTGCTCGGAACATATTTGTTAGTTATATAATTAACAGGGGTAGGGAGTCAATAAATTTGCATCTGTTTGTACGTATATAACACCTCCCTTCTTGGGTGACTTATTTTAACATTAGTACAAGTGTGGTGAATTTTTTTAAATTAATTAAACTTGCAATAGCAGTAATATACTTTAATATCTAAATTATATGGTGGTGAACTTTCTACAATACGAGGGTAGTTTGACAAGTAGTGAGAATTGAAAAGAAAAACGAATTTTCTTTATTCTTCTAAAAGAGCAATACATTTATTCCAACGGTGCTCCAATGCCCTTATGCCATCTCTTAAATGCGATTCCGGAAGGCTTGCAAAATACTCATTTACGAAGATGATAAGCTCGTCGTTAGATGAAAATTTCTTTCCACCTAGTGCCGTTTTCAATTTTGGAAAAAGGTGGACGTCGGAAGGGGCTAGATCCGGCGAATAAGGCGCATGCGGTACTAATTGGAAATACAACTCGTGGATTTTGGACATCGCAACTGTGCTGATATGAGAGGGAGCGTTGTCTTGGTGAAACAGAATCTTTTTCTTTGCCACTCCTAGCCGTTTAACACGAATCTCAACATTTAATTTTTGTAGAAGTTCTGCATAATATTGTCCGTTTATTGTGGCACCTTTCTGAAGGTAATCAATGAGCAAAATGCCCTTTGAATCGCAAGAAATTGATGCCATCACCTTGTTTGCCGATAAAGTGGTTTTCGCTTTCTTTGGAGGTGCAGAACCACGTTCTAACCATTGTTTCGACTGTTGTTTAGTTTCGGGTGTACTGTAGTGTATCCAAGTTTCATCGCAAGTAACAAATCGCCTACAAAAATCAACCGGATTCCGCTTATAAAGGTCCAAACACTCATTGGAAATGCGCAAACGAGTGAACTTTTGATCAGTCGTAAGCAATCGCGGCACCCATCTTGCCGAAAGCTTGGAAAGGCCCAATTCTTTCGTTAAAATGCGGTGTACGTGTTCTGTTGAAATGTTTACCATGTCTGCTATCTCTCCCACTTTGAGTCGTCGATCTTGCGTAAAAATATTATGGATTTTTATAATCATTTCCTTAGAAGTCACGATTTTGGGTGCTCCACAGCACGCTTTATCGACACAGCTTGTTTGTACCACGTTTAAATTCATTTACCCATCTACTTATTGTGGCGGATGATGGAGCAGATTCACCTAATGTTTCCCGTAACCCGTCTTTTATTTCGGTAGCTTTCGTACCCTTAATTACGAAGTATTTAATCACCGCACGATATTCTGCTTTTTCCAATTCAACAAAACGACGTGTTGCTTCTTTTTCAATCAGCTGTCAAAAATAAACTAATCAACTGATTCATCTAAATATCGGGATGTAAACATATAAATAGGCAGCCTAAATTACAGTGCATTTGTTTTACCAATTAGAGCGCCACCTATGTGTCATTCTCACTACTTGTCAAACTATCCTCGAATATAGATATACTTATTGCAAAAGCCTGACATTACAGAATAGATTATAAATAGAATTTTTCTAGTTGTAAATTAGTAAAGTCTAGGATAATAAAGAATTAACAAAAATATGAACAATATTGCTATGTCTATTGAAGAGAATGTATTCAGTATTAATTTGTTTTTGCTTATAGTTTAGACTCCATGATAGAATATTTTCCACATAAAAATCACTATATCTAGCTCTGAGTATTTAAATAATAAACAGTCTTCAAGGTAGTTTAACCATATATTGTAATAATTAACTATAAACATAAACAATGGACACCTGAATAATCATGTCATTTTGAAGGTAATATTCATTTCCCATGAGTAAATATGGGAAGGGGTTATTCAGCAAAGAGAGCTGGCCACCAAACTCACAGGATTTAACTCCCTTGGTTTTCCATTTCTTTTTTCTCAAAATAATGACATCAAACATTCTTGAAAATATAAATAATATAAAGTTGCAGACTAAAACATATTTGCTGATTTATATGTCAATGGTAGACATTTTTTAACGTTTGTGAAGTATTTCCCTAAAAAAATTTTATTAAGCTTAATTAGCTATGTATTTATTTCTTTTAATTAAAAAGTATGATATTCTAGTCGCTGTAAACATTAATTTTTTCGACATTTCAATATGGCATGTATTTTGTAGTTAATCATTCTGTACAAAATTGTTAATTTGCAAATGAATTAAACTAACGCCCCTTATCATACTTATCTCATAAACAAGATTTTTCATATCATAGACTGCCCAAAATGCAAGCCATTTACTTGTTAAAGGCTAAAAATAGTGATATGCACCATCAAAGATAAAATTATTTTTTATCTGCAGATTCATATAATTAAATTTTTAAATATATTTGATACAAATGGATAATCATATTTTAAATAATCTACTTAATACATCTACCACCATCATATATTAAAAAATTCATTACTAGTTTCAAATTTTGTATGCACATAATACGGAAGAACTTTTGTTTCCAATTGCAGAATTTATAAGTAATTGTCTTTTGCTAGCCAATTTTCTAAAGAAATAAGTTTTCACAAAATTTCATGATAAACTTTCATTACTGATTTGTATTCAGAACACTATCTTTTATACTTTGTTTACCAGTCGCCATAAACTTTTTGAGTAATGTGTTTACAAAACAATGGTCATTCTAACATTATTTATTATCATTATTATTTATATATATATAAGTATATACTATTTTTGAAAAGGATAATAGTCTAAGCCACTATTATAGCTAAATTTTGGTTTGTCCAGTTTTCTTGCTTGTGTGATCAAATTTTGCACACTCTTACGATATGGAGGTGATTGAATTTCTTCATCCAGTGTACAGTCTTTAATTTCAGGTTCTTGTGTTTTGTAAATACGTCTCCTTATTATATCAACGTCTCTCCCATATTCTTCATATATATCTTCTATGTACTTGGGAGGAACATTAAGTTCAATGAAAAAATAACTACAGAATATGGTTATTATTTCTTGTAATAGATAGTAATACAATTACCTTGCTTTGTTATGTACACTGCCATGAACACTTGTTTTATATGGCATTTCTTTGGTTCCTAAACATTCTAATTTTCTTATGATACCTCCTTTTTCGAAAATGGTATTTGCTGTTCTTTTTAAAGTTGATACCAATTCAGCCTGAAATTTAAATATTACCTACATAACATCACAATATGTTATATACCTTAGGCATAACTCGTAAAAGTAAACATAACTCGTAAGTAATCATTTTTATTTTAAAGGTAAAGGCAATCTACAACAGAAAATAGGTTATAATCTCATTACTAACTTCTCTTTCCCTACCACAATGTAGTCTAATCACAAAAAAATCCCTAGAAATAGTGCAATTTTATAGTAAACTATTGGGTTAGTGTATAGCACCACACACTATTTCCGAGAGAACTAAAATAGACAAGACCTACCTCAACGAACGTTTTGAATTTTCGGCATAAAAATTTAGTTACTAGAATTCTATTATTAAGTTTATTGTAATTGAAGAAAATAATATAAATAAAATATTTTATTATAGATGCTTTTATATCTACTAAATATTCACATTCTCTAAAACCAACGAAAAAGCCACACCGATAAATTATTTACTAATCCTTTTCGATATTGATGACATGTTCTGAATGTCATCTAAGATACGATTGGTGATCTGCTTTATATTTTTTTATTGGTGGCAGGAAAGTTAACTGATTCTAAATTATAGAAAGCAATTTTTATTATAATTCCATTTATAAATGAATCACTTAAATATGTTATAAAAGATTATTTATCTGGTAAATAAAGTGCTGATATAGCATTTAGTGTCGATCTATTGTTTTGTGTTAGATATTGTGCCTCAAAATGCTTCTTACAAATTGTCAATGTATATCGTTTAATCTTAATGGTCATATTTAACAACTGAGAATTTCCTGTAGCATTGATTCAGTGTTGAAATTGAAACGATGTCACTTTTGGAAATTCATGAAGCACAGTCCATTCTTGATTACAATTTGCAACATCACATCGTTTACCTGGCATGTTTAATAATTCTAAAAATATTAAAATTTTTAGTAATATACATACGTATATGTATGTATAACCAAAAGTAACTAAAACAAGCGGTTTTTATTAAGACAACTAATTTACCGGCAACAGTTTCTGTATACGGTGCCATCTTTTATCCCCGTATAGACATAAAACACCATTCCACTACTTTCCATTTAACATTATCCCTTGAATCTAATGGGAATTCAAACTAATATGTATATTTTCGTTTGCCGTCTAACGGATACGTGGATATTAAAGTGTACAAAAACTTGAAAACCTCACTATTCCAAAAATTTTAGAATTAATTTTTGAAGTTATAAAATGTGCGTTGCTTCCAAGTTAATTTTATTCCATACAGTATAAACATTTGCAATTATATATACATTATTGTTTCATTAACAATCTTTACATTTGCAGCTTACCTGAACTTAATTTGTAATTAAATTTAGATACGGAAGTGCAAAATTTTCAAAACGCTCACATATTTCCTGACGAATAAAAAATTCGGTTCTCGTCCAATCAAAACATTTGTCCAGTGATTTCTAAGGGATTGCACTTCATTCTGTAGTACATTGAAGACGGATTATTGAATTCAGGGCCAATTGGAATTTTCAATAACAGCTTGCTTAATATACTTTTTGACGGAGAAATATGTTAGAAAAAAAAGCTGATCCCACATCCGTTTTGCTCTATTATGCTAAAGCCAAAATTTTGTCTTGTAATGTAGATCGCCTTCTTTACAAACTTGTGATTTAAAAAATGCTACTATTTAAATTGCTAATTTTTTGGGAGAAAACCTTCTAAAAACTGAAATTAATTAAAACAGATGAAAAGGGCAAGAACTTTGTTGAGCTCTGGAGAGCCATTTCACGCAGATGAAGATGATATTTAGTATAACCTTCAAATTGTCGAACTTAATTCACACTACCTAAATATAAATAAAATGGCATTAAATGTTATTATGTTGTGAGTTTTTTGGTTGCAAATTTACATTGCCAGAAAATAATTTTGAGTTGGTAAATTTTACTTTTTGATTTATGTTACTGGCAGGACTGAACACAGTGCCAATTTCATCTTGACGTGTAATCATGGATGTATAAATATAATGGATTATCTCTATATACCCGGCATATATATATATATATATATATATATATATATATATATATATATACATATACATGTCAACATTAAAAAGAGAGATTTGAGGGTGAGATAATGCTACTACTGGCAAAACATTCGCACTTACCACGTGTTTAGATAAGTGAAAAGTAATTTATTAGGTTACTCGTTTACTGCAATTATATTTATAATAATTATATAATATTATATCTTATTTAAACTATCTTCTCATAGTAATGTATTCATCTGTACATTTAAGGTTCCCTACTTATAGTATACTTTAGAAAAAAGTGGATAATTGCTTTCAGAAGAGATAAATATAAACTGTTTGCAGTTTGCATTCTACAGAGACTAATTATGAAATAATTGAACATAACAATAAAGTATTAAGAAAGAACTCAATACTATCATCATTTGATTTTCCAACATATTTAAAGAAAAGATCATCGCGAGCAAGAAGTACAAGAGAAGCAGTTGGATTTAATATTGATAGTAAACAAGTTTATAGACAATACAGAATCTGAATGTTTCTAGTAGTAATAGTGCAGTATCTTCAAATGACAAAATTGATAATGTTTTTTGACATGCCAAAATATAAGTAATATGCCAACCGAAAAAAAAGGTAATTTTTATTCTTCATTCAGGCTATTAAATATAAAACAACATCTTATATAGAAAGCACACACAACCACATTATTTTGGAGACTGTAGAATAAGATTTGAATTTTCCTATAAAAAGAAAAAAAATTGGAATGTCTTCCAGAAGGGAATAAAATGCTTCAAAAAGAAAGTTAAATATGTGCACACCAAAATAAAAGATTCCAACATAAAACTCAAACATTGACTAATTTACCCAACTACTTTCTAATGAAAAGAAAATTAGTAGTGATTATTCTTCAATTTCAAAAAAGAATTGAGGTGTGTGGCTATCATTCTTTATAGTATTCTTCTTTACAGGATTCAATGCCATCATAAAGGCAATTAAAACTTCACTAATTGAAATTATGCAAGGAGAAAAATTCTGAGGAACATTTCCTTGAACAAGAGGCATTAAATATGCATCATTTTCAATTAGAAAAATTGATTGTGAAATATTATTTTATATTAAGAATACATAATTATTACAACTGTATTAATGAAAGTTATTTCAGAATTCGTCAATTACACACAAAAACTTTTTAAGCATCAATAATATATTGTTTATAGAGCACTATTTTTATGTGTAATCTACATTTGCTATTATTCACTGTGTAAATTTAACTATTATATAAATAAATAATAATTTCTGAATCTGTATTTTTATTCGTTGTTTTCATTTTGCTATAGTACATAATACAGAGTGAGTAATAATGATTGGCCTGATCTTTACTACTTTCCGCACGCCCCATATCAGTACTTACTTCCTTATTTCTATCTGAAGTTAGCAGTTTAGTAATTTCTAGTGAGTTTTCCTACTCTATGTTTATGTCATTAACCTTTCATTGACGTGCAGTGTACAGAATTGTTTTGTGATTAATATACATTATTTATACTTATATGCTAGCCTTCATCAGTCTTTTTAAAGTCTTCAATTCATATATACGCAGCGAAAATGCCGTTTTCACTGGAACACGACAAATTAATTTTGGTAGCATACTTTCGGAACGGCGAACGCAGAGCAAACGAAGAATGGAAATACTCGCCAATACGTTGTGCGGAAGAATTTGTTAGTCAGCCCTAATCAACAAATAGATCAGGACATACTTATTTGGCACATTTCCCGAGTAGTGAATCGCTTTAATTCAATAGGAAGCGTTTGTCATGGCAAATTATCTGACCGTACCTCCGTTATTACAGAAGAGATTCTGGAAGATGTACGTACTCGTCTGGAACACAGTCCATCAAAGCCATTACGACAACTTTCTCAACAAGCAGGTACGTACACTCATTTAGTACTGCAAATTAGATTCTCATTTATTTAGGTAATTTTTGTATCATCCTTGTTATAGGTTTATCTTATGGAACAGCACGAAATGTGGTTAAATGAAAACAGCATTATCACCCTTATGAGATTTCAGTGGTACAGGAAATATTGCCGCTTGATTTTGGAAAACGTGGTGAATATTATAATTGGTTTAATGTAAACTTGAGAAACGATGATGATTTGGATAAAACCTTTTTTTCTGATGAAGCATGATTTCACTAAAGTGGCTACGTGAATTCCCAAAATTTTTAGAATATGTTCAGGTGAAAATCCACATGCCTTTCAAGAAACACAGCTGCATCCTATAAAAATAGGAGTATGGGTCTTTTTTCAAGAAACAATCACAGCACTTCGATATAGAAATATATTAGAACAATTCATTAACTATTTATATGATGATGAATTACAGGAAGGATACTTCCAGCATGATAATGCTAGTGCTCTTACAGCATATGATATTAGAGAATACCTGGAACAATATCTTCCTGCCCGAGTTATTGGTTTAGGGACATGGCCTCCAAGATCACCAGATTTAACACTGTTAGACTACTTCCTCTTGGGTCATTTAAAAAATACCATGTATCGTAACTGTTTACATACAATTGAGGAATTGAAAGATGCAATTAGGTTACAAATAAATAACATAACTGCTGATCAGTTGGTCAATGTATTTAATAATATGAAAAGGAGGGTCGACGCCTGTTTATATTGTGGTGGTTCATATTTTGAACAATTATAGATTTATATGTATTTCTTTAACAATTAAATAAAATTTTTAATATATTTAAGTAAAAATCTCACAATTTTTGTGTTTTATTGTTAATATAGATTTTCATCAAGTATTGGTCAACTCCATCAAAGTATTTCTTTAATCTGTATACACATATATGTATATATATATAATATATATGTGCATACACTTTAATACATTCCAAATGTATTTTTATTAATATTAGTTTAAAGTAATTTGCACAGTAGTACTTGTTGTTTACATAGTAGCTAGCATATTTTTATTATAATTATTAGAATTGCCTGAGACATGTCTAATTTCACTTTTAAGAGGAAGTAAATATTGAGGTGATATGTATGGAAAGAAGTGTAGGATCAGGTCACTCATTGTTGCTTACACTGTAGAACTAACAATTATTTAGATATAATTCATTTACTTTATTACTCACAATATTTATATTTGAAAGGACAATATAACAGTTACATCTTTAATTTGCAATTATATTGAGAACATTTCTTCATATACTATGTGTATGTTAATGTCCGAGACCCACGTGACCTCATGTATTTTTCTACAGTTGGACACCATAGTTTATATCTACGATTCCGCTAACTTAACCTTAAATTGTCACTTTGACAAGTAATGTAATTTCGTACATATTGTTGTTATAATGTTTCAAAAACTGTTTACTACAATAAATACAGATTAAAGTAATGTATAACTCTTTATTTCACAATAACTTTTTATTTTACAATAAATGTTGAAAATGGCCCCCATTATTTTCCAAACATAAATTAACTCTACGTTTCATATTTTCGAAAACGTTTTCAAGTTCTGCAGGAGTTATGCTTTCGATTTCATATCGAATTGCATCTCGTAAGTGATATCATGTATGCGATTTTTGAATATCTTATCCGTCCAAATAAATAAAAGTCAGGCGGTGTTAAGTCTGGGGATCGAGGAGCCCACAATCCATGGCTTATGATACGATCTCCATAAAACTGCTGCAGATACTCAAGAGTAGCTCGTGCAGTATGGGCTGTAGCACTATCTTGCTGGAAATATCCTAAAGTTATTTCATCGTCATGCAAGGATTCAATAAATTCTTCCAAAATATTTTGTCGGTATCTTGCAGCAGTTATGGTTTCATTAAAAAATATAGGTCCTTGTGTGATATTGCTATCCAAACTCCAATTTTGATTGGATGTAAACTAGTTTCAACAAATGCTTCAGGTTTTTCAGTAGCCCAGGTTCTATAATTTTGGCTATTTACATAACCTGATAGATGGAAATAAGCTTCATCCGTAAAGAAGGTTAAGTCTAACAAATCATTGTTATTTAAATGTTCATTGAACCATTGGCAGTAATTAATGCGTTTTTCGAAATCAGCAGGTAAAAGTTGTTGGACAACAGTTACTTTATATGGGTGCATGTGCAGTTCTTTTTTTAATGCTTTTGAACATGTTGCAATACTGAACCCTGAAAAGTTTTGATAAATGTCACTACAATAAATTCACGGGCTGATATAATTTATTACCTGTTTGTGCCGATAGTTTCCGTAGTGATTTATTAGGGCTTACATCCATTCGATTGCGAATATCATCAACAACTGGTTGAGTCAAAACTGTGGGTCTACCTGTTGATTTTCCTCTGCAAATGCAATGTTTATTCTGAATCGGTTTACAAGTATGCATTTATGATTTTTAAAAACATCATAATTAATGTCAACTTCTGGATATGCTTCCATAAATTGATCTATGCATGATTGTAAACTATACGTCCATATTCCGTCTGCATTGCGCGTTCCACTGCGAAAATGTGCCATTACAATAAAGGCATCTTGTTCCTGTGTAAAAGGCATTGTAAATATCTTAATAACTCTAAAATGTGAAAAAGCAACGTAACCACAAAAATCTCAATTAATAGCGTTTAACTTACCCAATAAAAAACAGATAAAGTAATAATAAAAAGGTAATGGTAACTTAGAAATTCGTAACAATTCGTAACTTCGACCTGTCAAAAGAATATACAGTAACTAATTGTTTTTCAGTAGCGCCAATAGTGGTACAAGTAAATACCTATATCGCTGGTCACGTGGGTCTCGGACATTAACATACACCCGATAGTTTACGATGTATCCTTTCAATACACGTGTGTAGGTAGCAGATCACATTATCGTTATTCTGTATAAATACTTATATTACAATTAGTTTTCTGTTAGTACTAACGCTATCTCCATCACTATGTTTTCTCTCTAATGTTGGCGTCAATTCTTTCTATAGTTCTTTAGATATAAGCGCGAAGTATACTATATTTAATACATCCATGAATATAACCTATAAAATTTACTATTAGAAATGTTAAGAAAAACCCAGATCAGTAAATTAAGATCCTCGAAATTATGCACAAAAATAAATTCAGAGAAATCTCGGTATACAAATACTGTATTGTTACCAAAAACTAAGTTGCCAGTAAAACTGGAAGGTCAAAAACTTATTCAACGTGATAAATTGTTTAGTAATGTAGGTAAAATATTCCTAATTGAAAAAAAATGGTTTCGTAAGATTGTATTTCTAGAGTAGCCAGTTCTCAGAACTATATAAGTGGCAACGCATGCATCTAACTGAAAAAGAATTTGTATTGCATGATGGTCCTCCATATGCAAATGGAGCACTTCATATGGGTCATGCGATAAATAAGGTAGAGATAAAAATATTTGTAAGTTAATAGTAGTGGATGTTAGTTGTAGATTTTAAAAGATGTTGTATTAAGAAATAAAATTTTACAAGGAAATAAGGTCCATTACATACCTGGATGGGATTGTCATGGTTTGCCCATTGAATTAAAAGCTACATCAAATATAAAGGAATTAAGTTATCTCAAAATTAGGAATAAAGGTTACATTTGCAAGGCAAACGTATGTTCAGAATTTGATATTTTATATTTTAGCAAGGAATTTTGCTTCAGAAGCATTAATGAAACAGAAAGAGGGATTTATATCGTGGGGTGTAACAGGTGACTGGGATAATGCATATACCACATATTGTTCAAGTTATATAAAGAACCAAGTGAAACAATTTTATAAGATGTATTTGAAGGGATTAGTGTACAGAGATGTAAAGCCTGTGTACTGGTCACCTTCTACTAAGTAATTGAGGTAATTATATAATCATATTTTAATAATATGTATTTATACTTATTTTAGAACAGCTTTGGCTGAAGCAGAATTAGAATATAATCCGAATCATAAAAGCACAGCAATTATTTTAAAGTTGAAGATAAGATCTCTTCCAGATAATTTAGTAATTGACAGTCCGTAAGTAAAATAAGCTTAATGTGAGCAAATCCAGTATGTATTTTAGTCTTACTCATCTGTATTGGACACCCACCAGATTTTTTAGTTTTGGGATGTATTAATTCGCATATTTCAGGCATTATGGATAATACCGAACTATGACCACAGTGTATGCATAATAACGTTTCAGTATGATTAATATAGTAAAAGTAGATATTGCATATAGATTAATTGCTATTTATAAATACAATTTTATTTTAATAAATTCTCATTAAGGACTCAAACTTTTGTAAGATGGTTCCACAAAAATGTGGCCGATCCGAGAGAATCCGTTCTATACGAGTTAAATTGAATATTTTTGTATTAAATGAGACTTAATAACAAATGTGGGCGTTTTTGTGTGTATACTCCGTCCATTTCCTAAGAAATTTAACTTACTCCAGTGATGTCTAATACATATGAGCATAACTGATGTGTATGTTCACTGAAAATTTACAGAAATTTATTTCTTTGACCTTCAAATTTTAAATCTATGGGTATATTATTATTGAAAACACGTTAAGGATTTTATTTAACAGTACCAATGTTATTTTGGAAATTTTTGGAAATTTTCGTTCCTACTTAAGGGGTGTTTATGTGAGGCTCTACTTGCTTTTCAGGTAGCAAGTCTGAAATATTCTCACTGTACCGATGTACTCCAACATATTAAGGTCTACGTTCGATACCATAGTGTTTAAGGCTATTGAACTAAACAAAATTCCGTTTTCTTATTCTCAGTGCATCTACTGAACTTTTGGAGTTCGATATATTTGTTAAGATGGTAAAAGCAGTTTCTCGCAACCCTTCATAATTAATTTGGTTATATACAATTAGATCATACAAATGTAAATTAAAGTGTTTTAAACTAACACTGTCAAATTGACTGTAATTAGTCAATTAAGCTAGGACGTTGCGCTCCGCAACTCTTCATTTGTTAAGGACAAATTGGAAACCGGATACCAAATTCAATTTGATTCTGTCTAGATTCTATCCTGCAATCCAAATTATGGAATAACCCTAAAAATCTTAACCGCAATGACGACTATTCTTTACTCAGTACCTGATAAACTCTTTTTTCAAAACCACTCCACCGTAAACAATGTTTTAGTAACTCGAAACAATTCCTATATAACCCCTTTCTGAACTAACGGACCCTCAGTTTCAGTACAGTAGCAAGAAGTTCAGCCACCGCCCTGAGGATATCCCTTGCGAGAGCGGACGAAATATTGGCAGCAGTGCAAGAAATGCGTTTCCAACTCTGAAGCTCAGAAAAAACAATTAGATTATTTGATTACCAAGTCTTTGATGGAACTAATTATTCATTACAACCTTACTAATTATATGATTTAAATAATAATAATTCATAAAGTTCCATAGATTTTCACAGCCGGTGTCACTTGTGGTTCAATCTTTTTGCGAGTTTCGCCGTCTTGTAGTTTTCATCGAGAAGTAACAGTATACTTATCAGGATATGCTATTGGGCTAATTATCCCTGTTGCCGTTCACATATATGTATTGACGATCGTCGTCTGTTCTCAAGGTTGAAGTTTAGATACTTTTCTATGTAGATGGCTTCTCTTATGATTCTTCGATATAGTAGCTAATAAATTGTACTGCAATAATAATCCATGCTTCCACATCCCCGACAGCTTTATGCCAATTACAGGGAACATTGGGCGACCATAAGTTATTATTACGACCCCGTTTGTGGAGCGCCTTAAGATCTTCAACTGTCAGCATTCATTCAAACGGAAAGAGAATCACAAAATACTTTCCTAGACAGCAGGCTATTGGATTCGATACTGGGACGCCCGCGACTAAAAACTTGTCACTGTGCTATAAGCTGGCTAATGTATTATAGTTCCAGTGATTTATTATCGTATCAACATCAAATAATACACTTGTTGTTTTCTATTTAATGTGGATGCTACGACAGTTCTTTAGTAAACAATATTTTTTTAGAATTTATGGATTAATATGGACTACAACTCCTTGGTCATTGCCCAGCAATCAAGCTGTTTGTTATAATCCAAAATTATCTTATTCTATCGTAAAGAATTCTTCAAACAGTGAACATTATATCATTGCAACTAATCTAATTCAAGAAATTGCAGGCAAATTAAAATCGGAATTAAAAAAAATAAAAACGTTTGAAGGTATAAAATTAGAGCTTTGTTTGCAGAGAGAATCCAAAAGTAGATTAATTACACATTCCGCTCATACATTTTTTGCATTCGTTCAATTGCTATTCTAATATTCTTATTTCGATATTTTTCGTAAATAGGCAAGACTTATAGATTCTATTTTAAACGTGCTCTTCGGCATTTCTTCAATATAGAATAATAATAAATATAGAATGCTTCTAAAGTCTCTTTGGAATTGTTACTGTAAACAAAACTATTAAATTGTATTGGACATACAAAATTTAACATTTTATTTCTAGGAGATGCTTTAAAAAATGTTTCGTATATTCACCCTATATATAAAGATAAAACATTAAGTTTCTTACCTGCTCAGCATGCTTTAGAAACGAAAGGGACTGGATTAATTCATACAGCACCAGCACATGGCCCCGAAGACTTTTTAGTTGCTTTGGAAAATAATATTAGTATAGTGAGTTTTCTTAGTTAAAACATTACTAAATTGTGCATTAATTTTATTATTATTTTAAGAATTGTATGGTTGATGAAAATGGCAGGTTTACGTCAGAAGCTGGCTCTAAATTAAACGGTCTTTTAGTATTATCTGACGGTATTAAGTCTATTTTAAATATACTTGGAAATGATGTTATACACGTCGAAGATTATATTCATAGTTATCCATACGACTGGAGAACAAAGAAACCGGTTATTTTAAGAGCGAGTAAACAGTGGTTTGTGGATACAAGCCGTATTAAACAAAAATCTCTTGTAAGAATGTATAAAATATTAAATATAAAATATGGAATATGTGTTTTTATTTAAGGAACTATTAGATAATACTAAAATTATCCCTGAAATCCATACTGAAATTTATAGACACCATCTCAAAACACAATTACAAAAAAGACCGTATTGGTGTATTTCACGTCAACGGTCGTGGGGAGTTCCAATACCAGTATTCTATTCTAAGGAAACTGATAACATTGTTATAAACGAGTAATTTATTATTAGTTTATATAATTAAGATTAATTTACACTAATTCATTACAGGTACACAATTAAAACTATTTGTGATTTTATAAATAAAAATGGTTGTGATTTTTGGTGGCAGTTAGAGGTAAAAGACATACTACAGGAAACCATGTTAAAGGAATATGATATAAATTTAAAGGATTTAAAGAAAGGAGAGGTAAAATATTTTTGATAGCAATAAGTTATTCACAGATTGCATAAATTTAATATATAAAAAAACACATAATATATATTATAAACACATTTCGCAAATACCGATATAATTCATTAAAAATAAATTCTATATTGTCAGAGAAGTGATTATATTAAAAGTGTAAAACCGTCATTCCCCAGCTGCAATCTTTTGTAAGCTTCTTAATGTGTGTTTTAAATGTTTCACTGTCGGTTTCGCGGAGTATTTGCACGTTTCTAGTTTTAGTATAGTTTTGGAATAGTTCGAGTTTTCTAATTTGTTTTTTTTGCGTTAAGCGATGTTGAGGCGACATACGTTAGAGTCGGTCGTAGTATTTTTTTTTATATGATAACTAGACTATATGCATTAAAAACCCTGAAAATATGCCTATATATATGCACAATATTTTGTTAAATTATGCAACAATTTAGTTAAATATGCACTGATTGTATTTAAAAAAAAATTGACATACAAAAACACAATAGAATTACAAAATTTACAAATTTACAAAACAAACAAGTTGTTTGTATTACAAAAGATAAATTGATAGATTAATGTAAAGTACAAACCTACAAACTATAAAATATTACATTTTATTTTTTATAATATTGTAAATATTGACAATCATATATTTCTCTAAATTTTCCAGAAGAAACGATTCTCTTTGATCAGATAACAAATTTTTATATATAGAAAAACTTCTTTCTACATCAACAGAAGTGACTGGTGAAAACTTAAATTTGCATATAATGGTGGCATCTATTGTTATAGAAAGCTCATAATTTCCATTTAAAATATTTGAAATTTTAGTAAGTTCATCAAACCCTGTATTTTTTGTTAATACGTCTTGCATCTTCGTTTTTATAGAATCACAAATTTTACCTTTAACTTGGTTGACCTTATTTTTGAAATCTGTAATTAATTACAGAGAGTTGAATTTGATGGAGCCTGTGGTTGATTGACTTGATCACTAAGGTTGATATATAACCCCTTTCCACATTAACTTTGTAAATTCTGTATACGCATTTCGACAACCAAGTTGTCATCATCAGCAGATAATTTCAAAGTGTCGCACCTGGCAAAACACGGCGAGAAACAACCGCACGAAAATCAAACTCCGTACGCGATCCACACCGTTCAAAACCAAGATGTACACTGTATTCAATATCGCATGTACTATAGATACGAGGGTAGCCGTTTATATTTCGGGAATAGCAAACAACAAAAATGTTTTTATTATCGAAAATAGTTTTATTGCTTTTCAAAATAATCTCCTTGAGAATCAATGAACTTTTGCACTCGTTTAAGCCAATCCGAAAAGCATTGCTTTGTCGAAATTGACAAGTTAGTTGAAAAATAAAGAATTGTGTGTAAAAAACGAAAAAATTGTTTCGATCGTTGAAAACCAAGATGTGCAATTGGTTTTAGAAATACGTATACAGAATTTAAAAATAGTTAATTGTGGAAAGGGGTTATATATTAACCTTATTGAAGTCAATAAAACAGAAAGCAGTTAGGATAAAGAATTGTGTGTAAAAACAATTGTTTCGAGTTGGATACCGCATCTGTTGACCGAAGAACAGAAAGCAGCTAGGATGAATTGGTGTCAAAAAACTTTAGATCGCTTTAAGGCCGGAAGCTCTAAAAACGTATACAACATTGTCAGTGGTGATGAATCTTGGATTTACTCATACGAGTCAGAAAACAAACGCTAGTCGTCTGTTTGGGTGTTCCAAGTATCTCCAAGAAGACGGACGCGACATTTGTCACGAAACCAGAACATATAGCAAAAATTCCTCTACAAGTTAAAAAAACAGTCGATTGGTATACAACCATTTGTTGCCGCAAGTCATCGCTGAGCTTCGAAAAATCAACCCGGAATAACGAATTATCCTCCAAGACAATACAAGTTCGCACACAGCACGTAAGATAATTGAATTTTTATCGCAACAAAACGTCGAATTGCTGGACCATCTTCCGTACAATTCGGACTTAAGTCGCAACGATTTCTTTACCTTTCCGAAAATCGAGAATAGACTGTGCGGTCAAAAGTTCCAGTTGTCGGAAGGAGCAGTCGATACCTTCAAAAACGCAACTTTAACTGCACCAACAAACGATTGGAACAACTGCCTCCAGAGTTGGTTCGAGCGCATGCAAAAATGCATTAATCTTCGTGAAGAATATTTCGAAAAACAACGACGCCTTTAAAAGCGTTCGAAAGTCGCGAATAATTTCGGAACGAGAAGAGATACGATGTTTCGGTTTGAAGCAGCGTAATTATCATGTCATAATCTATAAGTACACACCAAAAGAACAATCACATTTGAAAGTCAGTTTCCGAGTCACGCACCAAAAGAGATCCTTGATGGCGTTCTAAAGTCGCGAATAATTTCGGAACGAGAAGAGATACGATGTTCCGGTTTGAAGCAGCGTAATTATCTTGTCATGATCTATAAGTACACATCAAAAGAACAATCACATTTGAAAGCCAATTTTTGAAAGTAACCCTTGATGATGGCGTGGGTGGGATTGTGTGCGTTCGTGCGCGCGCGCGCGCGCGCTATGCCTTTTGTGGTGAATTTTGTCTTGGCGTATCTAATCTTACGTGAGCCTTTTCGCCTGATATAACGCCTCATGCCGCTTTATCTCTGATAATAATTAGCGAGATTCGTTGGTTTTTCTCCCGTCCCTTGTTGTCTTCTTGATTATCTTCTGTAGCTGGTATGCTTGTTTTCGATGTGCTTAATTGTGCATATTCGTGCGTCGTCGTCCGTATTCTATTATATGTTTATGGATCCTCAATGCTTCTCACTATTATTCATATACAAACAATCTAATTAATGCAAGTAAGAGTAAGATAGAGCTCCGTCTTAAAAAATTAGCAACCGATATTACACATATTGAATAGATGACCAGTTGGAAGTAGCTCGTAGTGGACGATTCCCCTCCAGTATATATATATATATATATATATATATATATATATATATATATATGTATATGTCGATCATTTTTGGAAACTTTTTTTTGTAACCAGCTTTGTGTAAATTTATTTTTTAGCTCCATGAAATAAATCTTGTTGGACTTTTTCAAGAATTTCATCAGATTTTTCAGGTGGACGACCGGAGCGTAGTATCTTTCACATTGAAATTTCCCGAAAAAAATAGTGATAACTCACCGTACAAAAAAATTGTAATATAATACGAAATGCTCATTATTCTTCTCCAAAGATAACTTTCTATACAATGAAACTAAGGTCATAAAAAACGAAGCACTAATAGCAACATACAATAATATATATATATATATATATATATATATATATATATATATGTATATGTTAGATCATTTTTGGAAACTTATTTATTTATTTTTTGAAAGTAAATAGTATACAATTCCGAAAAATAGTGATAACTAGCAAAAAAATTGTAATATTACGAAATGCGCATGAGCCAAAGATTTTCTATACAATGAAATTAAGATAAAGCACTAATAGCAACATACTTTTAATATTTAGTCAAGTTATTTAAGTTATTAATACCTATGAATATATTCCGAACTTTTGTGTTACTTTTAGCGATACGTTATATAAATGCTTTAAATATCAAATAAAGTGTAATATATACATTTTATATCTGTACCTTTTATTTTATCTAGGATATTTTAGATATTTGGTTTGATAGTGGTTTGTCATGGTCATATGTACTTCCTGACGAACAGGTAGCGGATTTATACTTGGAAGGTGTCGATCAATTTACAGGTTGGTTTCAATCTTCGCTGCTTACATCTACAGCTTTGAGAGACAAATCGCCTTACAAGGCGTTGTACATTCATGGATTCGCCGTTGATCAAAATGGCAAGAAAATGTCAAAGTCCATTGGAAATGTTGTTAATCCAGAAGATATAATAAAGGGATCAAAAAGTCATAAAGCTTTTGGAATTGATACTTTAAGGTAATTCATTTGAAACAATCGAAATAGAAATTTGGTTACTCAATTTTTATTATACACATAATATGTTCTTTAAGATGGTGGGTTGCCTGTCACGCAAATCAAGATGCAAATTCCGAAATAAGCATGACGGCTTTAGAAGCTAGTAGTGAAGAAGTTCAGAAAATAAGAAGCGTTCTAAGATTTGCTGTTGCTTCCCTATTTGATTTTGAAAAAACTGTAGTGAATTATCGTGAACTTAAACTAATAGACAAATATATGCTTTATTTAATCTCGTGTTTTCAAAAAGAGGTAATAATTATTAAATAACTTTTCCGTTAATTTTGATTTCTTGAAATTTAAGGCGGAAGAATATATGAATAACTATCAATATCATAAAATAAAAACACTAGTCATTCAGCTTTTATCAAATAAAGTATCTGCTTTGTATTACACTAATATCAAAGATAGATTATATTGTGATCCTGTGAGCAGCGTCAGTAGAAGATCTGCGCAATATGTCTTAAATGTTATACTGCAAGTTGCTACAAGAACTGTAGCCCCTATCGTACCTCACTTGGCAGAGGAACTTCATTCTCATATTGCATTTAAAGACGCTGATTCATTTTTTAAAACTGTAAAGTTAGATGTACCTAAAGAATGGTGTTCTGAAAATGTTTCCGAACTTATGAATTATATTTTAAATTATAGGAAAGAAATAAATAAGGAAGCAAGTGGTAATATAATGAATAAATGTGTCTCGATATTCATGAACAAAAAACAACTGCAATGGCTTAAAGTAAGGATAATTTAGATTAACTTAATAAAAAATATTTTAAAAATTCGGTTTTCCATTTTTTTAGGGTATTAAATGTCATGTACTAATTTTCTGTTTTCTTTTTTAAGGAAAGTATATCTGAAGAAAATTTCTCTTCCGAGTTATCCGATATTTTTCAAGTTGCAAATGTTGAAATATTTGAAGATAATTCAGTAAAAAGTGACGAATATAAATTTGAAGTAACTGATACTAAACTGTGTAATTGTCCACGATGCCGGAAATTTTTATCAAAGACTCTCAACGAATTATGTTATCGCTGTAATGCTGTTATAAATGATACAAACATTTCCGTCAAAAATTAATTAAATAAAGTATTTTTTAAGAGTTTTGTCTTGTTTTTATTAGTTCACTATTATTACTTACATGGCGTCTTATAATGGACTATGCTTTAATAAAGACTGTATGAATTATTAGCGGGTGTTGATTTCAAATTAGTTAAGGGTAGAATATTTCTACAAAGAATTAAAAACGCAAAACATATATAATTAATTGACAGCTCGTGATAAAGAAAGCAGGTGCTGACAAAAAGCAACCAGATCAATTATGCCATTGTTCAGAGGTGGGGAATCTTATTATTAGAGGTCAAATTAAATTTGGCAGTAACAAAGCCGCACAAGTTTTATTAAATTACATATTTAAATACATTTTCAAATAACCAATAGTACAGAAGAAGTATTTTTAAATAAATTTATTAAATTAAAGAGAAATAGATAAATAATATCTCAAATTAAATTTAGTGGGTTATTTGTATTTGTTTTTTTACTTGAAAGTAATTAAATATTTGGATGAAGCTTCGTAACGCGCAGCCTTAATTGAGCTTCTAAATGGGCATTTGTAATTTGAGTTTCTAAACTAGTTTCTATTGTTGTCGTGAGAGAAAATGTTGATTCGCAGCAGTAGGTGCTTCCAAAGGGAAAGTAAACGGCGTACATTATCTCGTAGATTTGGATATTCGACAGCGTTTTTCCATATTTCTATTGGATCATTTTTAACGTCAAAAAGAGATTTGAAGATACTGTCTTCATCTTACTCAAATAACTTCATTTGTAGTTCCGTAGAAGCCTCAGATATACCTATTAAATGTGGCTCAAATATCAGCTTCATTGCAGGAATGTGCTCATCAAAATCCGAAAATCTTTCTGTATACTTTTCTATTAAAGAAAACAACACATCTACATATTCATCGAATATTTTATTTTTACATTTTTGCTAGTTCCGGAAAGTGTTCTGCAGATATATCCGAACGGGAGGGTAATGATTTGAAAAATGTTTTTTTTTCGAAACGCTTGGGTCTTTTGCCACATTTTATATATATATATGTTTCGTTGCAGGCAAATATTTAGATTGTTTTGTTTTGTCATAATATTAGACAAAAATGCAATATTTCTGCAAAATGCTTTGTCTTATAGATGACAGTTTTCTTAGTTCTTGGAAAAAGTTTAAAATTTATAGTAAAGTTAAAACTTTAACCAAAACCTTGATAGCCAGCGAACCATGCAGTAATACGACAGATCAACACTACGTTTTCTCGTCTAAATGGATGTTACTGATGTAAAATGCAATGAAATAATATACAATTTTTTAAGTTAAAATTGTCTTTTTTCAACAAAGCAACGAATTCTTTTTTAGAGACCCCGTATTTTATGCAAAATATATAAGTGCCAAAAACCTGTTTGAAAATATAAACATGCCATAATTTTATTTTCATTAAATTATAACTTCTTGGTAAGAATTAAAATAAAATCTGACTTTGGAAAAATTTAATGTCAATGCTAACAAAATTTTAAGTTTTCAAAACTAATGGAGGAATAATCACTAATTTTTTAATTTATATGTATATAGTGCCATGGTAACTAATTTACCTTTACTTTTATTTGTAGTTATAGCTTTCTTAATATTTATTTAATACATGATATTAACCATACTATAAATTAGATTTTATGTTAATAGGGTCAAAAGGACGACTGTTTTTATTTATAATTTATTCATAATCTATTAAATGTGTTAAATGTATAATCAATGTACATTTGGAAATAATTCTAAATACCAGCTAACTTGGCTTTTAAGGTGTACAGGATTTTATTTCAAGTCAAAATACATTTCTGTTATCTATTTGCATTCTACTGCTTTTTTTTGTTTGCTTATTTTGTTATTCTTTATAGGAGTTACACAGAATCCAACGTTTAACTCTTTCAGGCTTGGTGGTCAGTTATCTAACCACCTATTTAAGAGTTCTCAAAGCCACTTTTTATGCCATCTTGTGCCAATTTGCTAAGCAATTATTTTTTTTAAAGTCGTCGTTGATCGTTTAATGCGAAACTTTTACTCTAGAGTGCTCTGGGTAGATTACCAGATTTATTTGAAAATGTGGTAATATGTTGTTTTTCAACGGGACTTTTCCGAATATAATAAAAAATGCTCAGAGTATTTATTATTTAACGAATTCGGTGTTACTCTATGGTATAGTGTCTGTTTAATTATTTTATAACAAAAGTATTATAATATATTATATAATCTACGATAAATAAAGTAAATAGCACGGTGGTTAGATTACTAACCACTGTGACTATAGTAGGTTTCACATAATGTACATATTTATGTTGCATTATAAGCATGCCGTGTGTAGTTAATGAACGTGATATAGAAGATATTTTGTTCGAAAGTATACCTTCTGATTGCGAAAGTGTGTGCAGTCTTGAATCGGATGAAGGAGAAAATTATGAGGTGCGAACGGACCCGATGGGACTCGGTGACATACCTTCTGGGCTCCAGCTAAATCTTGAAGATGAATTTGACTCGAACGATGACTTAACCATTTCAAATTTGCCTGATACTACTGGTAGTGGTACTACGAGCGCTTTATCTACTCAAACTGTTATGAGGGAACCAAAATGTAAGAAAATTTTCAGAATGGGGGAGCCGGAAAAGTACCTACACTGGAGGCGGGGGGTGTAGCAAGCGATGTAATAGAGTTAGAGAATATCACACCTACGCCTATTGTTTAGATTTCGATATATATACTGGCAAGGATAGTGACAAAGTACAAACTGATTTCGGTGGTAAAGTTGTTCGACAATTTTGCATGGATTTGAAATCGAAAAATCACAAAGTCTTTATTGATAATTATTTCAATAGCTATGCCTTGCAAGAAGATTTGTACAAAGATAACATATTTGCTTGTGGTACCGTAAACTCAAATCGTAAATATTTACCTAAACTAAAAGAAGTTCTAAAAAGGGGAGAACACGATTCAGGGTGAGTAGCACAAATATCGTCTTTCTAAAGTGGAAAGACAAAAGATCAGTTTTCATGCTTATAAACTACATAGATCCGAGAAAGACTGGTATTGTTACTCGCGGGGAATACAATGGAGCCAAAAATGAAATAGCTTGTCCTGAAGTTATGATACAATACAACAATTCTATGAACTATGTGGACAAATTCGACCAACCAAAAAGCACTTATGCTATAGACCGAAAATCACGTAAATGATGGCAACGAATATTTTTTCACTTTTTAAACTGTGCTGTCACAAACTCCTTTGTGTATATGGAACTCCAGAAAAAACATAATCCAGAACTGGACCACCTCAGCAACAAAAATTTTCGAAGAAGTGTTTACTAAGGGAGCACCAGCTCAGGTGAAGAACCCCCAATTATGCTCCAAACGCTCCCACAATAGCTATGCATCTTCTCCTGTACAAATAAAGCGGCACACACCAGGAGTATCAACAGAATTACGTCTGGAAGGCAGCACGCATCAGCCAGAGCGAACCACTTCTCGAAGATTCGTAAAATGCAGCCCTAAGAAAAGTCCGGTGCGTACCTACTATATGGCAATGCGAAACCTGTAAAGTCCCTCTTTGTATACGAAAAGATAAAACGTGTTTTTCAGATTTTCATAGAAAATAAATTTGCTTATATATTATACATACTAAACTTTTCTTAATAATTTGTTACGCAAACAGCCACGGTGGTTAGTATACTAACCACCCTAATTTGTAAAAGCCCAAACGGTTTTTTCTTATTTTATATGTTTTTTATAATAAATAAACGCTAATTAACTTAAAAATGCAATTGTTTTTATTCTGAAGTAATATATAAGAAAGCGTGGCTGAAAGAGTTAAGAAAAAATACCACTCTAACGATTTACAAATATCTTAAAAAATGAAATAATTCCATACAATAATGATTGCTTTCGACCACAAGGAACACTTTATGGACAAACGTTATAAAAGAAAATGTAAGGTACATATTTTCTTTTATAACGTTTCGTTTATAACTTCATACCATACCAGTCATGAAAATTTAAAGAAAATAGTAAATATTATATAACATTATATGATGAAATTGTACCTATGATTCGATGAATGATGAATGCAGTAACATCCAGATACATGCAATAAAATATAGTTTAATAAGCATTTGTGACAAGGAGACGAGTGAGCGATTTTATATTTAATAGAATTATCTAAAGTAAGCTCTATATGTGCGCAAAAAATAATATTTCCGAATAATACAATCAAACGAAAAGATATAACCGTATTTAAGATATTAAAAATGATTGCTGTTCAGGAAAGTTCTTCGTGGTCTCCTTCTTGTTTAAGGTCAATGTCTAGATCTTAAGCTACATCACAAGCGCGAGCGTTTAATAATTCAAGTTCTTGGGGGATGTTGAGATTATTATTAAGAGAAAAATTGATTTACTTAAATATCATCTCAGTAAACATATTGAAAGCCATAAATTTTAATTGAAAATATATGTATATATACGAGGATAACTTGACAAATAGTGAGAATGACACATAGGTGGCGCTCTAATTGGTAAAACAAATGCATTGTAATTTAGGTTGCCTATTTATATGTTTACATTTCAATATTTAGATAAATCGGTTGATTAGTTTATTTTTGACAGCTGATTGAAAAAGAAGCAACACATCGTTTTGCTAAAATGGAAAAGCCGAGTATCGTGCGGTGACTAGATACTTCGTAATTAAGAGTATGAAAGCTACCGAAATAAAAGATGAGTTGCGGGAAACATTAGGTGAATCTGCTCCATCATCCGCCACAATAAGTAGATGGGTAAATGAATTTAAATGTGGTAGAACAAGCTGTGTTGATGAAGTGCGCTCTGGAGCATCCAAAATCGTGACTTCTAAGGAAATCATTATAAAAATCCATAATATTATTACGCAAGATCCACGACTCAAAGTGAGAGAGATAGCAGACATGGTAAACATTTCAACAGAACGTGTACACCACATTTTAACGAAAGAATTGGGTCTTTCCAAGCTTTCGGCAAGATGGGTGCCGCGATTGCTTACGACTGATCAAAGGTTCACTCGTTTGCCCATTTCCAATGAGTGTTTCGACCTTTATAAGCGGAATCCGGTTGATTTTTGTAAGCGATTTGTTACTTGCGATGAAACTTGGATACACTACAGTACACTCGAAACTAAACAACAGTCGAAACAATGGTTAGAACGTGGTTCTGCACCAGCAAAGAAAGCGAAAACCACTTTATCGGCAAACAAGGTGATGGCATCAATTTTTTGGGATTCAAAGGGCATTTTGCTCATTGATTACCTTCAGAAAGGTGCCACAATAAACGGACAATATTATGCAGAACTTCTACAAAAATTAAATGTTGAGATTCGTGTTAAACGGCCAGGAGTGGCAAATAAAAAGATTCTGTTTCACCAAGACAACGCTCCCTCGCGTACCAGCACAGTTGCGATGTCCAAAATCCACGAGTTGCATTTCCAATTAGTACCGCATGCGCCTTATTCGCTGGCTCTAGCCCCTTCCGACTTCCACCTTTTTCCAAAATTGAAAACGGCACTGGGTGGAAAGAAATTTTCGTCGAACGACGAACTTATCATCTTCGTAAATGAGTATTTTGCAAGCCTTCCGGAATCGCATTTTAGAGATGGCATAAGGGCATTGGAGCACCGTTCGAATAAATGTATTGCTCTTTTAGGAGAATATATTGAAAAATAAAAATTATTTTGTATTTAAAAAATTCGTTTTTCTTTCCCATTCTCACTACTTGTCAAACTACCCTCGTATCATTATGTCAAATACTCATTAATACTAATTTTGGAAGTCAAGTACAAAAGCGATAGTGCGCGTAATTTTAATCTATGTGAACCAATTATTTGCAATGC
Organism: Dermolepida albohirtum; assembly: GCA_031893035.1. NCBI lineage: Eukaryota > Metazoa > Arthropoda > Insecta > Coleoptera > Scarabaeidae > Dermolepida > Dermolepida albohirtum. Next base: position 132,302 of record JAVIWB010002556.1, read on the forward strand.
ACTTACTTGTTTTGTTAGATGTGTGTATAATTAGATTTCATTAACAGGTAATGTATTTATTATTTATACTAAATTTAAATCACGAATACAACATTTTGTGCAATAGTAGAGAACAAAATATATATAACATTTGATATATTAAGAGTTTTAATATTCAATTTTATAAAAAACAAACAATAACAAAATAACGAATGTAAACAGTTTATTATAATTTTGATGGTGCTGTTTTACCTTTTTTCATTTTCTTTTTAAGCATACGTTGGTGAAATGAAATATTTCCATCAAAACTACTTTCACTTGTATCATCCACATGTCGTTTCTTCTGATACATTAATTTATTTATTATCGGCTTAGGTTTTAATTCCTCCTTTAAAGAATGTTGAACTCCTTCTGCGGTTTTTATCTTCCTTGCTAAAACATCACACTCTAAAGTTTTGCTCTCAAGATTTATTGACATTTGCTTTATTTCTTCATTCTTTCTTTCATTAATTTTTTTCATGTTATCAAGATCATTTTCAAATTTTTGAATTTCTTTATTAAAATTCATTATTTCATCGGATCGAGCCTTATCTGTTTCAGCATAGTATTTTACTTTTATGGTTTCTAATTCTTTTTTCTTCACATCTACGTTAATTTTGGAGTTTTCAATTTCTTTTATTAAATTAGCAATATTGTTTTCATATTCAAGCTTCAAATTTAAAGTAGTTGTATTTAATTCTTGCAGATCGGATTTTAAATTTTTAATATCTTCATTGTTTTTTTCATATATTTTAGAAAATATTTCAATAGATTGTTTCTCATTATTAATACATTCTAATAGATTGTTTTTTTTAGTACACAGTTTGTCCAAATTTGTTTTCAAAATCTTTACATTGTTTATTTCTCCCTCTAGATTATTTTTAAGATTTTCTGTATCCTATAATTTTTATTTTATAAGTATATGCTTATATATACATAAAGGGTCTTCCAATAAGGACTTGACAACTTTTTTTCAAAAAAAATGCAGACCATTTGAGATATTTCAAAAACTTTATTATCGGGTTGAAGCACAATCAAAACATTTATGAATGGAACTCGACTTAGTTCATATGGCCACCGCGGGCACGTTTGCAGCGGTCGATTCGTTGGACCCAATTTTCGATGACTCGGCCACACAATTCGGCCGAAACGGCTGCTATTTCGCGTTCAATGTTGGCTCTGAGCTCTTCCAACATTGTCGGCTTGTTGGCATAGACCAATGACTTGACGTAGCCCCAAAGAAAAAAGTCTAGAGGCGTTAAATCGCATGAACGAGGCGGCCAATCGACTGGTCCATTTCTTGAGATAACATGCTCATCAAACTTACTCTTCAATAAATTGATTGTAACGTGTGCTGTGTGGCTTGTGGCACCCTCCTGCTGAAACCACATGTTGTCCAAGTCCATATCTTCCAATTCGGGCCAAAAATAATCGGTAATCATGGCGCGATAACGATTACCATTCACAGTAACGTGACGATCATTATCGTCGACGAAAAAATATGGCCCTATGACGCCGCCGGCATGCAAACCGCACCAAACAGTTATTTTTTGTGGATAAAGTGGTGTTTCATGAAGCACATGTGGATTTTCACCCGACCAATGACGCATATTTTGCTTATTGACGAACCCATTGAGCAAAAAATGAGCTTCGTTACTGAAAATGATTTTGCCATGAAATTGATCATCTTTTCCAGAGCCTAATCGGTGAACGTACGTCGCTTCAAATAGTCCATCGGCTTCAATTCTTGAGTCAACTTGATCTTGTATGGGTGTAAACAAAGATCCTTACGCAAAATTCGCCATAAAGTGGTCTGGGCGATGCCCAACTCTTGAGAACGCCGTGGAATTGACTGATTTGGATCATTTGCTACTGACGTTTCAACGGCAGCGACATTTTCGACACTTCGAGCAACCCGTTGTCTCACTGGCACGGCAACATCACACAACGAATATGTAGACTCAAATTTTTGCACTAAACTTGTTACTGCCTGTCTACTAGGGCGAGCATTACGATCGAAATTTGGAGTTAACGCTCTTAAAGTAGCGGTCACCGACTCCGAATTTTTGTAGTAAATTTTTATAATTTGCAGACGTTGTTCGTGCGTGTACTTTCCCATGTTGAAAATGTTAAGTTTACTGAATAAATTGACAGTGACAGTTCGATGATTAGTGAAAGGGTGCGTTCACAAATTGAATTAAAAGTTGTCAAGTCCCTATTGGAAAACCCTTTATTTAACAATAGAAAAAGCAAATATGTATATACCTAATAAAAAAATTAGTATGTACTTACACAAACATAAGTGTTTTCTGTTTCCTTCTTTATTAATAATATTTTCTTTTTGTTTTGAATATTTTTACTAAAAAATTGTATATAATCTTCTAAATTTTTGCAATTTTGCAAGTAGTTGTTTTCGTCTGTTGTTATGCATTGTTCTAATTCTGATAATTTTTTTAGTTGTGCTTTACTCTCAAATTCTAATTCCATATTTTCTTTAATTAAATCTACATTACTATTTTCTTGTTTTACAGCTGATATTTTCCACTCTTCAATACTCAGATTAACATCTTCATACCTATTAAGAAAAATGATGTATTTAAAAATATTATGATTATTAAAGAGTATTTGTACTCTTTTAATGTGGTATCGCTTGTTTCACTTAATATTTTAATTTCCTGATTAGTTTTCATTTCAAGATCTGATATAGCAACTAATGTAGTTTCCTTCAGTTGATTTCTTTTATTTATAGCATTAGTAACTTTACTTTTGTCTTCATTTAGGTTTTTTATTTCATTTTCATATATAATATTTTTTTGTTTTAGTTGGTAATTATTTTCTAGTAATAATTTTAAGTTAATTCCTATCTCTTCTTGTAATTTTTTAAGACTATTCAATTCAAACATTTTCTTTTCTTTTTCTGTTATTAGTTCTGCATTGTAATTTTTTGTATTTCTTTGAACATTGATCATATCACTATTTTGCAATTTTAATAAATTCTCGTTTAAGCTTTTTCGATTAAGTATTTTATTTTTTACTTGCTCTAAACTTGATTTATATTTCTTTTTAAGCGTATTGCAAGTTTCAAGTAATTTTTTTATGTCATCGCAAGAATCATTTATTTGATCTGATAATCCTCCCAATTTAAATAAATCATGTGTAGAAAAATATTTATTATATACTTCAGATTTAATTTCTTTAGTTAAATCGCAATTCGATTTATTTAAATATTCGATTTTATTTTCAAGTGATTTATTTAATTCCTCCTCCCGTTTACAATCATTTTTATAGTTACTGATTGTTAGCAATATATATTCCTGAAATAAATGTTACATTTAAATTGGAACACTTAACTATTTTTTAATTCTTATATACCTCAATTTTTTTCCATTTATGGGATTCTTTTAGTAAAATATTTTCATTTTCTTTCTCTTGAGACATTTTAAAATATTGTATATATATTCGACATTAAACATTTGAATATTTCCTAATGTCCGCCACATATTGCCAACTCAAAGTTAAATCTAATTTATAGAAGTTTTCTTTTTTATATTTCTCTGGCCACATTTCAAGACTACCGCAGATTACAACAGAACGAGGTTATGTTCAATTGTGTAATGTGATGCCCAAATATAAATAATTAAGTTCTAACATTAATAAAATGATATCAACAAAGAGTTCTAATTTACTAAATTTATTGTTAAAACACAATTTTTGGAGAAGTTCTGTGCGTTTAACTTATTTAGTAATTATTAAATATGTGTAGTTTAAATTACATTACAGATTTGTGTATTTAGTTCTGTAATGGATAATAAAGATTCAAATTCAGATACACCGGAATTGGAGAAGAAAGATATTAGTAAAGCTATGAAAGCATATTTGGAAAGGGCACATGAACATAATGAATTTATGAAACATCAGAATTATGAATATATGCTTGGGAAAAGACATTTAGCAAACATGATGGGAGAAGATCCTAATACATTCACTCAAGAGGATATTGATGTAATTCTAGATTTGTATTTTACTTACTAAAGAATAATAATTTGTATAATTTTAGAATGCAATAAAATATTTATTTCCATCAGGTTTGTATGAGAAGAAAGCTAGACCAATTATGCGACCACCTGAAGAGATTTTTCCACAAAGAAAAGCTGCAGAATTTGATGAATTTGGTAGACCACATCACTTTTTATTTTACACTGGCAATCCAAATTTTTATAAACTTTTATATGTAATTTAACTGATTTAAACAACACCGAATGCTTATTCATATTTAATTATAGGACATAGTAGAGGAAATTAATAATTTAAATAAGTTCGAAGATGCCATGATAAAAAAAAATATTAAGCCTGATCCAAATTTAGCATTGTATGTCAATTTTATTTGATATATGTAAATATGTACATGTTGATACATATGACTTTTGCAGACTAAATTCAGGATTCCAATGGCTTGATAAAGATTCATTAGAAAAGAAATTGGTGGAAAAAATTACAGACAAAAACTATAATAATTTTGTTACAGTAATGGAAAGATTGATGAGTTTACCATATTCTTACAGAGCTAAAGATTTTATAACTTCATACCAAAAGTCTCTTATGAGGCAAACTAGTTCATCGAATATTCCAAAACTACAGTATGATAAAGACGGAAGGGCTTTTATAACTGTATATGGTAATAGTGTTATATTTTAATTAATATTCCGTATTTATATATTTTATGTTCAGAATGTTTGAGAAAAACAGCTAGAGGTCATGTTACAATTAAGTCTCCAGGAGAGGGAAAAATATTAATAAACAATGAAGACATACGCTATTTCCATGATGTTCAATGCCGAGAACAAGTATGTATAATATTTGCTATAATTAATCATTAAATCTTAGCATTTCACATGCTTATTTGAATATGTTAGTATTAAGTTTTCTCAAAAAAAAACAAAACAAAAAATTGTATATTGTTATTAAAAAAGTTCGATCGATTTTTTTTGTATTCGATGTTACATTGAGCTGTTTTAATCTTGTTAGTAGTTTTAGGACGCGCGTTTTTAGTCGTAATAATTCGATATATTTACTCAAATTTAAACTGGTATTATTGCAGACATGTTTCAAAATATGCCTAAAAGTCTGCTAAAAGAACAAACTACGCACTAGAAAATACATTAAGGTTACAAAAATATTCCATAATCAATCATAATAGTTATTCGATACTACTGAATGAAATGCGAGTGATTAACTAATTTGGTTAGTTTCTCGATGAGGACCAAATAGCTGGGATCTATTTCTTACCACTATAAAGTTTAACGGTGTACTGTTTAGAAAATAATCGTAAAAAAAATGTTGTTCAGACAGTTTAATGCTTGCAAAACACTCGGAACAAAAATTCTTCGTTAGGATTAGAGTCAGTCTCTAATCCTACCGAAAAATTCTTGTTTTATCGATTGCTCTCTTGATATTTCTTCAGCCGATTATCTTTTTTGACGCTAGAGGGTTTATCAGTAAAAAACTTTTCATAAAAACAAAATATACAATCTTGTATCACATTGGTAAAAGATGAAGGATTGTAAAAGTGATTAGTTCTATAAATAATTTACTTCTGAAAATTGTAGCTCTTGTTTAACTTTTAATATACAAAACCGCATATTCGCCATCTATTATTTTTATATTCTTTAGCAATATTTTATGAGAATTCCCGTTCAATATTTTATTAGAATTTCATTAGTACATTTTCTCTTTGTTAGAAGCTGTTTTAAAATTTTCTTCATAAATTTTCACATGGTAAATGTAAATAGAATTATTGTTTTCGCTCGTCTAAATAAAATTCACTGAAAATTGCCCTTTTAAATAATAAATGTAATAAATTCCTTTAATTAGGTTTTATATTAAATTGTCCATTTTACAAAATTAAAATTAGGGTGTAAAAACCAGTTAAATCATGGTTTTACAAATACGATGTTGAGCTGAAATCACAGAATAAGGAATGGAAAGCAAAATATGAACCATAAATGAAAAAAATGTTGAAAGAGCCAGTCAAAAATCAAAGCCCCTACAAGTTTAGGAATTTTATTGCAAAAAATATTCTGTAATGAATTTATTATTCCTTAATCACTATAGAGAAAATGTGCAAACTCAGCCTAAATACAATAATGTTTCGCAACTTTAATTGCATTTTGTGGGAATGTGAAATCATTAAATATTTCACTCAGGTATATACTGAGAGTGGCTGTTGAATTATTGGACTAGTCAATTTACTATCCTTCTATTTTATCCTTCCTTTTTATACTTCTTTTTTTCTTTCTTTTCTTCCTTTTATGTATTTAATAACTATATTTTGTTCTATCTTACCATTATCTTTTTTTAGTATACTTATATCCATATATAATTGTATTCATTAATAATAGAATTGGTACTGTGAACGCAGCAGTGCGTGCTTCTAACAAGTACAATGAATGAAACATGATTAAAGGATCGATAGTGTATGTACTGTTACAATGCTTGTTTATTGACTCTATGTTTTACGTTTTGAACCATATTGTTGCCGACCTTTTATTGAGTATTTAAATATTATCTTTTTATTTTTTGGGCGCTTTCAATGATGATTAAATTTGGGAATTATAAAAAAAAGTACAAGGACTTGGTGTGATGTAAGAATTTATTATAATTAACCAAAATGCACCGGCTAGCAAACCGAAATAACATGTGACTTTACAAATAAATATAAAGGTACTACTCTCAATACAATGAACATATATAAACATTCCTTTAATTTGAATATCTAAAAAATCTCATAAAATATTTATACATTCAGTGATAATCAGAATCAATTTAGGAGGATATTTCTCTTCTATGCAGTAAAAAACATAAAATTAACGATGATTGAAGACAATAATTGCCCCAATGTGATCAAAGTATTTGCAAGAATAAAGTAATAAAGGAATCAACAAAATTAACATACATTACAATTCTCAAATACAATCTTTTACCTTATTATTTATTTATATACCTTGTATTGTGTCTCTATTTATGTATATAAGCACTTATCTCGATTTAATACATCGGATCTTCTTTCACCAAATGCGTTGATTCATGCAGTCATTAATTATTTGCTCTTGAATAATACGAAGTGGACTAACCTCTACCTACTAATCTCTACTTGCAGACATTAATATATAAAAGCTTTTCTAATAGGGGCATAACAATTTTGTCTTTTAATACGAACGAACCCTTGAACGTTTTTCATGATCTGTCAACGTCAAAACGTCAGTTAAGGTTATCATTTCTATCACGGTGAAGTTCACGAACGAGCAACGTTTGGAATTTATTTAAAATTACTACCGCAATTCTGAGTCGGTGATCGGAGCTTTGAGACTGCTTATTCCAACTTTCGGTCATAATCGAAATCCCACCAGACAGAGACACCGGTCGAAGTACCGAAAATATCGCAGCCGTAAGCGCTTCAGTTCAAAATGAGTCAAATCAATCAATCAACCAATTCCTGTGAAAGGTGTGCATTTCACAGGAATTGGGAATCTCTCAAACCACATTGTGTCGAATTTTATTTTTAATGGCTTACATCCTTACAAGATCAAATTAACATAAAAATTGAAGCCTCTTTATCATTTGAAGCGCTGAAACTTCTTCGGTTGGGCTCTGAAGAAAATCCCGTATTTCATTGAAAAATCGTCTTCAGCGATGAAACTCATTTTCGGCTTAATGGCTTTGTCAAAAAGCAAAATATGCGGTATTGGACAGCAACAAACCCACATGTTCTTCAAAAGACTGGATTAACTTGACATCAGTGACATGTGGTTCCAACAAGATGGTGCCACATGTTACACAGCTAGTCGAACAATTGATTTATGGAAGGGGAAGTTCGGTACGCGTGTAATCTCGAGAAATGGTCCGGTCGAGTGACCACCTCGCTCATGCGATTTAACGCCGTTCGATTCTTTTCTTTTATGGGGTTACGTTAAGTCGTTGGTTTATGCCAACAAGCCAACAACGTTAGAGGAGCTTAGGGACAGTATCGAACCCGAAACTGTCAACGTTCCGGCTGATTTGTTATATTGGTTCCAAAGAAATGATCGCTGCAAACGTACTCGCGGTGGTCATACGAACGAGATCGATTTCCATAATTAAATGTAACATCTGTACTGCACCTGGAATAAATTTCAGTACAATATCTTTATTACTGTATGTTTTATTTGAATACTAAATTGTTATGTTCTTATTGAAAAACCCGATATAACTTTCGCAATGCTCACTACTCACAGAAAATGACTGCTACGTCTAGTATCAGACGCACACATACCTTTGTAGAATTCCCTGATATGATCCAGACTATAGGCCGCCCATAACTAACTCTCTTTTAACTCTTTTCTCTTCTGGTTGATTAAAATCCCCTGTCTATTTATTAAACTCAGATTTTATTACACATATTACATTGACCTATACCTTTGTAGAATTCCCTGATATTTATAATTGGCCGACAAATAATCAACGGATCTCTTTTAACTCTTTTCTCAAAAACTCTAAAGAAGACACAAAGTGTTTATCTTATTGTATCGATTTCGTTGAACGCATTACAAATATTTCACTTCAAATATCTGTTTTCCAAATATGTAACATTTAAAACAAAATTACGTTTGAATACTAAAATTGGCTACATTTTAAGAAAGTATATTAAAATTACTCTTTATTTTGCAAAAAAATAAAATAAAAAAAATCATTAAAACAAAGATGTACATACTACGAAAGATTAATGATGCAGAAGTAAACATGAGAACGTTCAATGAACATGTGTATTCAAATTATAGATGTACGTATAGTTTTCTCCCTAAATAAAAGATGCAATTGCTCAAGCTTAATTAATAGAACTTTGAGAGCATTTCTTTTACGTGTTACAAAGTTTGAAACTGTTTTTTTTTTGTTTCTCATCTCACCTCCCTCTCAAATACTACATCGACAACTCTTTTATATCAGTTCGAGGAGAAAATTACGTTTTTGTTTGTGTAAATTAATTTGAAAGAGAGTTCGGCGAATAATATTCACTATCCTTTGCCATCACACAAGTGATTCTCTCGATGCGACGACTTATGATTTTCTGAGCTTAGATTCGTACAGCTGTTTGTTGCGTTAATAATGATTAGTATTTGATATTGCATTTTAGAGTAATTATGAGCAGGAAATGGAATAATAATAACGAACAGTTCTTCGTGGATCGTGTAAATAAATTTATGACAATTCGCAGACCTAATATACGATGGTGGTAAAGTATTTGTTTAGTGTGTGATACAGCGTTAGTATAGAAAATGTGGGCGTAGATCTAAAGTTCAATTTGTGTTACTTTTCATTTTTATATTGATTACTTGTAATACACCATTTAAGATAGTGAAAGACGAACCGTTTCGCAAATTTTAGACAAAATGTAATGCTGACTATGAATTACCAATCCAATTAATGTTCAAAAATTATTTACAATCTGCGCACGAAAATATTGAGGCCACTATAATGTCTGCTCTAAAAAATAAAAGGGGTTAAGCTATGATGAGACACAAATTGTAAACACATCCATTCTTAATACTATAATGCTGAAATCTTATCAACAGTCATATGCATGCTTATTAATTAATAAGAGATTGTCAAATTGTATCGGCGAAGCTATTCACAATGTGATATTAGGTACGTTAGGAAAATTTCGATTCACTATAAACCAAATAGTGATGCTTGTTACTTGTGTTAGTTCGTCAATGCTTTGTGTAGGACATTTTCTTAACACTGAAGTCTGGATTCTCGTTTACACGATTTCAGTTGGACAAGTTAGCCGTCATCGTGTTTATGTGACTTCACTTAGTTAACGGTTATCAGTTTGCATTTCTCTCGGTAATTTTAAGAATTAGAAGTTTAAAACGTGTACTTATATATTGTACATACTAGTATAGATTTTAACATGTATTTAAAACTATAAGATAAATTTGATAATATTTAGTCAAACCTACCTTACCTTGAATTCGTTTCGGCATGCCGTTGATACAAATTGTTATGGTGATTTGCAACTTTTTGTTTTCTTCCCAAGCTTTTTCGATATTTTATTTTAAAATGCTTAAATTGGGATTTGGATATGAATAAACAATAGATTTAAGAACAGTCCAAATTTTCTCTATTGGATTGAGGTTCGGTGAATTTATAACCCAGGGTAATATTGATATACTAAAATCACGAAAAACATTCTGGACGGAGTCCTATCTCACCTAAACATGGAAGGAGTTTTCTTTGCATCTAGTGAAGTAATTAAGGGCATTAGAACAGTTTCTTTTACTTTTCTAGCAATTTCCCTTTGAGAATACAAACCGGCCTCTAATAAAATTTCTATTTTAATTTATTCACTGTTCGTCACTTTTTCGTCTTACCCATGTCGCACCAGTTCATTATAAAAATAAAAAGTATAAAATTAGCGCACTACTAATCTAGCTATAGGACGCTAAACTAAAAATAGTAAATATGTTATCACAAATACCCACTTCGAGGCTTTTAACAATTTTGAGTAAATTTTACTTGTGCAAACACATTATACCATTCCCTCACATTCCTAGAATTTAGCGAGGGCTTGTGAACATTATGAGTTCGGTAAGGGATTAGCGACCCCGAAACTTAGTACTATAAACGAAAAAAATAAATATGTATATTATAACACATGGATCAATAAGTCCCGAGACTAACAATGAAAACAACATTTTTTTTGCAAAACTTTTTTTTATTCATCAACATAATCACCTTTTAGGGTGATACAATGGTTCCAACGCTTTTCCAATTTTTCAATACCATGTTTATAAAAAAATTTATCTTTCGCTTCAAAATAAGCTTCAGTTTCAGCGATGACCTCCTCATTTGAGCCAAATCTTTTTCCCTGGAGCATTTTTTTAAGATTAGCAAAGAGCCAGTAGTCACTGGGGGCTAAATCTGGCGAATATGGGGGGTGGGGAAGCAGATCAAAACCCAATTCGTTCAATTTTGCCATTGTTTTCATCGACTTGTGGCAGGGTGCATTGTCTTGGTGAAAAAGGATTTTTTTCTCTGCATGTGCGGTCGTTTTTTTGCGATTTCCTCCTTCAAAAGCACCAGTAAGTCAATATAATAATCACTGTTGATCGATTTACCTTTTTCGAGGTAGTCAATGAAAATCACGCCATGTGTATCCCAAAAACCTGACGCCAGGACTTTGCCAGCTGACTGCTGCGTTTTCGGACGTTTCGGACGACTTTCGCCAGCTGTGCGCCACTTAGATGACTGCCGCTTCGACTCTGGAGTGTAGTGATGTATCCATGTTTCGTCCATGGTCACGTAACGACGCAAGAAATCTTTTTTGTTGCGAGTAAATAGCGATAAACAGCTTTCTGAATCATCGACTCGTTGCTGTTTTTGTTCCATCGAGAGCAATCGCGGCACCCACTTGGAAAAAACCTTTTTCATGCTCAATTTTTCATGAAGGATAGTAAATACACTTCCATATAATATCTGTGTCATCTCAGCAATCTCACGGAGCTTCACTTTACGATCTTTCATTATAATTTTTGTCACTTCACTCACATTTTCCGGTGTAACGGCTTCCACAGGTCTACCCGAGCGTTCCGCGTCATTTGTGTCGGTACGACCACGTTTAAACTCGGCAAACCACCGACAAATCGTTGCTTTTGATGGACAAGAGTCCGGGTAACATTTTTCAATCCATTGTTTTGCTTGCGTGGTGTTTTTACCCATTAAAAAACAATGTTTTATCAGAACACGAAACTCGGTTTTTTCCATTGTTTAAACAAACTACAAAACGACTTTACTCCAACCTCGATAACTCAGCTGTTTCTGGTCCGATTGACTTAAAATTTTGACACGTTTCAAGCAAAGGTTAGTACTCTAGAAAGACGTGGTTACTGGTTTACTACGAGCGCCATCTATGGGTTAGTGTCGGGACTTATTGATCCATGTGTTAAGCTAACAGTTTGTGCATTTAAGAAATATATACGTTTATCTTTTCGGGAGAGTACTATTATATTTATTTAAAATATATTATTGATGCCTGGGCTAATTTAATTATTAGATACCGTAATAGTGAAGCAGTTTTTACGGTTCTTTGTAAAGAGGCACCAAACCTTGGAAAAATAAGGAACGTTTGAACAGATGCGATGGAAAGTGTTATTTCAACCACCATATAGCCTATCAGCCTGCGACTACCGTCTTTTTGAACTCCTTAAATAGACCGTGAGAGAAAAAAATCAAGTCGGACAAGGAAGTGGTGAAGGCGCACTTAACCAAAAGGCTTTCTAGTGGTATTCACTAGTTGTCCGAGCTTTGGTACAAATGTATAATAAAGCGGGCACATTATATTCAAAAAGAAAGTTTGTTCCGTTGTCTGTCATTTATTATTTCTATTGCTGTACAAGGAAGTCAAATCTGCTCCTCCACTAAGAATTGTGGTAAAATGTCTTTTCCCAAATTTGTAACCGTTCTTTCGTTCGAAGTTTCCGTGTTTCTCAATATTCACAACTTTGATGGTAGATGCACCATAAACTTTCGTATCAATACTTCTTTTACTCAACAGTTCACTCACTTCTTTTTTTTGTATATGGTTTTCAATTGCCGATTCATATGTATGTATTCTGTAGTCAAATAAATTTAAATCAGTTAACAATAGTTTATTGAAAGGAAATATAATAATGCTATATATTCAGCCACTTTTCTACTAGTTTATTGAAACCAAATATAATAATGCTATATATTCAGTCACTTTCCTACATGTCCCCCCCCCTCCCCTCTTTGGATACATTTATGCTAGCGAAACAAGCTTCTTGATCCTGGATTCGTTTACGCATAAATCTCTCATCTTAATTGTTACTTTTCAAACTGTTACATTTAAAGTATCCTTAAGGGCTTGAACAGATAATAGTCGCTAGGGGTCAAGTAGCAACTGGGAAAAAGATGATCTAATGTCGTTCAAAGTATTTGCTCCAGTTTTTATTGAATTATAAAGGGCCTTCCAATAAGAGGTTTCATTTTGATATGTAAAAAAACGAGTATTTTTAAGCGAAATCATCGGGTGTTTATTTAATTATAAAGAGGAGGGTATGCTATTAATAATGGAAAACAATATCAGTCAAATGGCCGCTACGGCTACGCTTGCAGGACCATATTCTTTCATGAAATTTTCCATCACCAATTACCACATTTGCGGCTGTATGTCCTCGATAAAAAAACGAGTATTTTGTGGCAGGGTGCATTGTCTTGGTGAAAAAGGATTTTTTTTCTCTGCATGTGCGGTCGTTTTTTTGCGATTTCCTCCTTCAAAAGCACCAGTAAGTCAATATAATAATCACTGTTGATCGATTTACCTTTTTCGAGGTAGTCAATGAAAATCACGCCATGTGTATCCCAAAAACCTGACGCCAGGACTTTGCCAGCTGACTGCTGCGTTTTCGGACGTTTCGGACGACTTTCGCCAGCTGTGCGCCACTTAGATGACTGCCGCTTCGACTCTGGAGTGTAGTGATGTATCCATGTTTCGTCCATGGTCACGTAACGACGCAAGAAATCTTTTTTGTTGCGAGTAAATAGCGATAAACAGCTTTCTGAATCATCGACTCGTTGCTGTTTTTGTTCCATCGAGAGCAATCGCGGCACCCACTTGGAAAAAACCTTTTTCATGCTCAATTTTTCATGAAGGATAGTAAATACACTTCCATATAATATCTGTGTCATCTCAGCAATCTCACGGAGCTTCACTTTACGATCTTTCATTATAATTTTTGTCACTTCACTCACATTTTCCGGTGTAACGGCTTCCACAGGTCTACCCGAGCGTTCCGCGTCATTTGTGTCGGTACGACCACGTTTAAACTCGGCAAACCACCGACAAATCGTTGCTTTTGATGGACAAGAGTCCGGGTAACATTTTTCAATCCATTGTTTTGCTTGCGTGGTGTTTTTACCCATTAAAAAACAATGTTTTATCAGAACACGAAACTCGGTTTTTTCCATTGTTTAAACAAACTACAAAACGACTTTACTCCAACCTCGATAACTCAGCTGTTTCTGGTCCGATTGACTTAAAATTTTGACACGTTTCAAGCAAAGGTTAGTACTCTAGAAAGACGTGGTTACTGGTTTACTACGAGCGCCATCTATGGGTTAGTGTCGGGACTTATTGATCCATGTGTTAAGCTAACAGTTTGTGCATTTAAGAAATATATACGTTTATCTTTTCGGGAGAGTACTATTATATTTATTTAAAATATATTATTGATGCCTGGGCTAATTTAATTATTAGATACCGTAATAGTGAAGCAGTTTTTACGGTTCTTTGTAAAGAGGCACCAAACCTTGGAAAAATAAGGAACGTTTGAACAGATGCGATGGAAAGTGTTATTTCAACCACCATATAGCCTATCAGCCTGCGACTACCGTCTTTTTGAACTCCTTAAATAGACCGTGAGAGAAAAAAATCAAGTCGGACAAGGAAGTGGTGAAGGCGCACTTAACCAAAAGGCTTTCTAGTGGTATTCACTAGTTGTCCGAGCTTTGGTACAAATGTATAATAAAGCGGGCACATTATATTCAAAAAGAAAGTTTGTTCCGTTGTCTGTCATTTATTATTTCTATTGCTGTACAAGGAAGTCAAATCTGCTCCTCCACTAAGAATTGTGGTAAAATGTCTTTTCCCAAATTTGTAACCGTTCTTTCGTTCGAAGTTTCCGTGTTTCTCAATATTCACAACTTTGATGGTAGATGCACCATAAACTTTCGTATCAATACTTCTTTTACTCAACAGTTCACTCACTTCTTTTTTTTGTATATGGTTTTCAATTGCCGATTCATATGTATGTATTCTGTAGTCAAATAAATTTAAATCAGTTAACAATAGTTTATTGAAAGGAAATATAATAATGCTATATATTCAGCCACTTTTCTACTAGTTTATTGAAACCAAATATAATAATGCTATATATTCAGTCACTTTCCTACATGTCCCCCCCCCCCTCCCCTCTTTGGATACATTTATGCTAGCGAAACAAGCTTCTTGATCCTGGATTCGTTTACGCATAAATCTCTCATCTTAATTGTTACTTTTCAAACTGTTACATTTAAAGTATCCTTAAGGGCTTGAACAGATAATAGTCGCTAGGGGTCAAGTAGCAACTGGGAAAAAGATGATCTAATGTCGTTCAAAGTATTTGCTCCAGTTTTTATTGAATTATAAAGGGCCTTCCAATAAGAGGTTT
This sequence comes from Dermolepida albohirtum, assembly GCA_031893035.1. Taxonomy (NCBI): domain Eukaryota; kingdom Metazoa; phylum Arthropoda; class Insecta; order Coleoptera; family Scarabaeidae; genus Dermolepida; species Dermolepida albohirtum. Next base: position 147,583 of record JAVIWB010002556.1, read on the forward strand.
CATTTTGATATGTAAAAAAACGAGTATTTTTAAGCGAAATCATCGGGTGTTTATTTAATTATAAAGAGGAGGGTATGCTATTAATAATGGAAAACAATATCAGTCAAATGGCCGCTACGGCTACGCTTGCAGGACCATATTCTTTCATGAAATTTTCCATCACCAATTACCACATTTGCGGCTGTATGTCCTCGATAAAAAAACGAGTATTTTTAAGCGAAATCATCGGATGTTTATTTACTTATAAAGAGGAGGGTATGCCATTAATAATGGAAAACAATATCAGTCAAATGGCCGCTACAGCTACGCTTGCAGGACCATATTCTTTTCATGAAATTTTCCATCACCAATTCCCACATTAGCGGCTGTATGTCCTCGATACCTTCCAGAATTCCATCTTTGAGATCTTGAATCGATTGTGGGCCATTGACTTTATCTTTCACGTAACCCCAAAGAAAAAAGTCTAAAGGTGTTAAATCACAAGATCTCGGTGGCCAATTGTGATCGCCTCTTAGAGAGAAATTACACGGTCAGGAAACTTTTCACGCAAAAGAACGATGGTATCGTTACTTGTGTGGCACGCCGTTTTGTTAAAAATAAACGTCCACATCAATATCTTTCAATTCCGACCATACAAAATCATTAATCATCGTTCGATAGCGCATCCGTTCACCGTAACAGTTGCTCCAGCCTTATTTTCGAAAAAGTAAAGTCCAATGATCCCGTCAGACCAAAAACCGCACCAAACAGTCTCACGTTGAGGATGGAGAGGCTTTTCAACAATAATTCTTGGGTTGTTAACGTAGTCTTCGAGGTGAAAATGGGCCTCATCACTCAAGATGATTTTTCGATGAAATTCCGGATCAGTTTGATGAATTTCACGGACCCAATCAGACACGACATTGTTGATGGTCGGCAGGCGTGAGTTCTTGTGTTAACTGAACTTTAAAAGCCTCAATACCTAACTCTTTATGCAAAATACGGTGTAATGTCGTTTGTGGAATGCCTAATTCCAAAGATCGACGAGAAATGGACAAACCTGGGTTAATGTAATAATGAATGATCTTTCCGTTAACTAACTCCTTTTCATCGAGTCTTCTCTAGAATTAAGAATTGCGTCAACAACACGTGATATTTTTTAATTAGGTTTTGAATCGTTTCATCCGGTATGTAGTTCTATTCATCTCGAAGCGTATTCCAAAGATGTTACTTCGAAGGAAGTCCAGTATCGAGTTCATTTCATAACAACTCGATGGCATTTAACCTTTGGCAACCAAATTATAATTTGCAAAACGTTTTTATGTTGTTTTTGTGTTAAATAATCGTTGCATATTTTAACAGTGTGCTTTGGATCATTATTGTGCATAAATGTGAAGTTTTACACAATTAGTGTAAAAAGAGATGGTTTTGCACACTTTTCTAAAGCCATATTTTGCTTGCGCAATATTCCACTAATTTTTTGCAAGTTTCAAGTTCCTTAGAATGAAAAACTACTCTGTACTAAGGTATGGAAAACTCAGTGAAGTTAACCAGATATTTCGATTCGTCGTCAGAAATTGGTTTGCGCACAGCTACTCATCTGCAAAGTATTCCTATCATAAGCGACGTTTTACCGTATTTATTGAGATTCCGCATTGTGATACGTGATAAGAATAGCACTGTAGTATCGCATATTACATTTTGTACAAAGTCGTCATTTGCTTTCGATGTTTTGTGTGTCTATTCAAGAAAAGGGTAAATTCTGGGAATAATTATTTATTTATACAATTCCAATAAATACAGGTGTTTTCATATACAAGGCGCAGGTACTCATAAGATTCGGCAAGATTATATTTTATTAGTTATAGATTGTATTTAGACTACAGATTTAGTTAAATATTAAATTTGAACTTCGTTTCTTTTATAGTTATTTTTGTCTCTGTATCTTTAGTTGGCCAAACAGACAGAGGCGGTAATGAACACCTTGTAGGATGTAAAAAGGAGGCTTTCGATAAGCCTCCTTTAATTTTTTTTATATATATCTATAATAAATAAAAGGATGTCCCTTAATGTTATATTCTCACTTTCTAAAAATAGTTTTTTCGTCTTTTTATTTCCACATTTTGTCATGCGTAAGTAAGTCAAATGTATAAGTCACTACTTTATTATAACTATGCACCCTTTTCTTTCTTATAATTGTGACACTAAATTATTACAGATTAGAAATTTTGATTAATGCATCATATTATCGAAAGATGAATTAAGGGACTCCTATATTAAAACAATACCATATTCTAATTACACAAAGTAACTCTAAAATCTCAGGGGGCACTTCTGAATTTGTTGAATTATTTTGGTGTTTAATACTTAACACAATTCTATGTATACTAAATCTTCATAAAATTGTCTTCATTTTTAGATGTGTGTATACAGTTCTTTAATCGTTCTTTACATATAGAAAAATATACTTTAACTACTAACAAAGTATGGAAGCGTCAGGTGCTCATATCTAGTGTGTAGTTAACGCTCCGCTGGAAGCATTAGACGCGGCCTCCGTGTTTATACCTTTACTCGATCAAGCTCTGATCGGACAGATTATTTCTTTTTCCACTTGTCTAAATAATATGATAAAGGTATAGAAAAACATAAAACAAAAAAATGCATATGAGGTTATAAAGTTGTAAGGCTCTATGGAAAAAAGACCAAGCAGGTGGATAAATTAAAGTCATCTCTTTATATATACTTAAAGCTGTAAAAGTCAACACCGTGGAGTAAGTGGATCTGATTGGATAGGTCACTTGGAAAATTTAAAATACAAAAGCCGTTGAAACAGGAACAAGATTACATAGAGACTAAATGAGCCATAATCAAAACCACCTTCAACAGGCATATCCAAAAAGGCAACGATGTCGAAGCGCCAGTATGAAATCTTATAATAACCTTTTCGAAGATATTCAAAATATTACTCCGTTTTCTTTATCCAACCGAAACTACTTTCCAGCAGGGATAAGTTTGAGTTTAGCTAACAAATGGAAGTCATTTGGTGCTGGATCTCGTGAATAGGGTGAGTGAGGGTGTGAGAAACGGCATTGTCGTAATGAAAGAGGTTTTTTTATAGTTCATTTCATGTTTTCTTCAATTTGTCAAGTAGAGCGGCATAATATGTATATCCGTTATCGGTTTAATCATTTGCAAGTATATGAAGATTAATCCGTTCTAATCCCAAAAAATCTTAGCCATTACCTTGTATTCTTTGGAGAATTACTGTGATGTATGTATCTGAGATTCCCGTTTGCATTTAAGAACATAGTGATGAAACTAGATTTCATCAACCATAACAAATCTTTGTAAAAAACCAGCTGTTAAACAGCTTCAAATTATTACTTCTTCGAAGCACGCACTACTAACAGAACGCTCACAATGCCAACTGTACTTATAATCTTATAACAATCAACAAAGCACTGATTACGACGCGTTTCGTTCATTGTGAACTCGTCGAGTCGAGTTTGCTTTGTCGACTCTATACAGAGTGTAAACGATATACCCCGATATAAGTCAATATATATTAGATACGTAAGATAGAAATTCAAATTTACAAACATTTATTCTATCGAAATTTAACAATATAATTTTTGCGGAAATTTACAAACACAAACTTTTCAAATACGGTCCTGTATTCGAATTAAATCTAAATAAATAGAAATTATATGTTGTCGATTCGAAAACTGGCATTTTTTGTTCAAGTTCACAAAAAATTTCCATTCGCATGTCAGTAATGTAATGTAAGTTTGTAAATTATTTACAAATGTGTCTTTGTTTTGTATATATATATATATATATATATATATATATATATATATATATATATATATACATATATAATATGGATATATACATATACATATAATATATATAATACAATATCAAGTTTGTAAATTGTAAAGTTTTTTTGTAATTTAATATTTATTATAAATATTATTTTCCATTACAACCGACATAATAATTTATCGAATTTTTTTGTAAAATTGTAATTATATCGGTTGCAGTGGATTTTCATTTTCAATATTGAAAACTTATTCCTTCGCATCTAGTATTTTACGTGTTTTTTCACGGTTACGGTCTTTATGACTTTGGTGTAATGTACTATGAACTTTCAATCTGTACCCCGTTGCAATTGTAATTATATCGGTTGTAGTGGATTTTCATTTTCAATATTCAAAACTTATTCCTTCGTATCTAGTATCTTACGTGGTTTTTCACGGTCACGGTCTTCATGACTTTGGTGTAATATACTGTGAACTTTCAATCTGTACCCCGTTTATAAAATTAAAATCACTTAAAGCATATCTTCGGTCCGAAAATCTCTCTTCATAAATACGTCTATTAGCTCTAACATTTCCACCTGTTTCACCGTATGGTAACGCGATATCTGTTAATTCGTGATTTAAATGAGCCATATTTCATGGAACTTAATAACAGACTGATTTTTGACTTACAATATGCATCATCACATCTACAACTCCCAGCACTACATTTCAGTAGAGATAGCGCCGTAGTTACAAAGGAATACTAAATTGCGTAATGCGTCTTTATTAAATACTTTTTCTCTTTGATCTCCTTGACGGTAGAGCTTTCGTTCATTTTATGCTTAATATTATTACAGCTATTACATATTAAAGTATGTTGGCGTATTTCGTTTACACCCTGTATAAATTATCTAGTTTGCATTGAATCGAATAATAAAAAAAAGAAGAAATGACGATGCTAACTTTCATGTTTGGGACAGGAATGGAAATTAACCGAGAAGTCGGACATAATATCGCAATTGCTAAAAGCCAAGCATTGACTACGACATAGTACTTTTAGCTGTACTTTTACTTCTCAGATAATTTTCATTTCTGTCTGAGAAATGGAAGTATAGCATCCTTATTTCATTGTTTTTCGTTAAATTAATAATGAACACACTAAAATTAATAAGTGTAATTAAATAATTACTAGATACACTCGAATAATAACGATGTTTGTAAATGAATTTCATTTGCATACATACATACATACGTATATCACCCTTCACATGTGTAAGGGATCATAGATAAGAATAAGAGTGCAATTATCGCTTTACCCTAGTAATTCGAGCAAAATATGCAAAACATAGAAATAAGTTGTTTATTTAAGACGGTCCTTAGATGACAGAATTGCGATACCAAAAAGTAAAATTTTCTTAATCTTGCTTTATAAATGAGATCTAAAAGAGTTGATATTTAGGATACTTACTTTATGTTAAAAAAAACAATTATAATTAAGGGAAAACAGGGATTACCAAACCTTCCTCGACATCTATGACAATAATATTGTATTTGTAAATGTAAATAGTAATATGAATCCACAAAAGGTGTAATAATAATCCTTTTAGTTTTACTTCATTTTGTATTAACTTTAATTAATAATGTGACGTTATATTCCAAGAATGTTATAATACAGTAGGAACATATTTACGATCCTCTATATTTTATTGCAGTCTATGTCACTACAATAATAGTTGAGACTGGTTTATTATTTAATTGTGCTTACAAGAATATTTGTTAGCGATGATCTTGGATCATTTTGTTTGTTAATTTACAAGTACTTTCACTTACCTGTAAAATGTCTCTAAAGATGCCATCCACAATTAAGAAATTGAGTGCTTGAAAATTCCATTCGCATTTCACGTGTACGTAATATATGTGTATAACGTGCAAGAATAAATTTATCTCCCACCCGTTTGAAAAACCAAACATCTACGCGACATAGAGCAATTTAACAATTTACTTTGTTCGTCTTAGAATAGATAATACACATATGTCAGTTTGTCTCGTACATTCGCATAAGTCCTTTACCTGGAATCAATTCGAAGAGCTCAACGTAGAATAAAGTGAGTTGAGATGAACTTGAGTACCGTTAAGAGACTACTTTCGTCCGTAACTACTTTGGTGTGGTAGTTAGTCATTCGGAGTCATTAAGTGTGATGGTTTAGTATTTTTTTCATAGCCGGCAAACAAGAAAAAATGGAGTGCATTTTGAATGACAGTGATATTATTTATGGTGTTTTTTAATCGCTACGGCAAAAACATATCTGTATACACATCACGAAGAAGTAAAAAAGGTGAGTTATTTTTTATATTTTTTCATTTTAAATTGTGCTATATTTTACTTGTATTTTAGATATTTTTGGGCAAATTTCTTCATATATCTTCTTGTAAATTTAACGAAATCGACAAGTCGAGTAGTGTAGCCCCTAAATAGATAATAAGTTAATTTTGCTTTATTAATCGGTTTATTTGCGGTACATTTTGCAAATAAGATAATCGTCAAAACCTACTATTCGGCGAGTTATGTAGCGAATACTTTGACGTTTGATGTAATGTAATTTTGCTCTGTGTTGATTTCCTCAATTTGCTCAAAATGTTGGCAATTTTTCAATTAATCGATTTTAATTGATACAGCAGAGAATCCTTGATATAGGAACAAATATTTTCATTTGTTTTTGTGGTATAATTACATATTCAAATAATACTTCTCACATATATTAAATTAATAACTTCGACCTAATTACAAAAGAGTAAGATCATCGTAATGGAAGTGTATCTCTGAAAAACAACAGAATTAATTGCGATAGATACCGCAAATATTGTTTCTTTTATAATGTAAGAATTCCATTATTTATGTTATACTCGGCAATAATTATATAGTAAACATTTTTTGCTTAAACTTGTTTTAAACTAATATACTAACTCAAATTTAAAAATATTTCGGTTATTATTTTTATATTCAATTTTGAACCTAAAAAAGAGAAATCGCTCCTTAATTTATAAATATGGAATTTATAGCATACATTTCTAGTCTCTTGGTTTCTAGTTATCTTGTTAGCATTTGCTCCGGTTGTATAAATATATTTAGAATGTGGCATATAAATCTTAATATATCTGAAAAATTATTGTATGCTTTTATTTTTTTAGATTTGCGTTAGATCTTTTAATACTTAAGAAAATAAAAACTTCTTTTGGAAGAGACTAAATTTTTATATTAGACCCATTCTCTTTTTTTCAAAATTCAATTTCTTATCTAATTTAAATTTTTTTATACGTGAGCCTATCTTTATCTCCTGCCTCTATCTTATTCACAATTATGTAAACGAAATCAATCTGTTTTAAGTACTGACAAAATATTCACAAAAGAATGTGTACCTAAAATCAAATTAGGTAGAATATGGAATAATTATGTAGAAGTTCGTAGTGCCTTATAAAATTTGTGTAAAGTTTCTCTTGTTGTCGTAATAAGTCTTTCAAAACCGACAAGTACCTATTATACGTGGGCAAGGTGAAAAGTTCTCTGCCTGACAATGAAAGACTGCGATTTAAATTTAAAAAATGATTTTATTTTTCTACATAATCTCCCTTGAGTTCAATATACTTGGTCCAGCGTTTTTCTAACATCAATATTCCTTCCCGGACGTAAGAGTCTGGAAGGCTGTCAAAATATATCCTTCTACGGTCCTTTCAACTTCTTCGTTGGATGTGAATCGCTTTCCAGAAACAAATTTTTTCAAGTTTGGGAATAGATGGAAGTCTGAGGGTGCCAAATCAGTAGAATAGGGAAGATGGCCGAGCAAATCGTACCCCAAATTCCGCAATTTTCTCACCGCCAACGCACCCTTGCGTGCGGGTTCGTTGTCCTGATGAAAAATGATATTTTTCTTCTTCAAACCAGGCCTCTTCTGGCGAAATTTGGCATCCAGCTGGCCAAGAAGGTTAGAGTAATATGCGCCTGTAATTGTTCTGCCTTTTTCAAGGTAATCAATTAACAAGATTTCTTTTGCATCCCAGAACACGCTGGCCATGACTTTTCCAGTAGATGCGATCGACTTCGCTTTCTTTGGCGCTGAACCACTGGCTTCCACCCACTGCTTCGACTGCTGTTTCGTTTCTGGCGTGTAGTGGTGGACCCATGTCTCATCCACGGTGACAAATCGCCGCCGGTTGCTATTTTTGGCCGTCCTTCACGTGGGTCATCTTCGAGGGACCTACGGCCACGTTTAAATTCAGCTGCCCACTTTTTAACGGTTGACATCGAAGGAGCAGAGTCCCCGTACACTTTTGTCAACTTCGGATAAATTTCCATAGGGGTTAAACCATCCAAAACAAAGAAGTTTATAACAGCACGATATTCAAGTTTATCCATTAAAAAAAATAACACGCACGACGTCTACTACAAAAATTCTTGCAAACAAACTACTTGAGAGAACAAGTTGAAAGTTTTCATATGAACTAAATACACATGCAGCCACGCAGGAAACATACATTTCTGTTAATTGTAACGCCATCTCTGGGTCAGGCCGAGAACTTTTCACCTTGCCCACGTAGATATGTACTGTAAGGTACAGTGAGTTTTGATATCACTCAATTATTCAATGACGTGAAGAAACTGAATTTTTCTGGATAGCTATATATTTACCGATATGTTACAATAGACGAATCTTGAGTTCATCATTGCAATCCTGAAATTAAAATAGAGAAAAAATTTCGAAAACAGTGATCTTCATCTATTGCGAGAATTCAACGCGATGACGTTGTCCAGAAAACTAAAACTGGGTTTTGAGATGATCAAAGAATTATTCCAACTAATTATTCCCTAAAAGAAGCTAAGATTAGTGATTTTGAAATAAATTTAGTTCTAGTGCTATAACTGTGTGTCCAGATGAATTTAGAATTTGCTTTTTACTTAATATATATTTTGGACGCTACTTTTTGAACATGCTCTTTAAGATAAAATTCCTCTATATACAGTTATAGAGATGTAAAATCCAACATAATCAGTATTGAAATGCTGGTTATTCAATAAATAAATTTTTAAAATGTTTGTTTACTGAGATTATGATAGTTAAAATAGTTAAAAATAATTGAAATTGTTGAAGCAATTTTGACGGCTAATGTAAAGGTGTTTCAAATTGCGCGGGTTTTTTTAAGGAAAAATGAAATATAGATGACGCCCTGAATTTGTCTGGGTATGTGGGCATTTAAAAAGTGTGATATATGACATTTATTAAAATGGCTTCGTACACGGTACAACAACGCGTTCAAATTATCGAATTATTTTATGAAAATTAGCTTTCTGTGAAGAGTTTTTAGATAATTACATAAATTTTATAGTTTACATAATCGTCCATCTGAAAGCACTATTGGCCGAATTATTAAAAAATTTCAAGAGACCGGTTCCGTGGAAGATCAAAAAGTGAAAAATACAGTCTTAGTGATCGTTCACAAGAAAATATTGGTTTGGTCCGTGAAAGTGTTGCTGAAGATCCTGAAATGTCCATTAGACGACGTTCACAACAACTTGGACTTAGTGGATCAACAACATGGCGTATTTTACACAAGAATTTAGCTCTGAAGGTATATAAAGTTCAAACAACACAGGAACTGAAGCCATTAGATCATTTAAAACGTCGTTCATTTGTCAACTTCATCAATGAACAACCAGCTGATTTTTCTCAAAAAATAGTGTTTTCCGATGAGGCATATTTTGAACTTCGTAGCTATGTCAATAAACAAAATTGCCGTATCTGGAGTGAGGAAAATCTACGAATTTTTCATGAGAAACCTATGCATCCTAAACGAGTTACTATTTGGTGTGCATTATGGTCAGGTGGTGTAATTGAATCTTACTTCTTTGAAAATGCTGCTGGTGAAGCTATAAGTGTCTTTGTGGCCCGAATTAATGATATTGATCTAGAGGACATGTGGTTTCAACATGATGACGCTACACCTCACTTTGCACACGAATCAATTGATTTATTAAGAGAAAAATTTCCTGGACGTGTAATCTCAAGAAACGGTGATGTTAATTGGCCACCAAGATCATGTGACTTGACACCGTTAGACTATTTTTTTTGGGGTTATGTGAAAAGTCAGGTTTATAAAAACAATCATTTCCTGCTTTGAAAGATGAAATTATTCTTGTCATTGGTGAGATTAGAGCCTCAATTATGTCAAAATATCATTGAAAATTTTAACAAAAGAGTGGACGTCTGTGTAGCTGCAAGAGGAGGCCATTTGGCAGATATTATTTTTCTCATATAAACGTCATAATTGACTTCAATTACCAATAAAAAGTTTTTGAAAGTGAATGCAAATTATGTGTTTTATTTATTCTTTAAAAAAACCGCGATATTTGAAACACTCTTTATTATGTAATTGTGCAAGTATTTTCTCTCTTTCCTAAATTGTATTTTATTATTCATATTTAGTTTTATTATTAAGTTGCAAAATGACATTTTGTAACTTTAATTGTTATATATGTAAATTAACACAAAAAAGTTTATGTCAAGGACAAAGTATGAGGAAATAAAAAAATGATTAAAGAAGTTATAAATAAGTATTATATTAGAGCTTTTTCATATCTTAATTTTTCTCAGAAAATACTATTTTAAAAAATCAATAAAAAAAGTCGATGACGTTTTTTAGTATGTATTTATTTTTCGATTTTCGATTTGATTGCATTCTTATCCATTTTTAGTTTTAGTATAAGTTTCAAACCATATTTTTATCTATCAATGGTTCGGTTCGCCTTTATGTCGTTCATGATCGTAAGTTTTAATGCTAATATATTTTTTACGTGTTTATGATAGTGTCTTGTCTTACTATTTCTGAATTTCACTGCTTTGCTTCCATCTGCTACCTTAATTTGCTTTATTGACATTTTTACTTAGTTGTAATTTTGAGTTGTTTTATTTTTTTTTTGGGGGCTTTTCCGAACGTTACTTATAGTGTAGTTATAGTGTGTTCATATTCCTTATACATTTTTTAAGGTGTAACTTAATTAATGGTTATGTTAGTTTTTACTTAAGCATTAAATTAAATCTATTTCTTCGTCTAAATATAATAGATTTTACTTCTTCATAGATTAATTTGGTTTTTAAAGTGTTCTTTGAAACTAAACGAACTGCTTGTGTGTATAATTACATTGTTATAGGATTGTTACAATTTTGGCTATAAATGTCTTCATTAGAACTTTTGACTTCAGCTTATGAAAGAATCTACTAGCGAGAAAGCGGCCTGTGAACGAGTTAATATATACCTATCAATTTTTATATTGAATTTACGATAATGCATTAATGAAAAACCGGCTTAAAGTTTTTCGCTATAACTATACACATTCATTGTGGACTGCAAGCGTACTACGATATTTATGCCATTTGTAACGATTTTTGAGATATTGTCACATACACAAATTTTGTGCTAGTTAAATCTATTGTTTGAATTTTTGATTAATACACCCAGTACACTTTCGGATATAATCGTAATAATTCATGTAAACACTAACAATGTGTTGATCCTCCTCTGCTTCTTACGAATTCAACTAATCCGTTAGGCATACTTGAAATTCGCGAATCAAATGGTAACTTGTGGTATTCTATCCCAAACTTCTACAATCCTTTGTTGGAAAATATCTACATTGTTTGGGACGTAAATTATTGATATTCTGTCCTACCATATAACCATACATGTGTTCTATTGATGACAAGTTTGGCGAACGAGAAAACTATGGTAAGCAATCAATATTAGCATTATCCAGAAACTCCATAGTAAACCTCGTGTTATGTGGCAACGCATTATCTTGCTGAAAAATTTGAATTACCAGTTAGTTATTGAAAATATGGTATTAACTCTGGTTTAAGAACATTGACATAACGAATCACTTTAATGTTTCTTGAATTACTACTAGAGAAGATCTGCTTCCATGGTAGATAGTTCCCCACATCATCATACTTCGAGTAAGGACCGTATGCCGCTGTACAGAAAACTGTAAGTTTCTTTTTTTCTCCGGGACTTCCGACAATTTTACGACCATCATGAGTTCGAGCCCATAAAAGAAATCAAGGTTCGTCACTGAAGACGAATCGATTCCTAATTCCAGTGCAACCTTCTGTTGTATTATTCTAACTGTGCAATTTTATGGAATAAAGTTAGAGGTAAACAAAGAAATAGTCGGTGCGGTATAAGACCGAAAGATCGGATTCTGCGGCATGTATATTCTATAGAGATTTATTGATTAATTAAACCTCTCTATTTATCACCAGTTTTCTTTGCCGATAAGAAACAGTCACTCAGTGGTGCGTCTGTATGTCCGGGCCCTAAACGTCATTGTTCTTCATTATTTTCTAACCAACTTCGCCCACACAGAGCAATTGTAGCGACACTACGTTCTACATTATCAGCAACACCATGATCTGGCTTCTCGTAGGTTGATTATCCTGGTACATTCAAGCTCAGTTAATTGATGGAAATTCGCATGTTGTTGAACGGGAGGCATTCTTTTACACTCTTCTAGGGCTAAATAAAGCCATAAGTACACTTTACACTTAAGTAAATGTCAATAGAAAAACAAAGATATTTTTAGTTCATTGTCAATGTTGTCTCGATATCTTCTGTCTCGATATCTTACTGAAATGTATGAATATGGACAAAATATATTTTTTCTGAAAATTTAACTAAAATATATTAATGTTTACTGAATGTTCATGTATTTATGGCTGCTAGTATAATTTATCGTACATTTCTTTCTAAAGGTTCTGGACACTTTTCTAGGTGTTTAAATTCGTTAATTAACTCTTGATTAAATTATTATCGCAGGTATTAATGCATACAGCTAGTTACTAATTAAAATTCACTTCTTGCAATAAAATATGTATGAGCAGTAAATTTGTTCTTAATTTCATATCCTGACAGTCTTCTGTAGAAACTCTATACATTAATTAGTTAAAGAGAAATAAATATGCCTATTTTAAAGAAAAACATAAATTACAGTAAATCACCTTGTAAAGCAAAAATTACATTATTATTCTTTTTATTTTTCCTTGATAAGTGTGTGCTAAATCTACTTTGTAAACAAATTTGTTATGCTTCAGGAAATATCAGTTATATATTTTATTATAAGTGTAAAATGTAATAATCCACATCAGTATAATACAAAAGCTAAATACATGAACAGTAATTAATATGCAAAAAATTAAATGAAAGGAAAGATTAAAGGACACAAAATTAGACATTACACATGATCATATTATACTTATCTGTTAGTATTTTTTCACACCATTAAGATTAAAATTCCAACCAAAAATTAATAATGACTTGAGCAAAATACAGCGTGTTTCAAAAAGAATATACGTACTACAAAGTATTATTTTGTCCAAACTATCGATCGCTGCGTCTCGGTTTGGCTATTGGAGAAACGAATACATAGTCTAGTTTATTTAATAGCCGCTAGATGTTAGTTGTCTTCTGTTTTTCTTGGTAACCGTCATATGTTTAAAATGGCTACTCGTGATTACAGTGCAAAGACGTTTCAGGTTGAACTACCAAATATATTTCCGAATGTGTGGAACATTCGCAGATGGTATCAACAGTTTGTAGATACAGAATGTGTATGTAAAGGAAAAAGTCGTGGCCGCCCACGTGTTTCTGAAGAAAATGTTCCACGAATTCAAACCGATTTCCAACGTAATCCTTCAAAATCAACTCGTCATGTCAGTTGGTAGTTACAACTGCCTACAACAACAATTTGGCGTGTTTTGAGACTTCAGTTGGTTATGAAGCCGTACAAGTTACAATTGGTACAAGCTCTGCGTCCTGATGACAAACGGAAACGTGTGGCATTTTGTAACGAGGTTCATGATGCTATTGACAATTGACACTTTCGCACAACGCATCGTGTTCAGTGATGAAGCGACTTTCCATGTTAGTAGTCTGGTAAACAAATACAATGTTCGAATTTGGGGTCTACAGAAACCACATGCAGCCATAGATCAGCAGCCTGATCATCTGTTTACGGCCCATTCTTCTTTGATAGAAACACGAGTGAAACTCTACCGAACCGTTGGATTGGTCGTCAAGGAGCTGGCGACTTAGCAAGTCTCAACAGAGCTCCACGGTTACCGGATTTGACACCATGTGGGGTTTTGCTAAAGACAACGTTTGTGAACCACCATTCCCACAGAACCTGGAAGAGTTGAAGAACCAGATCCGTACTGCCATAACATCAGTAACGAAGGACATGATTGCCCGAGTATGGGAGGAATTTGAGTATCGATGTGATATTGTTTGTGTCGCTGATGGAGGACATATTGAACATCTGTAATCTGAACTTGAGAGGTTCATAAATATGTGTGTAAAGTTTCATATTCGTGTGTCTTAAAGTTTAATAAATATATGCATTCGAAATACGTATATTCTTTTTGAAACACTCTGTATTTCGATGACTATTATTTTGTAACGAAATCTTTTAAAATATGATTTTTGGGCTATAATGATATGGTTTTATATTTCCGTAAGACGTCCTATGTTTTTTCTTACGAATATATTTGAAAATGGAGCAAATAATTCCAGAGGTTCTATAGTGATAATTTTTATTTTTGTATAATAACCGTCCTTCACTTTTTTTACTTTTAATAATAAGAGTGCACTTGTAAACTAATGATTAAAACACTATCATCAGATATAAAATATGGAAATATGATAATATATAATGAACCTAATATATGTAATTCAATCAAGGCCGATTTTATATATATTATTAATTGGTTAAAGAACTCGACGTTCTTTAAATTTTAATTATATTAGTTATGGTTCTTCACATTTTAAATGTTTTTATTAATGTAAAAATCTTGAAATTAATATGTAAATTATAAGCGAATAATCTATTATAAAGTTAATAACATTCAATTAGCACATATTCATGAGCATCAATAAATGTATTGACAACAAAACCTAAATTAACTTTTGGTTGAATACGGTTATGTATACTTAGAGACTTCAAACAATTACAGGTAATTATTAGAGCGATAATATTTATAACTCAAAATAAAGTGTACCACAATTATTAAAGAGGTACTTTTGATGTAATTTTCAAATAAGTTTGTAACACTGCACAAATTGCCAGTGGTGTTTTAAATTATTATCTATAACTAAAATATAATGAATAAACGTACATAAAACCTTCACATCAAAATCAAAAGTTTCATGATACAAAGAAGACTTCGTTATCATTTATAATGAATGCCAGGAATGTATCGAATCATAAATCAGTTCTTCGATTCACATTTTCAAACACATTGTGTAGTTCTACTTCTGTAATTGTTTCAATCTTATGCTGAATAGCTTGGATCAAATCGTCAAGATTATGAAGGCAATTCTTATGAATATTATTTTTTATTCGACTAAAGTAATAATAATCTGGTGATCGAGGTGGTCACTAACTTGACTTATTATACAATCAATATAAAATTTCTTTAGTATTTTAAAGAACTCTGAATAGCATAGGGTGTTTGTATTGGTCTGATGGAAGTAAATATTTTAGAGTGAGTTCATCATTGTGTGCAACGAGTTCTTGCAAAATGCAGCTGCGATATCTTTTCGCAGTAATTGTTTCATAGAAAAGTATGTCCTATAATGCTTCGTAGTGATAATTATCAATATATTTCTTTATTATTCATATTTAGCAGTCGATCGTAACAACAAATTAGTGTCTAATAGTGTAATATAGTGTATGTTGAGCTGTAAGAGTTTATAACGTTTAGGAAAATTTATTCGCCCCCAGTCCGTGGGATATGACCTGTAATTTCGATCCTTGAGTGCAAGGAACTTGGCAGCATTCATCGTCAGATTTGTGTGGTATACGGTAATAATGCTATGAGTGAAAAGTTAGAAAGTGGGTGAGAATGTTCATGGATGTGCACGTTGAACCACGCCCAGACTGACCTTCTCTGATTTCTGATGATTTGTGTCGTGGTGTGGACAACAAAATGGAAGAGAACCGACGATTCACGATTTCAAAGTTATCAATTGATTTTCCACAGGTTTCAAGATCAGTTTTGCACACTATTGTGTGTCGGAGAAACTGAAGTATTGAAAATTGTTTTGTCGGTGGATTCCGGGAATGTTTTCTGGCGATCATAAAACAAAAAAATTAAGCTGTGCTTTATCGTGTTCGATCCGATATGATCAGCAAGGGGATGAATTTTTGGACCACATCGTTACAGGAGATGACACTGGGGTGTCTCACATGATTTCTGAATCCAGGCGACAGTCAATGAAACAGAGTGAAAGCCAAATAGCCAATTTCAGCACAAAAGATCATGGCAACTGTCTTTTGGAGCAGGAAAGGGATTTTGTTAGTGGATTTTATATCGAGAGGCACAACAATCAATTCTGACGCGTATCGTGTGACCTTGAGAAAATTCTGGTGTGCCATATAAAACAAGCGGTGTGGACTACTACCTTCCGATGTGATGTTGCTTCATTAAAATGCAAGGCCACATGTTTCTGCACAAATACAAGGTCTAATCAGGTCTTTTGGATGGGAACAACTGGATCATCCACTTTACAATCCAGAGTTTGCATCCGGTGATTTTCATCTCTTTCGGTACTTAAAGAAGTTCCTTGGTGGTCAATGCTTCAACGACAACGAAGAAGTGAAGACTGCAGCCATGGATTGGGCTTCTTCACAGGCAGATTTCTTTGACGTCAGAATTCAAAAAGTTGTTGAACGGTATGAAAAATGTTTAAACAAAAATGGAAATTATGTAGATAAGTAGATGAAAATATGTAGACTATGGAAATAAATATATTCTGATAATATGTATTTTTCTTCTTATTAAAAACGAATCTTACTTAAAAAATAATTATTAAATACTGCTAAAGCTACTATATTTTCATATAGGCCGATATATCTTACTATAAGGTAGAAAAACGTAAAGAAAATGATAAAAAATTTGATCTAGATTTGAGCAATCTCTGAAATCTATTTGAAGTACAATAAATGTTTAGCGCGTTTTACAAATAAAACTAAATAAAAATTTGTCGGTTCGAGTGCCTCTTTTTAATAAAGTCTCTATTTTATTTTTATCCGCGTTACTAATATCTTCAATTCTTCTCATTCCGAATAAATTACAAAGCTTAAAAATGCTTCAAAAAAATTAATCTAATAAAATTCACAATATATTATAATAATAAAACACTTTAACTATTCGTTGTGCTTTCACGTATTCCATTATATGTATGTGTATGAGGACTTTTTAATAATATGGTGGTTAATTTGAAATATATTTAAATACACTCCAAATTTCTTGAAATGCAAGAATGGCTTTAATTCAGTTAAGTTATATAATGTAAATTCAAAATATCATGTTACATAAAATAAAGCATAAGAACTTATCGAGAAACGAGACATCTGGAATTGAACTTAAAGATACTTTAAAACATTTTCCCTAAGTCAACAAAAACTTTAATCTATCACATTAAGTAAAATTATTGTCATCTATACACCTCCGTATCATAGATTTGTAAATATCTTTTATATAGTTATTGGGCTTCAGGCAAATACGATTTCTGTACAATAATGCAAGAGTTCAATTCATAATACGAGGATAGCCGTTTATATTTCGGGAATAGCAAACAAAAAAAAATTATTATCAAAAATAGTTTTATTGCTTTTCAAAATATTGGTTTAAACGAATGCAAAAGTGCATTCGTTTAAACCACTGACTGTTCTACAACTCTCTAAAGGCACGGTTGCAACGTGACCGGTTTTTCCGAAAAAACAGGTGACCATTTGTTTTGATGTGTTTCGAGCGCGAATAGCTTTTGTTGGTTTTGGCTTATCTTGGAATACCCACACAGTCGACTGCTATTTACTATCGGGCTCATACGTATAGATCCACGATTCATCACCTGCGACCACTTTATAAATGTTCTTTGAAGCACCGCCATTGTATTTTTTGTGCATTTCTTGGCACCAATCGACGCGAGTCCTTTTTTGAGCGGTTGTCAAATGATGTGGTAACCAACGTGGACATAGCTTCTTAACGGCTAAATGTTCGTGCAAGATCTTATGCACGCTGTTGTTACTAATACCTAAAGATGCCTCGATCTCATGGTATGTCACATGACGGTCTTGCATTATCAATTCAGACACTGCATTAGTGTTTTCTGACACAAGAACATTTGTGGGACGACCTTCACGAAATTTATGGTCCAAAGAACGCCGTCCAAGTTTGAATTCATTATACCCACGATATACTGTAGTTTTCGATGGTGCTTCACCACCATATAAAGAATTCAGGTCGTCGATGCGTTCTTGTTGAGATAATCCACGCCGAAAGTTATGAAAAATCATTGCAAGAAAATGTTAGCGAGTTAATTCCATTTTTTCGCTGACATAAAATTTCCAAGTTACTGTCAACAATAGAAATAGCGACCGGATAATAAAACTGTCAAGGTGAAGTGTCATCGTGAAGTTTGTCAAAAAGCACTAACAGTGTTGCCAGTTCTTGTAATATAAACGGCTACCCTCGTGTACGAAAATAGATATGTGAACAGCCAAAGAGGAGAGCAATTTTGGGTGTCGGTATATGAATCTCAACCCTATTACATTTAGTAACAACGTTTTCCATATAATAATAAAAAATTAATACAGTGTCAATCGCAACATCCAAATTTAAATAAATGGAAATTTTTGAGAATATAAAATTAATTTGCGCATAATCATAAATAACATGACACTTTCTTAGTACAAACAAATAATTTAAAATAAAAAAATTATTTCAAACATAGCGATTGATGCTTTTAAAATTTGTTCTGTATGATTTAAAAATTCACTTCTCCATTAAAATATTGTAGTTAACAATTGTGTATTACATCCACCTTTGCTCTTAATTTTGTGTATACATATGTACATGTACAAGTTCATATATTATTTCAAAAATTTAAATTTTACTACAGGTTAATGCAGTAAATATTTCTTATTTACACCGCAGATTGTCCCCTTAATTGTTTAGTATAATTTATTGTTACATTTCAAATATTAGTTTTTTGTTCATTTATGCTATTTGAATTTTACAGTATTTACCCACGTCGTTTCGCCGCATTGTTGTATTTATGAATATGAAAATGGAATTTCAATATTTTCTGAAAAAAACTTCTGTGATAAAATTCTTTTATTGCAGATACAAATACGTAATACTACGTCAAAGAGATAATATTTTATTTACAAAAATGAAATTTAATGCTTGGCCCCTTTTTATTGACTTCTTAAATAATTAAGCCAACTTTGGAATGTAAAATTATCTATTTCAGAAGTAATTCTAAAATTTTTGAAGGATTTATTCTTTGATATTTTTCAATTGTCTACTACCTATTTTGTAAGTACAAAGTTTGGATTGAAATTGATTAATAATAGCATAATATAAAACATTCTTTTTTCAAATAAATCATTTAAAAAGAGGATAGGAATGCTGTAACTAAATCAACATCATGCGATTAGAAGTTTTCTAAAAGTTGTTGATTCAGCTTATCTGTTGAATCGAGTATTTTTTCACCTAAACTTAGTCATCAGTGCTTAAATAACTAGCGTCTAATAAGTTTATCATTTTTGAAAAATCAACTTTTTTATATTTGAAAACAAAAATCTTTAACAATGAATGTAATTATATGAATAGTACAGATATTGATTGTACACAATAGATTTCAGAATATTATGGTTTGAACTCTGAATATGGTTTTGAATTGTGCATAATACAAAATCTGATAAGGGGACCATATAAATATAAAATTAAAATTACTTTTATTGTTTAATCTAAGAATACAACGTAAAATATAGATCGTAGATATAGTTTGAATAATAAGAAATACAGATTAATATTTCTATTAACAAAGCAAATAGAAAAAATAGATATATTGTTACAAAGTACATCTTATATACTAATACACTGATATATAATATGTTGTCTAGTCTACATTATTTTTAAGAATAGTCTCATAGAGATTTCTCATATTTGCAACCAAATTTTCTGTATAATGTATGTATGCTGTAACTAATGGGCTATATCATCTCTTTATTGCGAAACAACTGGGTAAATTTTTTATGCATTTTTCTCGTAATGTTTCTGCTTCATAGGAGCCCAAACATTTCAATTGGGTAGGCGTCTACGGACTGCGAAGACTAATCCGTTGAAGCAGTACTGTTTGTACTCTTCCACTCCCTACACAGTTAGCTTGGATGTTTTGGATCGTTGTCTTCTTGCAGGATACAATCTGCGCCGTTATCTTTAAGCAACACTGTACCAATCTCCTTTTGGTACCGTTTTACTATTACTCTCTCAGTTTCACCTTCTCATTAACTTTCCTTTTATGAGATGTTGGCCTGCGTTTCTTATACAGACTGTACAATGAGCGTCAGGCTTATTTGGCTACCAGTTTATTAATTTACATAGAACTATGGGCTTGATGAAGCACGTGGTTTTAATGATAATCTCTTCCTTTTGTTGATAGTTGAGATATAGGGTTTTTTATTGCATCACTGGCTTTATAATTCCTACTATCCAAAGCTCTTAACATTATATACTTATTTGTGAACCGTTGTATCAAAATGTGTCTATAATTATATTTTTAGTTGCTGTAAGCTTAATTCGGGTCTTTTATTAACGGCAAGTTTAATATATTTTTAATTAGCTCGTTTAATTTTCCATAGCCTTTAAAAGTTTGTCTTGTAGCAATATTCCTCCCGTCATTAAATCGTTTAACAACGCTTTGTATTATTGCATGACTTCTTATTAGCACAGAAGGTGCAGCTGCATAAAATTTCCCTCTTTGTGCTGATGTAAAATAATCTGTCTTTGTCTCATAGATAATTCTTTTCTTTTGGTACTTATAATATTCTTGTTCACATGTTGTATTTCGAATAGACAGTACTGTAATTAAATTAACTAATAAAAGCATTACGAACGCATTGTTTGCGATTTTTAACATAGCATCACCCACCATATGCAAAATATTCCAACATATCGTGATGCAGTGTAAATTTATTTTTTCACATATCATCTTCATTAGATATATTTTATTGATATTCATTTTCAAAACATTTGTTCGTTATTGTTAGGTATTTGTCGGATAATTCTTTAACGATAGCAAAATCTAACATTGAAGGAACAAACACGTCTCTTAAGTTTTACCGACAATAATACAACTAAATAACTTTCATTTACATACCGTTCTGCTAATAAATAATCTCAAAACTATACTTACTACGATTTTTATATATCAAAATCAGTAATACTAATTGATGCTCACACACGATCTTGGCTACTTATACACTACCGTTCAGAAGTGTTTGGATATCCATAGATTTAGAAAAAAATGATTAAAAGGACTAGTGAAAAAGTGAACATATATTTATTATTTACATATACATAGCTAATTACACATCTGGCAGTAGGATTACATATTATATCTAAACTTGTGATTCGTTTATATGACCTCCTTTGTTTTTGATAACGGCAGCACACAATCGCGGCATTCTTGCAATTAGTTTTGTCAAGGTATCTGGTGTTTTTCGGATCTATGCTTCTTCCACAAATCAGCCTCCGATCTTGGTACTGCTTTCCGGACCTCCCAATCGAGTTCCTCCCAGAATAATTCTATGGGGTTTAGATCGAGGCTTTGGGGAGGCCACTCCATAACTTTGATGGATCCGTCTGCTTCCAAGTGTTGCATATAGTCTTTGCACAGTTTAGATATATGCTTCGGGTCATTATCTTGTTGGAATACAAAATTCTTACCCAAAAGTCTTAATCCTGGAGTAATGTCATTGTTCTCTAAAACGTTTTGATACTGTTCTTTCTTTAATATTCCACCGATCTTTACAATATCACCCACGACCGTACTACCAAAACAACCCAACCAACGAAAACACTTCTTCTTGAACCGAAAATCGTGAACTTTGGCTCATCGGTCCACAAGACTTTACTCTACTGTTCAGCTGTCCAATGCTGGTGTTCACGAGCCCAGTGTAAGCATTTCCGTTTATTCTGTATATGCAGTAACGGTTTTTTCATCGCAATTCATCTGAACAGACCTACTTTGTATAAGCGACGTTTGACTGTAGTTACGCTTATTGACTTTCGACGGTCTGCATTAATTTCAGCAGCAATTTATGGGTCTGTTTTCCGTCGATTTCTTTTGCTAGTTACCACTATTGCACGTTCTTCAGCAGAAGTTGTCGCTCTGGGTCTTTCACTTCGTGATTTATTCTGTGGTGGCATTATTTAACTTTAATTGTTTCGCAATTTGCTAGTTGCTTTTGCCAGCTTGTTGGTGTGCATTTATAAGAGCAGGCGTTTCTATGTTTAACTCTTTTCGTTTCGGCGTGTTTAACAGTCTTAGCAACAGTAATCGCAGAGGAATATCTCAACGAATACAGAAACGAAACTGAGAGCAATTTCGATAAACTAGCTTGAAACTTGTCCATAAATTCCTGTATAAGGGAGGGGAGATCACCTGAATCGATATTGTAAAATTTAACAATAGATGTTTCAAGAACCTCTTCAAACGTGTCTATATAGCGCACCCCATTCATACGCCTCTCGCACAAATGCACTTCTCCGACACTTTGTGCATTCATACATCCTATCACGATGCCCTCATCACCGTATTTAACTATAGTAGATGAAATACATTTAGTAGAAATGCTCCCCCGACCTCCAGCGACCGTAACTGGCTCAGGGAGGGCTGTACATGTGCAGTGATTAAACGAAGAGCTTTGGTTTTAAGAATATTTCCATTTCAATTTACAAGTATTACGGAATATTTTTAAATACTTAGATACTTACATCAATATTGTATTCATCGGTTCAAATTACTCTGGACCAATTATCTATATTACACTGTCGATACTTGTTTCCCACGTTAGGCGGTATTACGAATTCATGTCCATATTGGAGCAGGATTCACTGTATTAGCTTATCTTCCCTTTTAGGTAAATCGTGATACCCGTCAGTTTTTTGGTAACAATTTGGTAATGTGTTTTGCACTGCACAACGCGAACACTTTATTGTCTTAGCAATTTTTATTTGAAATAACCCCTGCTTAAGAAATAAAATTATCCGGCTTCGTAAAGCCGTAGATAATTGTGGATGTTTTGGTACATCGTTTGCATACACATATATACACAAACTTACAAAAGAAAAATCTCACTCTAAAATAATTTTTGAAGTCGACACACGATCTTTTCTTCTGTACGTATAATATACTGCAAAATGTAAAAATCCGAAATTTTATCTTAAATATCCACCTGATGTACATTTTCTAGGAGCTCATACTTTAAATACTTTTATTAGCAGTTACACGTACTCTCCCTCATCTCGGAACTACTACCTGCTTTGCGAAAACCTGTTTTATTGAGGTGCCTATAACATTTTTCCGCAGCTGTATTTATTATTTTGTTGAGTAGCGCTTATTTTTCAGTGCTTTTCGCAGCAGTTAAAACAATTTTCCAGCTGTTGTTGCGTTCTCGATTTTTTTAAATTCTATTTTGAAGTAACCAGTAACCTTCAATTGGTATGTTTGTGGTTGTTGTCGTGTATTGAAGCCCATTTTAATGGCATATCTTCTTCTACATATACAACATAATCTATTCCAGTACTTGAAAAGCACCCTCAAATCATAATTCCATGTTCCTTAGCAAACGTCAGACGATGCCTAATATGTTGTTTTTTTCAAAAGGGGTACCTTTCTTGGACTTCTAGCTACCATACTGTTCTCGTTCAGTCGTCTCTGGTTTGTTCTGAGAAACATTTTAATTCAACTGTTCTTTGAATGCAGTGGCAAAAAGGAGGCACTTTTGCTTTAAGTTATCTTGGGAAACTGCCGTTTTCTTTTTGCGGCTACGAGTTTCTCGGTGTCGTAGTTCTTGAATAAATTGATAAATATTCCTTATTTTCTTAATTTTAAAATCAACTGTTGCGTCTGTTCGGTACAATATTTACTGCCATTATTTTGTTCGTTATTGTACGTTTTCTTTAGAAAAAAATATTCTTTTATAAATTTACATTTCCTTGTTGTTTCTTTAGTATTTCAGTTACTTGGGGGAATTAAATAAATATTAGAAGTTTGGGTGCCTTGTAGAAAATGGTCACTTTTTGTTTAAATTTAGCCTCAGATTCTTCAGAAATACATATTTCCAAGTTGGTTTATTAATAAAGCGATTTTTGTTCGTTCTACCAGGAGTTTGGTTTTCGAAATTTTATATATTCTGTTCTGTTATTAAAATTGGTTACCGTAAGCCATAATTTTATGTAGAGTAGATCTCCAAAAATATTTTTACAGCTAGCACATTATGAATTTGAATTGTTAAAAAGTTTATTTTAATCTCTTAGAGTACAGTATATTTATTTATTTTTTCCATATGATGATTGGTTTATTTTGTAGTTTAAGCGTTTTTTTGATGGAACCTGTGGTTGAGTAACTTAATAAGTGAAGGTTGATATATTGGGTCTGGGAAAAAGTTCGTGGCGTTTTTCCCGATAGATGGCATTGGTTGCCGATAACTAAAGAACAACAAGTCACAGCGACACCACCGAGGGCTCGTTTTTTAGATGACCTTCCGAACGTTAGTTTGAGCGTAGAAACATTGTAATCGGTGCAGTGGTTGGAAAGTTATTCGCACTTGAAAATGGAGAAGAATAATGAGAAATTTCGCTATATTCTGCAATATTATTATGATAAGGGGAAGAACGCTGCGCAGGCTTGTGATAAAATTTGTGCTGTGTACGGTGAAGGTACTTTATCGAAATCTGTTGCGCGGAAATGGTTCGCTCGCTTTCGTTCTGGAAATTTCAATGTGAAAGATGAGTCACGCTCCGGTCGTCCAATCACTGAAAAATCTGATGAAATTCTTGAAAAAGTCCAACAAGATAAGCATATCAGCAGTGTCGATATTGGCATGGAGCTAGGCATTGACCACAAAACTGTTTTGAACCATTTACACAAAGCTGGTTACAAAAAAAAACTTGACGTATGGGTTCCTCATGAGTTGAGCGTGAAAAACATGATGGACCGAATTAACATCTGCGATGCGCTGCTGAAACGGAATGAAATCGAGCCGTTTCTGAAACGTTTAATAACCGGAGATGAAAAATGGATTACGTACGATAATCGGAAGCGTAAAAGATCGTGGATAAAGGATGGTGAGCCGTCACAAACGTTCGCTAAGCCAACATTGACGCCAAAAAAAGTGATGCTGTGTGTATGGTGGGACTGGAGGGGAATCGTCCACTACGAGCTACTTCCAACTAGTCAGACGATTGATTCTCAACTCTACTGTGCACAACTAGAGAGATTACGCCAGGCGATTGAAAGAAAACGGCCCGAATTGATTAATAGGAAAGGTGTTGTCTTCCATCATGACAACGCCCGACCACACACTTCTTTGATGACCCGTCAAAAATTGAGAGAGTTTGGTTGGGAAGTTTTGATGCACCCACCTTACAGTCCGGATATAGCACCCTCTGACTATCATCTGTTTCGATCTCTGCAGAACTCTCTCAATGGAATTAAGTTGGTTTCAAAAGAAGCCTGTGAAAACTACTTGATTCAGTTTTTCGACCAGAAACCACAGAAGTTTTTCACCGATGGGATCATGGATCTACCAAAAAAATGGCGAAACATTGTCGATAATAATGGAGCATATTCGGTTTAAATGAATTCGTCCACGCGCCATGCGGGGACCAGTTGAATTTTACTGAAAAAACGCCACGAACTTTTTCCCAGACCCAATATAATCCCTTGCCACAACAATTTTCGTTTTCTGTATACGTATGTATTTCGACAAGTTGTCATCATCAGCAAGCAGTTAAACAGTGTCGCAAAACAAATTCCGTGTTCGTTTTGACGACACTATTTAATTATCTGCTGATGATGACAACTTAGTTATCGAAATACGTATACAGCATACGCAAATTAATGTGGAAAGGGGTTATATATCAACCTTCAGTGATTAAGTTTAAGCGTTGTTATATTAATAGCTAAAAAGACTGTATCTTCATTAAACTTACTTTTAGATAATAATTACGTCTTTTGATGTGTTTTTGAGTTTTAACATGTTTTTAAATATGTGTTCTATGAGGTAGAGAAGACTTTTGTTAACAAATGATGCAATTAAGCATTATTTACAACAGATATTTATTATATATTGTGATCCAACTAGAAATTTAGAAGATGTTTATAAGTACCCATAAATGTCCAATAACTTTGAATTCAAATATTTCTTCTTTTGTAATTTTTGTAATATATTGCATTAAAACTTAAGACTTTTCTGTTTTCGCAATAAAAATATTCAAATGTTCTCTTAATTCTGATTTTTAAATTCTTGATATATTAACATTTAATAACTAAATTCCGCTAAAATGTCAATCATTGTATCTGTTACCATACTTTCGAAATATTTTCACTATATTAAAAATTCTGATAATAATAATTAGTTTAGGAAAGAAGATGCCGTAATGGTATTTTCGTTGGTAAAGTTACCGCTTTATATTGGGTTGGCAACTAAGTACTTTCGGTTTTGTAGTATAAAATAAAACACTTTTTTTTAAACAAAGAATAGTTTTTAATCAATTATATATTTTCCATTTTGCTCAATGACCTTTTGCCATCTTTCTTTCAGCTGCATGATTCCGCGCTCATAAAATTTCTGGTCCTTATCAGCAAAAAACTGAACCAGGTGCGAGTGAAGGTCATCGTCATTTGTGAAAGTTTTACCATTCAAAGAATTCTGCAAACTTCGAAATAAATGGTAATCAGATGGTGCTAGATCAGGGCTGTATGGGGGATGTGGCATCACTTCCCAGCCAAGCTTCAATAGTTTCCCACGAGTTGCCAAAGATGTGTGAGGCCTTGCATTATCTTGGTGGAAAATTACACCTTTCCGATTTGACAATTCTGGCCGTTTTTCTTTGATTACTTCATCCAGTTTTATTAATTGTTGACAGTAAACATCAGAATTGATCGTTTGGTTCCTTGGAAGCAGCTCAAAAAACACAACACCTTTGTAATCCCACCAAACTGACAGCATGATCTTTTTTGGATGCAATTCAGCTTTCGATGTGGTTTGAGCTGGTTTATCGTGTTTACTCCATGATCGTTTTCGAACTATGTTACTGTACAGGACCCATTTTTCATCACCAGTGATGATTCTTTTAGAAAGGGTCGGTTTCATTTCGTCTAAGGTGCAGATCGCAAAAGTTGATTCTTTGTGTTAAATGAATTTCTTTCAATTCGTGAGGCACCCAAATATCAAGCTTCTTAACTAGCCCAAGACATTTTAAATGTTTTTTAATTGTTGTGTGCGATACATGTAGCCTCTCGAACAGTTATATGACGATCCTCTTCAATTACGACTTTGATTTGGTCATCATAAACTTCAGTAGGCCGACCAGAACGTTGCTCGTCTTTGAGGGATAAATCTCCAGAACGGAATTTTGTATACCAATTCTGACACGTGCGCTCTTCTAAGCAATTAGCACCATAAACTTCACATATCTTTTTGTGAGCCGCAGCAGCTTTCTTTCCTTTACGGAAATAAAATAGTAAAATATGTCGAAAATGTTCGTTTCTGCACTCCATTTAAAATTAACCCACAACTAATAGCTTTAATAAAAGTCACGCACTATTTGCTTCTGAAGTTACGTCAATGTGACTAGTATCACGAGACAAACGGTAAAGTACAGCACATACGTTATACAAAAAATAAAGCAACGCTCTCTATTAGTAAAAACCGAAAGTACTTAGTTGCCAACCCAATAGTTATGAAAAGTAAGCAACGATAAAATATTTACATATTTCGTTATATAATAAGATTTTAACTTTATATTATTTACATAATAGAGAACATACATATGTGTAATACGTATATTAAATTTTCAAATATTTATTAATATTCATCAATTGCATTTACTATGATTTACTGCTATAATAAATCATTATTTTAACGATTTAAGTAAAGAAATAGATTAGATTTAATTTGAGCCATATGGATAGTTAATTGCAATGAATTTTTTTCCGTTTTATTATTTTCACATTGAGTGCGAATTGTCGAAATTGCATTTCTTGTAATGTGGTATCAAGGAACTGGTATAGACCTAATTCGAAGATATTGCGCTATCTGTCCATGGTATACTTCTACTTTTGCAAATTATTTTTATTATTTGACGTTATGAAAAAAAATTAATTAAATTACATTTATTTCCTGTAAAACTAAATAATTCCTATTTATTTTTTACATTTTTTTTTCAGATAAATGGTATCAGCCTCAGATGACAATTGTTTTTTAACCATGGAGAATTTGGGATTTCAGGATTTAAACAATTCTCATAAATTAGGCCGATCGGTTAGTGTTAACGTAGATGGAGAAAGTTTTCCTTTATATAATACACCCCCGTCGTCTATACTCCGATGGAAGAATAGGAGTAACCCAGAAGAAATGCTCGAAGAAGAATATCCCTCCGAAGATTTCGAATATATGGAATGTGGACCGTCACCACCTTCAGATCATACACCTAACATTTACGAAAGTTTTGAAGAATTCTCCTCAAATCACGAGCTGACTGTGCAAATATGTCATGATACCATAAAGATGAATCTTCTTGATCATATTAAGTCACAATCTGGTCGACATCAAATTTTTGATGATATTGAAAGTAAGAAAACTGTCCAGGAAAATTTAAAAACTGCTATGATCGGTGCGTCTAAATTTGAAATTAATGCAGCTTTTTTATGGACAGCTTTTATGAAACGTTGGGAATTACTTAACGGTCTTTTGGAACTCGGTGCACAATTGCATTATTCTGAACCTCACCAAGGACTTACCGCTTTACATTTGGCTGCTTTTTCTGGTTGTATGCCAGGTACACAATTTCTAATATCACAAGGAGCCGATGTAAATGCATCCTCAAAATCTTATACACCTTTACATTGTGCTGCTTTTGGTGACTCCCCTGAAACTGCTATGATACTTCTAAATAATGCTGCAAAAGTCCATGCTTTAACCACAAATCCTAATAACAATCAAGAAAGTGTTTTACATTGTGCTGTACGAGCAAATGCAGTTGCTTGTGTTAGATTATTTACTGCTGATGGTGCAGATGTCGGCCAAGTAGAATACTCAGGACTTTCTCCCATACATTTAGCCGCTGATTTGGGGCATATACAATGTTTAAAAATAATGTTAGAAGCAAAAGGAAATAATGTAAATGCCAAAACTAAAGAAAGAGATCTAACTGCGTTACATCTAGCAGCAGAAGGGGGCTATGTTGACTGTATTGAAGTTCTCTTGGACAAAGGAGCTGATACTAACGCAAAAAATCATAGAGGCCAAACGCCTCTGCATCTAGCAGCCCGTGCCCAAGCTTACGATTGTGTAGAATTACTCTTAAGGAAAGGTGGAGCTGATCCAAATATTGCTGATTATGATCGAAGAACAGCTTTGCATGCAGCAGTCGGTAAAGCTGCTAGATCATATGATATTATCGAGGCTTTAATTAGATGGGGCGCAGATGTGAACGCTAAAGATCAGTATGGATATACTCCGTTGCATATAGCAGCGCTAAACGAATTATCTCAGTGTGTGGAAGTTTTAATTTTTCATGGAGCTGATGTTACTGCCAAATCAAAATTTGGCATGACTGCTCTAGGAATAATTACAAGAAAGACACCTGCATCTTTGGCTATGATAACGCAGAAATTAGATGCTGCGGTTACATTGCATCACCATCCAGAGTCTTCTAATAGAGAAGTAGAATTACGTTTGGATTTTAGAAGTATTCTTCAACATTGTCATCCAAGAGAAATAAGCTTTTTGAATACCTTCGTCGATGAAGGTCAAAAAGAAATTCTTTTACATCCTCTTTGCTCTGCGTTTCTTTATTTGAAATGGGAGAAGATTCGAAAATATTATTTAGCCCGTATGTTATTTTGCTTGATTTTTGTATTAAGTTTATCCCTATATGTACTGACAGCCTTAGCACATCATTGTTACAATCAAGGAAAAAATATGAACGATAGTCAACCGCAAAATATTATGGAATTATGCGAAAAAAAGTCTATGCTGGGCCATATGTTGAGAAACAATCCATTTGTAATTGAAATGCAGTGGTTTGTTCTTGTGGGAATAACTGGATGTGAAATCTTAAGAAAAGTATATGGAATTGTTGGCTATCCAAATGTTAAACAATATTTATCTCATCCTGAAAATATAATAGAATGGAGTGTAATAGCCAGTGTTTTTGTAATATCTTTCATATACACAGGAAGAACATACACGTGGCAAAATCACGTCGGCGCCTTTGCTGTATTGTTTGGATGGACGAATCTTATGTTAATGATAGGACAATTACCTGTTTTTGGATCATATGTAGCCATGTATACCAGAGTGCAAGGCGAATTTGCTAAGTTGCTTTTGGCCTACTCTTGTTTATTAATTGGTTTTACCATAAGTTTTTGCGTAATATTTCCAGACTCGTCTTCTTTTGCAAATCCTTTCATTGGCTTAATAACAGTGCTGGTTATGATGACAGGTGAAATAAGTTTAGATCTGCTTTTGGATGATGATAGTGACGATCCGCCGTTTTTATTAGAAATAAGTGCTCAAGTGACTTTTGTACTATTTCTTTTATTTGTTACAGTTATATTGATGAATCTATTGGTTGGTATTGCAGTACACGATATTCAAGGTTTACAAAAGACAGCTGGTTTATCAAAATTAGTACGACAAACCAAGCTAATATCTTATATAGAACTTGCTTTGTTTAATGGTTATTTACCAAGTTATATGTTAAATTTACTTCATTGGACAGCGTTGGTATCTCCAAAAGCTTATAGAGTTGTTTTAAATGTAAAGCCCTTAAACCCTAGAGAAAAACGCTTACCGAGAGATATTCTAAAGGCTGCTCATGAAATTGCAAAAAAGAGAAAGAATTACGGACACACTATTTCATCACACGGTAGTAATGTTACTAATTTTTGTGGTAAAAAAGGCATAAACAATAACATTGATATATCTAATGATGGTGTTATAGACACATACAATAATGTCATCAATAATTTGAAAACGAAGATCGATAAAAATAATGAAGAAATTGAACATTTACGAAGTGAAGTAAAAGAGTTAACATCAGTAATTAGTAATTTTATCAAAACTATTAATGAAAATGTTAATAAAGCGAATAATAATGATCCTTAGGTTTTAATATATTTTGTGATGTTAGACTTTACTTTTCTCCGTATATTATATTTTTTAATATGCTTGAGTAGAAAATAAACTCAGAAGTTCAGGTTTGAATAAAATATACATATAATTGAAATTTAGCCTAAAAATATATAAAATATACATATTTTATATAACATTAACATATTGCGTTTCTAAAATTTTGTTCCAAAAATTTTATAGACTTCTAAGTTACTAGTTACGATTTAGCATGCTCCTATGTATATAGTTTAAGCGTGAGTGTCAGTAGAATTAAAAATATGTAAAAAGTTATTTTGTAATTTTATTATATAACTGAAAGTAACTTTAGTGAAATATGTGATATTTTTATAATAAGTTCTCTATTTAGTGTAAAGTAATGGCTTAATAAAATTATACAGAAGAAGTAAAATAGTTATTTATTTCCACTAAACTCAAAATTAAATACTTTTTCGAACACTGTATTTTTAGGTTTTGTTTGAGACTTCTAGTTCTTGCCAATCCTTATTTTCGTCGATTTTTTTATAGACTTCTTTTAATCCGATGGTCTTAGCCTTGTTATCCTACCCTTAAAATTTAGACAATTTGTTCCTGGATATTAATTTCCTATTTTTAGAAATCATGTTCTTACCTAGCTAAAGACTTTCTGTCCCTACTCATAGGTAGATTTGAACGAAGGTACTCTTTCGCTTGTCTTTGAGGTTTTTCTACCTTTTCTGAAATCTATTTTTAATCAATTTTTTCAGCCCTGTTTTGATGTTTGTTTTTACAAGCGCTCTGGTCATCTGAAAGCTATACACGAAACTTGTCGGACCAGTTTCTCCGCTTTTTTATTGGCTCTATAGCTTTTATGCTTTGGGTCTTAGGCTATTATCACTTTTCTGCAACTACTGAGGCACACACACAATTTCATACAAGTTTAAAATTCGCTTATGTCGAATTTCCTCGGCTTCCTCATAAAGGAGTACGTCTTAAGTTTTTCTATCAGCTTATGATGCCTAGTGCCGTGGCTATTGACCTTACTTACCTATTTACGAGTGGTAAGTTTAATATTACTCCCAACGCAGCTGAATTCTTGCGATTCATTGGCATTTAAAAATGCAGGTCTTTATATGCCACTTGGTAGTCTCCTTCTAGTACTGTTTATTACGTTTCTCTATAATTATCTCTTTACAGTTATGTTCTTTTAAACTCTGACATTTGAGTCTTCTGTTACTAACATTCTCATTTTAATGTATTCTGCAGTTTATTTCTCTGTAATTTAATAAATATTTTCATTGATTTTTACATTATGAGTAGAATAAAGTTTTAGTTAAGCTGCACATAAAGTATGCCTAAATAATAGTTTAAATTTATTCTTTAAATAAATTCGAAAGATCATCATCTTAGTCACAGTATCAGAGAAATTATTTGTCTATTTTAAATGAATTTTAAACGTACTATTGGCGTTGAAACAGTATGTTACACAATTAACAATATCGAAAGGTATGGTTGTTTATATCCGTAATATATATAAACAAAGATTGGATAAAATATCAGAAAACGAAGAGCACAATCTTTTAATATGTGCTACTGCACAAGAGCAACTATAATGGCTTCCCCAAAAAACTGTAAAAGTGTTTAATGTCTTAGTTACAATGGTTCATAGTGTTTTAAAGAAACACATGTATTGTTTATATAAATCGTCGAGCGAAATTTTTCTCAATAAATTTCAACGCCTGGAATTTGGCGAAAAGTTCTAGAAAATGTAACGATTACAATTTTATTATAAACAGTTTATTTACCGACTTAACTTCATTTCGTTTACGTGGTCGTCATAATCCAAGCATTTTAGGATATTTGTCCCGGTAAAATACAATTTATATTGATCATATCCACAAAAGTTAAATATTTTAACTGGTTTGTTAAGGCAACACATTATCGGTTCGTTTTTGCTGCAACTATTAGAAAATATTTGCATAGCAGCTTTAGCAATAGGTTATTAACTAGCTGGAGTAATATTAAATTGGCTTGTTAGATCGTCTGATTTATCCTCAAATTATTTTTTTTAGGGTTATCTCAAAACATAAATTTATAGCATTTCAGATCACATGCTTAATAATGTAGAAATGCAAGCAAAGATTATTAATTATATGGGAAGTATTCAACAAAGAAACAACTATAAATGCTTAAAGAGGCTTTTGTGGCAGATTCGAGGTATCGTTCGTTTGCATCAGGTTATCGTTATGGTTTTATTTTTCTTATAGCAAAGGCACTTAAATTTTACAAGAGTTTACATTTTTATATTTCGAAAGAGATTACTTTATTTATGCGCAGAATTTATTTTCTTTTTTATTGGTAGACCAACTACTTTAATTTTATAATCAATATAACCAATTCGCAAAATGATTTTATCATCCATATTTTCATTCAAAACTTACTCTATATTTTAAATACCTATTCAATTTTGAGACTTTAATTTAGAAAAGTCATAGAAATACTCAAAGTGGCAAATGTTTATAGTTTAGTGTTAAAAACTGTGTAAATAAATCTATTTTAAATAGGAATAGCACTAACTGAACATAGCACTAGTCTCAACAAATAAATCGTTGACCATAGGTACTTGCTTTTTACTTATATAACAACATGTGTGAAGCACGTAGAATATAATTTTTTACTATAAATTAAAAAGAGATTAAAATCATCTTATTTATTTTTTATGGGAAATGAGAGCGACTACACTCAATCAATATAATGTTATGCTTTATTAGATAATAAAAAAATTCTAAGACTAAATTAATTTTGAAGAGTTTTACCCTGTATGTTGAATACACGACATAATTGAAATGCACATATATTCTTTTCATGTAATTCTGTTATTTAGCACAAAATAAAACACAGTGAGATTAAAACCTACTTTTACCCTTCTAACCTTACTCATTTTTTATCAACTTTTTATCTTTTGAGGGTATCATTTAATGGTCAATTGAATGTTTAAGAGTAATATTGAGTATTTAGGAGAAATATTAAATTATGGTGATCTTTGTTTTAGTTGCTGTTCCCGTTAATTTTTACAAACATGGTGGACAAAGTTGATGTCGAAGCTTTTGTCAAAGGCGGAGGGCCTTCAGGTCAAGCAGGAGCTATTCGTTGGGGCATAGCGTCAGGTTTACGGAGTTTTGTTGATTTAGATATGGTGGAAAAAATGCGTCTAGGTAATATTTTCCTATGTAGTACAAAAATTGTAATCTGTTATGTAATGTTACAGCTGGCCTACTAACCAGAGATCACAGACGTAGAGAAAGGAAGAAGCCAGGACAAGCAGGTGCTAGAAAGAAATTCACTTGGAAAAAGCGTTAAAAATTGTGTATATGTATTGAATAATAAATGTATTTAGGTAAATCTTTTCGAGTTGTTTACATTTCACTTAATGGTTTTAATCCTAAGATGGTCATCCCTTCCTTCAAAATTTCTCGTGACGTATTAAACAACAACAACCTCTGTGATGCCAGTTCGGGTTCTTGATTCTTAACTTGTAATAATTTCAGTGCTTTATTTATATGGTTACTGAAACATATATACTGTAAATGAGTTAGGTCAATGCAGTTTTCATATTTACCATAAATGAAACAGGTACGTGACTAAAATACATGCTTCTAATTGTTCTTCAGTCCGATGTATAATATCATGAAATCGTCCAAGTTCTTTTACAAGGTTTGTAACTATGCTTTCAGGGAGTAACTCTGGAGTACAAACTTTAGCTGCAATTGCGCCACTATTCCTCTCAAGATTACATAATCTACAGTGTGTGTACTGCAATTTTATACCACTGTCCCCTTGTACCTATAGTAATAAATTCATACAAAAAATTTTTGAATCTAAATATAAGTTTATAATTTACTTGTAAAGCTCTGTCCCAACTGAAATTATAGTCCTTTTGCCGTCTTTGTTTAAGGTCATTTATAATAACACATGAAACACCTAAAATATCTGATGTTTCAGAGTTGTTTATTGGAACTTTCGTTGCTAAAATTACATGTTCAGAGTGAATGCTACTTATCGATAAAATATACGAATACAACAACATTTTCCAACTTACTTGGTGATGATAATTGTCTTTGAATCATAAGGTCTTTAGTTTCGTCTAAAATGTCTTTCAAAAAAACTACATTTCCCCGTCTAGTGCTCATTCCATGTATTCTACCAAATTTAATATGTTTTATTCTACCTGCCCACGGATAGTCCATTTGATGTAAAACACCTAAGAAATAAAAACAAATTTGCGTGATATTCCATAAATTTATATATTAAAAAAATTTGTGGAATTTACATGAAAATTGACTAATAAAAAAATTAAGCATTTTAATTTATAAAGTACAATAAAAAGTATATTTTAAATTTGTTATCCAAATACAAATGCGAGACTTAATGAATAAGTACTGCGCACCACCTATTACGAGATTTGCAAATGATCAACTGAAAGAGATAAAAGTTCACCTGTATATGTGCTACGACTCACGGAAATTGGCTAGGTGCGATAATTTTAAAAATAAAAAAAATTAAAGTTAAACTAAAATACTATTTTTTTTATTATTTTTAAAATAATAAAATAATTTGAATAATATTTGTCGCATAAATCTATTGAATTTTTATAAAAAAAACCGTTTGCAATACTTCGAATGCTGTATTTTCTGTATTCTCCCTCCCGTTCATTTACCACTTATCCATCATTCAATTTTCTAATTTGTGGGCATCTTGATATTTGTGTGTTGTGCTCAATCGAATTAAACATATCCAATTGGATGTGTCTTTTGACTAGTCCTGTCTGTTGACATAAGTTTCTCCATGTAGTGTAATAATTACGTTATTATTAAATTTACATAATATTGTCTACAATTCTTCATAACAAACTAATCCAGTAATTAGCAACACTACCATTAAGACGTATTATGAGAAAATAGCAGAGTTTTGCATAAGGTCTTTTATTACTTTGTAATATTGGCGCCTCTACCAATGAGATTATGGGCTTTATCTTTAATAACACGGCGATATTTCCAAACATCGACAACAGCCTAATATAAAAGTTTTACAAAATCTATATCGATGTTACTAAATATGTTAAAACAAGAATATTCTCAGTTTTTTAAATATATTTTAGTTTATTGGGAACGGTTAATTCAATTGAAAGTAACTGTATTTATCCTGAAAGGAAAAGTAAATGAATCTTTAAAAAAATATATAATTTTGAAGTATTCATGAATTTTTAACAAGCTTTATATGTGATGAGAAAAGATTTTCTATATCATTTACTATCAACAGTCCATTGAAGATCATTATTACATGTAATTTTCTGCTTATTACTTAATGTATACTTTTCGTGTGTGATCAGCGGCTCTCTATCAATAAATACAAATTCAGTACTGTCTACAATGAAATTTCTGTTGACGTAATAACTGATTTTCTTTGTAGTAAAACCAGAAACTATGAACTTTCTTCTGTTCTCTTAATTATTTACTTTTTTATGACGTGTTTACACAATTATTTTTGAACTAAAAATATCACACTGTCTTTCTGTGTGTATCTAAAGCAATTCCATAAAGTGGGAATAAAAAATTGGTTAGTAATGGGAACTTTAATTTCATACCAGTTTATATCTGTCAGCCTTTAAAAAGTTCGGGGAACTTGTATGATACGACAGTTGTTAATATATTTTTAATGTGGAATTTAATTTTAAGAATACAATTTCACAATTGAAATTAAGAATGCAAAATATGGTAATAATTTATATGTGGTAATATTTGTTACGTGAACGAAAAAGGTTAACGTATGCCCATTGGTCATTTGGATATTATAAATTACTGAAACAACTCATATACTTTTTCAATGTTTAACTTATGACGAATGATCTCAATATGTGCATATTTATTACACCGAAATTCATCACAAAAGAAATATAAATTAGGATATCGTATTATAAAAGTGTACTGTAGCTGCCATACATTTATACACACGTACAAAGTGTGATCTTATAAATATGCTAAGAAATATACAAAATGTAGTATGTACCTACACATTTTATGAATATTAATTTTAAGT
Source organism: Dermolepida albohirtum (assembly GCA_031893035.1). Taxonomy (NCBI): domain Eukaryota; kingdom Metazoa; phylum Arthropoda; class Insecta; order Coleoptera; family Scarabaeidae; genus Dermolepida; species Dermolepida albohirtum. Next base: position 184,741 of record JAVIWB010002556.1, read on the forward strand.
TAATAGTATCTTAAAAATTTGAGTTTTGAAATTGTAAAGATAACTTGTTTATTGGATAGATATGTATGTTATTCAGCAACAATCCAGATTAAGCGGATGTATTAATGTAGTAGTGATTATCCATAGCTAATTTACCGGAACGACTCATATTAGTCACAGTACTTAATTGACACGTGAATCTAGTCTATTTTTGATGTTCATAATAGAAAATGGTCTGTGAAACTTCTTTTTTGTGTTGTCCAAATTATTTCAGTTGTCTTCAATAAATTCATATTTTATAATTATTTATATAGTGTATTATTTTTTAATATGATTTAGATGAAATGTGTTTAGTTGCATTCTCAAACATGGGTTCAATTTAGTAATAAATATATGTCAAATAAGAGAGGGATGGTTTACATATTAATATAGAAAACTGTCTTACTTTAAGAAGAAACTGAAAATAAAGCAATAAAAAATAATGCATAGCAGAGCTGTATGTCACATATTTTTAGTTTTATATCTATATACTAAACTTAAAATTCAAGTAGATTCATATTATATAAATTCGATATCATACTAATGTAATGAAAATAAACAAGTAAATATGTAATAGAAGTAATATAACACCAATACTAATGTATTCGTCTTTTATCGATAATGCAAAATTTATATGAACCGGCTGTAGTAGTTAATTCAGTAATTTCCTGAAGAGTCTAGGTGGGTAGAGGCGACTGTCTTTTAACATTAAAACTTGAAATAATATGAATTTTTTGAGACAATTCAAGTTGATTATCTATACAATTTCCTTAGCAGTGTACTCTATCAATTTCTATTTGACTATATGTAAGTTACAAATAAATTTTTAAATCGAATAATTCGATTGGGCACTCATTTACCTATATAGTGAATATTTCCATACCTTTCAGAACATTGAAATGATCGTTTTGTCCATTTTCAGTCACATAATACATTTTATCAAACTGAAACTTTTTAAATCTATCTATAGCAGCTGCAATATCCCTTGTTATATATAACGTAGATCCATCACTTTTTACTACAGTAACATCTCTATCATTTATTTTAACAATCTGTTTGCCATCCGATGTTAATCTTAAAATCTTCATTTTTTGCAATTTTTCTAGTACGTCTTTTATGTGTTTACTATTATACATGGATTCGTAATTATATTCATCAAATTTTACTCCTAATCTGTTGTACATAAATTGTAAATCCGATATGCTATAATTAACATATGTTTGCCAACTTTTAACATCCTCTGGCGAGTCATTTTCTAATTTCGCAAATTCCTGTCTTGCTCTAGCTATAATGTTATCATCAGTCGCTGCTAGTTTATTTGCGTAGACGTAAGATTCATACAGTAATTGTAACGGATTTTTTTTGATATCGTCGGAAGAATATTTTAACTCCTCTACTCCAACTTTTATAAATCCGAATTGTGTGCCCCAGTCACCTAAATAATTTAATCTGATAACGCTATTATTAATATAAGCATTAAGATTTGCAATGAAATTTCCAATTATTGTTGATCTTAAATGGCCTACGTGAAATGGTTTTGCAATGTTTGGGGAACTATATTCAACAACAACTTTTTTTTGTTTATTACTGGTATCAGAGTACTGACCATTTTCAACAACTTCTTTTAGAAAGATACTTCTGTCAATATCGAAGCAAATTTTCCTATTTGCTCTATCTCTTTCTGTATGTATACTTTTTATTATGTCGTCAGGTTGTATTTTAAATATTTCGCTAACGTTTGAGATACCGAAAAAATTTTCTAAATTGTTTAAGGATATGTACATTTGAATGTTTCCATTACTCGGAGCAGCATTTACTTCAAATAGAGGTTTTAAATCCGAAGCCGTAATTGTGGTTTTCTTTCTTAAACTGTCAAGTATCTGCAAATAAACTGTAGTAAATAGTGGTTTCAGCAGTATATATTATTTCTAAATACAAAATTTCTAAAAAATTATTAAAGAAAATGGAAGAAAATAAAATTTCGAAAAATATTTAGAGAGATTATAAAAGGAGTTCGTAAAAGGTTTGAATAATAAGTTACTGGTTTCCTTTCTCCAAAATTACAATTAAACACGAGAAATAAGTGAAATACTAAATCTAGCAGTATATGTCTGAAATATATGTGCATATATAATAAAGGTAAATCTTATTAGAGACTTTAGTCAATTGAATAAATAAAAAAAGGCAAAAAAACAAAAAAAGGGTTTTTGTTTTTTTTTGATTAACGCTTATATAATGTTAATACTAAACATTTTCAGGTATGTTAATAAGCTTTCAGTTATCAGATATCACGAATTATTTATTATTTTACATTAATGTGAACCGTTATAATATTTGGCTTTGAATTTTATACACTATATTTATTCAAATTTTATGGTTATGCTTTAATTAGTATTTAAAGATATTTATGCAATATCAATAATTTGATCTACACAAATTTCTAGTAATAGAACAATATCTAATTATTATTATAACGACTCGTTAAATAGCTACAGAATAGCATACATTCTATCTATTTAATGAATAACCCCTGTATATTATGAACATGTTAACTAAGGAAGTGCTGCCATCTATAAAATAAACATTGTTAACGAAGTTTACCATAGAAGCTTTTATAAACACATAAATAAAACATTAGAAATGTCGTAAACGCTTACCTTTCGTCCTAAATATAATTTTAATTTGGATGTCATTGTATAATGAGTGTTGCAAAATATCGACAGATAATTTTGGTCGAAAAACCTGATAAGTACGAGAAACGAAATGAACGAAATTGAGGTTACAAATTTGACAGAATGACAAATATTTTAGCCAATATTACAATCGGTAATCCTGTGAGGATTAAATTGCAATATACATCATTCAATTTTTTGAAAATCGTTTATTGTATGAAATTCTCTGTAAAAAAAAATTAGTAAGAATTGCACAAAAATATCAATTTATATGAAATAGATAACTGAAATATAAAGTAGAAATTCAGTATACATTTGGTTAGAATTTTGGAAATATGTATATGTATTTTATACAATTTAATCAATAGAATACTAACGTACTCATTATATAATTCTAATGAATGTTTGTTAACGAAAGTGAACGAATCTTTCCGCTAATATTCGGAAGTATCAACTCCAACGATAGTCGGTTCGCTGCTTTTGACAGATTTAGATGTAAAGTTACAGTCTGTCAAATACGGTAAAAGAAGGGGCGTTAAAATTCATACAGGTGTTTCTTGTGATCTCGGGGTGTTTCGGTTTTATGTGTTTCTAGTGTATTTGCATAAATAAACTCTAAAATGAATAGCAGAATGGCTGGACAAACTTTAAATGATAGAATATTAGCTGCTAAACACAGTATTGCTGGGCAAGGATTAGCAAAATCTGTATGCAAAGCAACAACTGAAGAAATGATAGGACCCAAAAAGAAACATTTGGATTGTAAGTAGTCAAAATTATGGTCTTTTGTTATAGTGAATTATCAACATTATTATAATCAAAACATTATCTTTAATGTGATAATCAACTTTGACGTACATATCTTTACTAGGCACATTTTCATTTTAAATGCTGTTCCTTCTAATGGAGTCATCTAAATCGAATTCATTTTAACATTAATGTTTTGCAATACCTAGGCAAATACAGCTGCATAAATATATCTTCCTTTGTTATTAGATCAATATTTAGAAAGCATTAGCTTATTATGAAATATATCTCTTTTTACACGCTTTCTTTATACTCCACTGATAAAATTATTTATCTATTAAATTTAAAAAAATGGTATAGGAATTAATGTATGAAATATTTTGTAATTACTTTTACAAAAAATATTTTAAAATTTATAATTGTTCATTAAAATCGTGTTGTATAGTTTAATATTTAATATATGTATTTTTGGTGAAGTTAATATATGTAAATCAATGAATAAAAGGCGATGAGATGAGAAATACCTAACATTGTATTCCAAATATTCAGTAAAATTACAGCAAAAACTTTGACATTACTTCATTCGAAGGTTTTTATTGTAAATACTACATTAGCCCTGAATATATATATATTAAAATTATAAGTGTTTTTAAACGTCGGAATTTTCTACTCATAACCAATATTTTTATTAACAAGGGTGTATTACATATAATTTTTCGGACAAATTAAATATAATTTGTTTTAATACGTCACTTAATTTGACGTGTTGGTATATATAGCATTCGTCCTTATAGGAATCGACTTCTCTGATAAAGTGTTTTCTTTATTAAAAGATTTTCACCAAATAATTATTGAATATACACATACATATTTATTAGTAGAAGTTAGAGTAATCTAATTGGAAAATTGTTGATTTTTAAGTTATGTTTGTAGTACTTACGGTATACATATTTAATATTTATGCTTTGGAATTGACTGTCTTTTGAAAAAAAATTTTTGTAATTTTTTTAAAATGTGAACTCGTTTTTTTATTAAGTAATTCTTTTACTAGTTTCGGGAAAGTGGTACGTTAGATATTTTAAGCAGTCTAATGTCTGTTTATATATGGACTAAAACAGATAACGTCAGAAATCAGTTACGGGAGTATTTGGGCCAATGTTAGCATACAGATCGAAAATTTTACCAACATAATTTTTCTATTTTTTTTTGCAATAATAAGTGTACTATATTTTATTAAATCTTATCATTATTATAACAGTAGTAGTAGAGTTATTTTTATAAATCGCGTATAAATCCCATTATTGTGTTATCATGATGTAAGAAAAAATTCATGCAAACCAGATCTTTGGCGCTCACTACACATTTTTTAAAAAGATTTAAGGAAAGTAAATTTCTGTATGCCAATCGATATTTACAGTTTTACTATCTTCAAAAAGAAATTACTACAACTGGACTATTATACTTGAAGAAAACGGCTATCACTTTCTTCGTTTGTATTTTTACCAAGAATAAAATTTATTTTTTCTTAATTAAAATAATTAATTTGTTTCGGAGTCATAATTATATATTCGAGATACATCATCCGTAATGATGTTACATACTTTCTTTGAAAATTTCTCAGCGTTTCTCCTTCGGTTCCAAATGTGGAATTCACCGACTTGCCAGCTTGCTTACGCAGAGATGTATAAAATAATGTGTACTGCAGATAATTTAACACCTATTCTTTCTTAAATCGTTCTGTAGGTCATTTTTGATTTTCCCTAATTAGTTTTACTGTGAAAATAATGTTTATTAAAAGCTACTGTAGGTTATCTAGGTTTTGGTGTATCTCATGTACATCCATGTATCGGGTTTTTCAATAAGGATATAACAATTTTGTATTTAAATAAAACACATAATAATTGAGATATTGGGCTGAAATTTATTCCAGGTGCAGCACATATGTTACATTTAACTATGGAAATAGATCTCGTCATATGACCACCATGAGCACGTTTGCAGGGGTCGATTCTTTGGAGCCAATTTTTCACCACTCTTTCACACATATCGACCGGAACGTTCGCAATTTCGCGACCGATATTGTGCCCGAGCTACTCTAACGTTGTTGGCTTGTTGGCATAGACCAACGACTTAACGTAACCCTATAAAAAGAAATCCAACGGCGTTAAATTGGATGAGCGAAGTGGCCACTCAGCCACGGATTATTTCTCGAGATTACAAGGCTACCAAACTTTCCTTTCAATAGATCAATTGTTTGACCAGCTGTGTGGCATGTGGCACCATCTTGTTGGAACCACATATCACTGATGTCAAGTCCATTAATTTCTGGCCAAAAAATAGTCTTCCAACATTACACGATAGCGAACTCCATTGACAGTAACATGGCGATAATTTTCATCGACAAAAAAATATGGTCCAATCACACCCCCAGTATGAAATTTGCATCACTGTTTGTGGTTGTAGGCACGTGTGAGTTTCATCACTGATGATGATTTTTCGATGAAATTCCGGATTTTCTTCAAACTTTAACAGGGCCCAATCGGAGAAGTTTCGGCACTTCAAATGATTAAGAGGCTTCAATTCTTGAGTTAATTTGATCTTGTAAGGGTGTAAGCCAAGATCTTTAGAGATTCCCAATTCCTGTCACCGGCGTAGAATCGACTGATTTGGCTCATTTTGAACAGAAGCACTTCGGCTGCTATATTTTGGGTATTTCCACCGGTGTATTGTCTCACTTTCACAAGAACATCCAATAGTGAATATTTTGACTCGAATTTATCCACTATATCACGAACAGACTGTCTCGTGGGGCGATTATTAAGACAGAGTATTGAAGTAAGCGCGTCAACCGACTCAGAATTGCGGTAGTAATTTTTTATAATTTCAAAACGTTCGTTCGTAAACTTCACCATGATAAAAATGTTAACCTTGACTGACGTTTTGATGCTGATGCTGATCATAAAAAAACGTTCAAGGGTGAGTTTGTATTTAAAGACAAAATTGTTATATCCCTATTAGAAAACCCTTATATTCACCAAAGAAGGACCATTGTTATCAAAGGCCGCTAATAAATGTTAATGAGTAATATATAAGGTTCATCATATATAAGTAATATATGATAAACCTTGAATAGAAACGAAAATTGGCGATCGAAATAATGCACATTACCAAAGATTTATTAACGGACAATGGGATTGTAAATTCTTGTGAGTAAAGTGTAACTTATGTGTATCTACCGTAGGAATGTACTATTCCTATTCCTTACAAATATCTACTTTGCAACTTGCCAGACCCAATATACGCTATTAGCGAATAGTACAAGAAGTATTTAAATATTGCAACATATTAGAGCGAGGCAGATAAATTTGTTCTTTGTTAGTTCTTTCCACTGTATTCATATACAATATTAAGTCTTAAGTGCGTCTTTCCTCAATATTTGTATATACACCTCTGCTAAATTTTTTATATAGGTTTTCAAATACACACTGGTTTAACTGTCGTCCCAATTACTAAACAGTATTTAAAAATATTCTTACAAGACTGCCAACGAGTAAATACTACATCGTTTTATACACATTATGTAAGCATTATTCACCTCTGTGGAAAGAACGCCGCGAATTGTTTACCCCTATTGATTATTAACATAGCTTTGTATTCGATATAATGTAAAATACTTTTCATATTCTAGTTAGTTGTTTCGTCGAGACAATAATGAATAAGAAATGCCTGATATGCAAAATAATTTAGTAGATAATACAACTCATTCATATTGAAGTTGTGATATAGTTATCAAACACATTATAACGTGACATTTTTATTAAGTACATAAAGAATTCACTGAAAATTTTGCTTTGAAGAATATAAACCATTTAGGAAAATCAATTTTGTTATAAAAGATTGTCAAAAGTGTTGTTAACATAAAAAATTTTACAAGAATATTAATATATACCGGATAACACGTACACTCAGTTAGTACTAAATTTGTTCGTCATTTCTGACTTCTTTTTTATATAGGGGAATGTGGTATATGATGCGACATTCTTCACATTTCTTTATAAATTTAAAAAAATTTTTTTTTAACCTATTATTGAATTATAATATTTCACTTCTCTACGAGTATTTATGCTGCTGGGTAAGACAAGTAGATAAAAAAAGGCGGCAGTTGTCCTGGTATATATAATCTATCTTGAAACATAGTATCCGGTGGTACATAGCGGGATAAGGCAAATAACATTAAAAAATATATTTCGAAACGAAATTTATTACATAATGGATAAAGCATAATTTGGAAAAGGAACATATCAAAGACAGACAGAATAGAAACACATATATACTCTCTATTTAGGGACTAAATTTGTAAAAATTTAATTTGAAAACGCGATTCTTCAGTGCTTTCCAAAGTAAGTAAGTTATGGAAACGTACAGATTAAATTCTTTGATGGTAGGAAATTGATGTTGGGAACAAAAATAAAAAGTTTTGCGGGGGTATTCTTAAGAAATTCAACACCAAGCTTTTCATTTCATTTCATTTCATAATAATTTTTAGTAAATATATCACTATTATAAATATATATGTATTATATACAGCCTGCTTTTTTTCCTTCTAGTAGCAGCATTTAGAATACAACAAACGTTGTATTTTACTACGCATCCTAAGAAGATTAAATATTAAAATTACTCTTTAAGTATAAACAAAAAATCTACATGTTGGTGTATACCACCACAGACCATCTGTTTTTGCCCCTGAAAACATCATATGACACGTTTGTATTACTAAAGCTATTTCAAGAGAACTAGGCACATTACAATAATTAGTGTTTTACACACACTTTTGCATATAATGGGTTAAACTTAACTAAAACTTTTCATTGAAGAATTATGAAATTTCTTTACAAAATATACGGCTCTACTTAAAAGTATATGGACATAAGAAAAATAGAAAATGCCATTTCAACACGTCAAAATTATAAGTTTCGTTTCCCAATACTTCAAATAGACAGTAGATGGTCAGAAACATAGTTGTTCTACTATATACCACATCCCAGTATACACCATATACAAAACATTAACGAATTACTCTTCGTGACATATTTTGCTTAAATATATTTTGCTTTTATAACTTCTACATATATGAAATTCTTCCTAAACGAAGAACGAATAACCAAAACAAAATTCTATGGTAGTACAGAATTATTAAAAAAAAAACTGCTCTACACTCAGTATAAATATGACCAAAACTGCCATACACTTATACATATTCTTTTCTATAATATATAAAACTTTGAATATTTATTAGGGCTTAGATTTCTTTTCTTTATTAGTTAACATTCCCTAAGTATTTATATCGGAAAATTAATTTTTTTATTTATTTGCGTTAAGAACCTTGACAGTTCAAATACCTCTTTTTGGTTTGCGGTTGTAAGATCCTGGAAGTTTCAAATATAAAGACCAGACAAAGATGGAAGTAGAAAGGTTAACATACCTTAAACTATTAGGTCAAATGGTAAGTTAAGTGACAAGTTAACACATAACATCGAATAATGTACAACTTGTATTGAAATGTTCACAAGAGAGAAAATGTGTGTGCGCTTGCACGGTCAAGTGGTTTAAGTACAGCAGACAAGTCGATATTATCGCATGATGTGTTCATAATAATCTTTTTTTCTGTCGTCATTTATGTATAAACGGGTCTCTAGCCATTAATAATGCTTTCTTTTAAGTAATATAAACCATCGTTTTTTGCAGACTATCTTGTTATATACTCATGAATCATTGACATATAACTTAATATAAAATTATTTCATGGAAAGACGTATGTATTTAAGTAGCTTTGTAAGTACATACATACATAGTGCTAACATCTGATTTTCATTTTCTCCATTGGATGTACATAAGTATAAGAATTAATATTGAAAACTTTCTATGGGACGAAAAACGGAAACGGTTAATTGGATTATAGATAAATTCAAAAGATTTTTAATCTAACTACTGAGTAAATAACATTTTCTTGAATGGTCATTGATAGTAAACAGAAGTATACAACTGAATTAAATCACTGTATAGCGGGAATATCATTCCATTATATTCTGTTCATTATTCTTCAACTACTTTAACGAATACGTAGAAGTGTCGATCGATAAAAATAAAAGTAATCTCCAAAAAATGTTGGGAGATTCACTAATCGAAAAAGGCCTTTCTACAATTTTGAAAATTATTTTATGGTTTTCCAAATTGGCCCACAATTTGAGAACCACTGGAGTAGATAACTAGATTAGAATGTACTAGACTATTAAATAACGCAAATAAGTTATGATAAATAACGCTAACTATTACTAAATATTCTGTACATATATTGATAAAACTGATCTTTTTCAAAAAAATATCAGATATAAGATGAGAATATAATAGTCACTAGTTAGATGACTCATGTGGATTGTGACATAAAAACGAGTAAATATTAAATCATATATTAGAATTAATGAAAGTACTGAGAAAACATTGAAGGAAACTGGTTTATGATGCTAGAGATTTCCAAAAAATATAAACTTTTGCTAAGCTTGTATGTAGTTTAGATAGACAAAGATAAGTTTAAACAAAATAGATTATAATCACAATGATAATGTGCCGAGGTTTAATATATTTATCATGGACATTGCACTGTAAGAATTTCATTAACACCAACTTATAAAGATTCTTAGTGCATAGTGTTTTGAATACGGGCGCCGATATTAGAATAAAGTTCGATAGAAAGGCATCCGCAAAAAGAAGTCGAATGTAAAGAGATATCTAATTTGCTTGTGTAATTGTTTATGATAATGAATTCGTTTCATCTTATCGCACAGTCAATATTGTATTTTATCTCTATGTTATGATCTGACTGATAGTCAGATTCAACTTATCTTGTTGTCTAACTTCTGTAAGACAGTTTTTAAGTGATTTATTTCTTTTCTTTCCGAGATGAAGGAAGTCAATACACCATTGAATATGATAGTGATGGCGGTATTTAGCATCTCAAAAACGAATACACAAAACTAATTTAACAAATTAGTTGATCATAAAAAATTCTGCATCAAAGCTAAAGAATAATAATTTGAATGATTACAAATGGTCTATGTTTTTGTTTTAAGCGAGGTTTCTTTTTGAGCAACGGAATTTTATACTAAAAAGCTTTTTATTAACATAATTTTTGACTGTAAAACAAGAGTAGTGAAAGGAAGCGTTTTAAATAAAAACTGTTCTCAATAACCAGTGTTGAATCGTCACTCGTTCAGAATGCTTACTTGCAGTGTAGGAAAAAATTCTGCTTGCGAGCACAATTTTATTTAATTCGTTCGTTTTAAAATTTGTGTTCGCGAGTTTTATTATTTAATTCGCGAGCACAAACTCAACTCGTAAGAATAGTTCTTTTTAATATAGAAAATATAATTCGCTCGAATTGAATTCGTTCGCGAGCGAGTTTAATTCGAGCACTCTCCGTACTCTGCTTACTTGCTCTTTTGATATACAAAAATAAATGATGTTTTTAAAAAAATCCTTAAAAAATGTAAAATTATAAAACATTTATGATATGGTATCATCACGATTGCAATAATTTGAAAGAAAAAGAAAATAAAATGAAAAGTTTGAATAAATGAATTGGGATATTATAAGTTAAAACCTATTATAAAGTTGATCAAATTTTATAGAAATTAGAAAACTAGTAAAGGTCTAATAATATGACTTAGTGGTGCCATGTGGAAAATAAGAACTGAAAATTTCAGAAATATATTGTTAGAAAATAGGGAATATATTTTTCCAAAAAGTTGAATCAAATTTAGGAAATAGTCGAATATTAGGCATAAAAAAATTGGTACAATACATAAGCTGCTGTAGTTGATAACAGTCTTATAAATGTCTGCAAAATCCCGAAATTTATTAAAGATCATTCTAAGGATGAAAAATAGAATTAATTCATGTGCTCATGAGATGAGGCAATTCCAAAAAAGATTAACTGAAAGTGATTGGAATGATCTCAAACGTAAAAACTGCAAACCCAATATTATTTTGCAGATAAATTACGATTGAATCGCTTCGTAGGAAATTACGAATTGAATAATAATTACTCAGATCAACTTTAAATGAAATATTTGTCATATTAAATTCATGTTTGCATTGTATTGTTAAAGTTTCTAATTTTAGCGTATGGACTAGCTTGTTATATAAAACTTAAAAATTGTTCATTGACGTGATAAATTTCATCAAAAATTTCAATATAAATTTTAGAATTAAATATTTTAGACATCTAACCATGATAGATGGTGAAAAAAATTGTTTTCAGTTAGCTGATCTACTTAGAGAAAAAAAGTTTCGATTCAGAACTTTAAGTAGAATTATTGAGTACCTACCTATACTGTGCTTATGTAGAAAATTGAATTAAAGAAGAACAATGAAAAAAATACCAGTTCTATCTATATCAGATAAAGCTAAAAGAAATTAAGATGTTCGTTATTTTTTTGGATAATTCTAGGGAATAAACTAGCTAAACAAAACAAATTTTATATCATTATTCATGTGTATTTAAAACTTTTAACTTTTTTTATTCTATGAATGTAAAAAGTGAAATAGGAGAACTGAATCAAAATTTATCAATTCAAATTAATTTAATTTTGTTAAAAAAAGAGACTCAGTCGTTAAATATGATCATTGAAGATTAATGTGCAACCAGGAGTATTAAAAACTGCAACAACATTAATAATATTGTTTTGAGTGACCGAAAGATTGACATTAGGGAGTATTAATATCATGGGCATATCGAATTAACGGGTAGAATATAGAATTTGGCACGTCTAGGCTGTCAATAAGAGAGGTTCCGTAAATCTTAAATCGTAAAAAAAGTGTTACGATTAGTATGCAAACGTCTGCTTTTTGGAACTTTTTAACAAGAACCAAACCGATTTTTTGCAAAGGTTTGTTACGGTTGATAAAATCTGATTCCACCACTATTTTCTTGAATTCAATTAATTAATGGCTACGATTGAAATTTGTAGGGTTTAATGTTCACAGATAAAGGGCCAAATCGTTAATGTATTATGCCATTCTATTAAATAAATTGTAGAAAGTTTTTGAAAAACGACCACGAATAACCCATAAAAAAGTTCCATTTCATTACAACATACCTTCACAGTTGCTCGTGAACAACTGAATCAATTGAGATTTCAGTTTTTCTCTCATAAAGCCTATTATTAAATCCAGTTTATAGTAACTTTCATTTTCACTTCCACCTAAACTTAAATTTTTTAAAGTGTTGGTCAGACGAAAGTTTTAGTGCACCACGGAACCAGCAACATTTGAGAATATTGAGAAAAATCATTGCAAAATGACGTAATGGCATTGTTGCTCTAACTCATTTGTCTTATTTGAAGTCTCATTTGAGTTACATCATGCTCGCATGTACGAGGACGATTGACTGCGGAAACATTACATATTATTTTTGTTCTTTGATTTCAAGGGTTAATTTAATTTTTTCTATTATATGAACAGATGTAGGATTTATAGTCTATGACCTATTAGTATTACATGGGCTAATTACACTACATTTTAAAAACAGATTATTTGTCCATTTAGTGAAATTTGGACTAAATAGTCCTTACTCCTGTCAGATTCACAGATAAGTAGACTGATCAATATACTTTCAAATTTACAATGTAGTTACTATATGTTGAAACATATTATACTGTTTAGATGCAAAATGCGAATCCTAAGCATACGAATTAAACAGTTTTCCACATTTTGAAATATATACTATTTATTTTGTAAAAATTAAATAATGTTCAAGTAGCATTATATGTGCACAGAAAACATATTGTACGAGAATCTTCCCTTTAGATAATTTTCATAAATGTTTTGAAGAATTTGTGAGAAGTTTTATAATATTAAGTTACTTCTCTTTTGTTTTCTCTTCTCACTTCTGCTGGGGTTAACCAATTTTGATAGACCAAGCTGAGTATTTATTTAAGATCGTTATCTTTCATCACTTCTCACAGTATGTTGTGTTAAGCGAAGCAGTCAGTACTAGAATGTTTGTTTTGATGACACGCGTTCTTTTAAATTTATCGAAATATATTAAACAGTCGTAATAGGTAAAACTTAAGTTAAACTTAAAATAAATATAGTATGTACATTAAAATTGCATTACAAAGATATATAGAAGGGTGTGAAAATGAATCACTAGCGTATTAAAGACAATTTATTGTTGTAGTTGTCAGTTACGTTATTTACTTACTTTTGAATTTATTATTCATAATATTATAATTTGCAATAATTTGATAATTTCGTGTTAATAATTTTGAATATGTAATATTTAGTTTTTATATTGGAGGAAGGGCTTAAGCTTTAGAATTTTTTTGAAAATTTTTCAACATACTGCTATAATTTCGTGAACTTATTGTTATTTTAAAACTACATATGCCTATTTAGAAACGTGTCTAAATATACGAAGTCTGAGTCACGAATTAAGTAAATTTATTTAAATGAAAGCCGAGTATTAGCACGTCTTGCACTCATATTTATGTAAAATATCGTACTCGTGTATCTCTGACATTTTCTTTAATGGAAACATTTACTGTAAACATAATCAACAGTCATCATTTTATAAAATGCCTGCTCCGACAAAATGGACAATAAATGTAATGCTAAACCGGAAGTTACGATAATAATTGATAAGTTGGTACGTCGAAGCCCTTGATAATTTACAAATAAAAACTGTAAATGATATGCATATTTTTATAATATAAAATCGAAAGTATTTATTCATATAATTGTAAAAAGTAAAATTGGGCGTTCTGGGTATACATACTTACGAGAACTATAAATAGAAGTTCTAAAAATAGTGAGCATTGCTATGTTTATGAGCTTATGTAATTGTCTGTATACATTTTTGTGTTGTGTACATAATCTGTTCATTGCACCTTCGTTGAATTTTGTTTCTTTGGTCGGTAATTACATTATGATTAAAACTAACTGGTTTCGAAATAGTCATAGATAAGTACGAATTATCTTCTGTGTTATGCAACACAAATATAAAAAAAGTGTTTCAATAAAAATAAGTTAATTGTAATGTGTAATTTTATGACTTACTTGCAATAATTACATGTTAGCTCAATTTATAAAAAAATGTAATGTAACTTTTTTCAAGTGCTTGTAACAGAAGTCGAAGGGGTGGAGAAAAGTGACTATATTAACTTTCTAATAAGGCATGTATGAAATCTGTCTTGCCCTCATTCTTATTGCGCGTTTAAAAAGTGGAGTTTGAATATTTTTCAAAGAAACAATGGAAGTGACACGGGAAAATGTTCAGCATATTCAACTGTATGAGTTCATAAAAGACAACGTAACGGAAAATGTGAGTTCATGCACATAGTAAATTCGGAACGGAAAACTATATTATAGAAGATGAGTTTTATCCTGAAATACTTGCCATTAATGAACACGTCCTGCAAACTCTAGCCGACAGAGATCCCATTGCAAGTATTGAAGGGCTAGACGAAAGTTTTGGATTAAGTAATTAAACCATTAAACGTTATTTGCATGCCATTACAACATTTTCTGGACCAAATGTTGTTTAGAGACGAGAAACTGGTTCTTATAAAAATATTTAGTGTCGAAGATAAGGCCATGAAAAAACAAACACCAATACCCCAAACCAAAGCCTTCACCCTTGTGAGATGGGACGTGAACGGTTTAGTTCAGTTGAAACTTTTAAACTCAAACCAAATGCTTGAATGCTTGAATTACTTAAGTCAGTGCAACAAGAAAAACGAGCATCTCTGGTTTACATATATACGAAAAGTGTTTTTCAATTACGTTGATGTTTCGCCACATGCAGGGAAGATAGCTGTTTAAAAGTTGGAGAAGTTTTAATAGTCTTATTCCTCAGGAATCGCTCTATCAGATGAGGCCAGATAAATAAATTTTTAGTCTAGCAAAACCATGAGAGTATTGTAGATAATGAAACAATATATATTTTAAATAAAAGACTTTTATCATAATTTTAAAAAGAAACGAAGTATAAAAAAGGCATTATTTATAGAATGACCTAATTCATCCTTATTATGAAATGCTAGCATACTGTTAAAATAGAAAATTTTTTTAAATATCTTCCTTAAATTAGTATTCCATTCGTATGTATTTTGTTATTTTCATATATTCAAGTTCATTTTGAAGCTATAGTAGTAAAATTTTATTAGACGAATAACTTTAATTTTGCAAGAAACTAAAGTTTCCTCGTAATTGTCATACATGAAAAACGGAAAATTATAAAACACAAAGAGCAAAATGCTAGGTAATATATAAATTCTAATAATTCATACATTAATAAATAATATATGTGTAAGTGTACTACTATAAGTATGTATATACTAAAATTTACTTTTTTTTTACATCAACCTTTACCAAATATATTCCATATCAATATTTATATTAATTTTTACAACAATCTTTATTTAATATACTCGATATTAATATTTATATTAACTAATTTTCAAATTGAAAAATAGGCAGAAAAGAAAAGTATTTTAAGTAAACTTATTACATTATTACTTTACTGTCTCATTTATGTTGAATGTTTTGACTTAATATTATTTACCTACTGCTCCTTTTCTGAAGTCCTGCAGGGTACAACTTTAGGACCTTTCCTACTCCTATTCTTGGTTAATGACCTTCCTGTTTGTTTATTCTTTGAATGTTTAGTAAATGATATTAAAATTTTTGAAAGAGTTACATCACTGCCATCACAGAATGTTACGCTGTTGCATTCCAGGAGTTTATCTAATGTTCTTTTTTGAAATGTTTCTTAATGTAAAGTTATTAGTTCAGTTAGAAAACAAACATATATGATATTCGATTATAATATTGATGGGATGATTGTCAGCTTTTGGATGTTGTAATTCGATGATTTGAGGACCTTGGTATTTACTTTGATACTATGTTAGCCCTTAATCACTACGTTTTAAATATCATGAGGCAATGTTCTTCCATATTTGGTTTTCTCATTAGAAATATACGTCAATCGAGTGACCCTTATCAGTTTCTACAAATGTATATTCTCAATAAACCTAATTTCTTAATTTTCCGTTACATATATGATATCCTTACTTTAAATGTATTCTTCTTTGTTATTTATCTCGTAATCGTAGCATATTTCAAACTGCCTTTATAAAATTTCAAATTACTACATTTGTAATTCAAATTTGTTAGCTCAATTTTGAATTTTCAGTTCCGAGGCAAATATTTGTTAGAATTGAATTCTTTCACCATTCTCAATCTTGGATTTAGTCTCTATGTTGTAGTATGAATACTTATTGCGGGTATATTAGCATATTTAAATTAAGTGGTTTGAGTTCATCTTTAGTTTGTTTAGAAAATAATTTACATTTTTCTCTTTCTCCTTTGTTTTGTTTTTTTAATTACTGGTTTTATGTGTGAAATTTTACTTTATAATTAAGTTAATGCTGTTATTACTAAATATTTCAATCCATTTTATAAGTTTTCCGAGACTTAATTTTAATGTGATTTTAATTTAGTATTATCTATGGAAATCGAGTGACTGATATTATGTTTACTATTCACTAGATTATAGCCTTTGTTGATTTTATTAATTGTTTTTGGGAAAGGGTTAATATTAGGCAGAAGATGTTCAGGTTAATATTTTTTCTTCTGTCGTGTGGACTGCTTCGAATATATCATTTTTACTCATTTTTTTAAAATTCTAACGATATGTTGCACTTCTAGTTGAGGTAAAATGGCTTCGGTTTGTTTTTTAATTTTCAATTCTGATTTATTTCGCTTGTGTGTTAATTTTAATTGTCTGATTATGTTAAGGTCCATATATTTACATAATGAGAAGGATTTTACGTCAGGAGCAAATAGTGTATTTTCATTACTGCAGCCCGTATTATTTCAATTTTATAAAAGTTTATAATAAGTGTAATGATATACAAATTATGCACAAGTAATAAGTAATTTGTTCATTAAACATTATCTGATAATAAATACCAGATACATTTATTTCTTAGATAATTCCATATTCTAAAAATTTACCACGTTCGTACATTATATATATATCCGTATTAAATATATATATTATATAGTATGTATAGAATTACAGATATCATTGCAATAGTACAATATACATATTCATGCATTATGCATTTCTACAAACATGCTATAGTACACCTGGCTTGTATTTACATGTGATTAAATTGCCGAAGCATTGCATTTATTCCATTGATGCACGCAATTAGAAAGGATATGGCTGCGAAGAATACATCGACCCCCTTCCTTACATTGTGAGTTGACAATTATCGGATGTGTTTCATATTTCCTTGGTAATAAGATTGAAAATTACATAATATTTAAGAACCAGTCTCCCACAATTCAAGTTTAACTAGCGGAAATAATAAAAGAGAAGTTAAAAGGTTTATTTGCATATATATATATATATATATATATGTATATGTATATGTATGTGTATGTGTATGTGTATGTGTATGTGTATGTGTATGTATATGTATATGTATATATATATATATATATATATATATATATATATATATATATGTATATGTATGGCATTGGTTGCCGATACTAAAGAACAACAAGTATGTATATCCGAACGTTATATAGAAACATTATAATGGTGCAGTATGGAAAGTTATTCGCACTTGAAAATGTATATGTATATGCAATATTATTATGATATGCGCAGGCTTGTGATAAAATTTGTGCTGTGTACGGTGAAGGTATTTATCGAAATCTGTTGCGCGGAAATGGTTCGCTCGCTATGTTCTGGAAATTTCAATGTGAAAGATATCGTATCATGAAAAATCTGATATAAGCATATCAGCATGATATTGGCATGTATACTGTTTTGAACCATTTACACAAAGCTGGTTATACGTATGGGTCATATGTATATGTATATGCGCTGTACGGAATGAAATAGCCGTTTCTATTTAATATGAAAAATATATGATAATATAAAAGATGTGGATATGTGATATGCCAACATTGACGCCAAAAAAAGTATGTATATGTATATGTATATGTATATGTATATTGATTGTATATGTATATGTATATGTATATGTATATGTATATGTATGACCCGTCAAAAATTGAGAGATGTATATGTACAGTCCGGATATATGACTATCATCTGTGTACTCTCTCAATGGAATTAAGTTGGTGTACTTGATTGTGTATGTGTATGGATGTATTGTGTATGTGTATGTGTATGTGTATGTGAACTTTTTCCCAGACCAATATATATATATATATATATATATATATATATATATATATATATAGAATTGCTGAGTTATTAATTGTCAGTTCGTATTAGGACCGTTTGATGTATATATTGTCTTAATTATCAACATTGTTATTAATACCGTGTTGTTAACAGTCCTAAAGAATATATAAATATGTATATGTACATATTTGTTACATAAGACACTATGACAATTGATTTATACTAAAGAAAAAGCAGTCTTTATTGCGTGTTTTGTTATAGATTCTGACATACTTACATAATTATGTTTCAAGTGTTCTAAATAATTTTTGACACTATGTCGTCTATATATCAGAAAAGGTTGTAGCATTATTTCTGTTTATAAGGAATAGGAAGCAGTTTGAAAAACAAATATCTTATAACTGCTATATTGAGTTAAATTTCAAAAGTGTTGCACTAACGAAAGGGTCTCACAAAAAATGGATAATAATGAATATCATTTTGCTTAAAATTGATAATGAAGAAATATTGAGGATTCGTAAAATCTACCGCACGGAAATGATTGAAAAAGTGCTTAGCATGGTGTTAAAAGATCGTCATATGAAAACGTCTGAAATAACGAAGGTTGTGAACATTTATAAAGGACACCAAATATACATTTTGAATGAAGAGCTGACTATGCAGAGACTGCTCGCGAAGTGGGTGCTAGGACTAGTGTTACTCAAAAATTGTCGCGAATGCAAATTTATTATTTATAGTGTTAGTTTGTAGCGTTTTCGAAAAACAAGATTTTCTGCGTTGACTTTTTATCACAAATGAGATTTAAGTTCATTTTTATACGCCCGAAACAAAACAACAATTTAGACAGTAGACGGCATTGATTATCGTATCTCAGTGAATGGCTATTCCATCTGCAAGAAAAGTAATGGTTTTTATTTCTTGGGATGCAAAAGGTGTTGCCGATTACCTTCCAAAAGGCTAAACCATCACAAGTCATTTTACGTGAGTGATTTGGACAAATTAAAGCAAAAGGCTAATGAAAAACGTTCTGATTTAGCCAAGAAAAAAATCATTTTCCATCAAGATAATGCAAGTATTGCTGCTGTGGCAAAAATTAATAAATTAGGCCTCGATTTGTTGCCGCATCCATATTCGTTGGAGTTAGCACGGTCACCACCTGTTTTCACGTTAAAAAAATATATTTTAGCTTAGAAATTTCCAACAGACAACGATGGTAAACCTGCTGTGGATGCTTATTTTAACGAGTTTTGAATTTGATCAAGTCATAAAGACTTCGCTGGTCTAAATGTTAGAAGATGGGAGGGGATTGACAATTAAACGCTTTTTTAAATTTTTTTATTTATTATTTTATTTTTATTTCACTCCCGTAGACATATATATGCACGTACATACATTTATTATGTTTTCATACTTGTTTCATGATATCTAAATACATATATGTATGTACAATATATGTATATATAGGCCATGTTACGCTGATAAACAATCACCACCAAATCAATCAATTATTTCTGTTGGTCTTCAAAATAGGCATCAATCTCCTTTTTCAATTAGTTATAGCCGAGCAAAATGACGAAATTTGAAAAGTACCTCTTTCAAATTTTTAAATAAAAAGAAGCTGTACGGGACCATATCAGGGTCTATATGGTAGGTGGTCCAGGTCAAATAATTGTCTTGTTAATTCGCGTTTTGGCCAATGGGCATACATAATTTCATTAAGGTAATACTTCGGCAAGTATTCAATACAGAAATAACCACTGCTTAGTCATTTTCAGTGATTTTGTGATCCCATCGAAATTGTTTTGACAAATATTTAACTCGAGAGAGCCTCGACATCATACACATTCATTCGTGAATAGTTTCAGAAGGATTTTGATCCTTTGTCAAAAATTTAATGAGGCTGATCTTTTCATTTCACAAAACACATTTTTTTGTGCGAATTACTTTATTAAACACTAAATAATTAATGAATTGTTTCTATCATGACTGCTAGGTAGATTTTTTTTAATTCCCCCCTTGATGTTTTTTTTAATTGCAAATCACGAGGAACTGTTTTTCGTTAAAAACTAATTTGGAATAAATTTATACTGCTTGCATGAAAAACTACTGAATAATAAATACCTATACTGGTCTAAATATTGTGTGAAAATAAAGTGTACATTTAAACACAAAATGTGTGTAAATTATTGTTTTATGTAAGTACATAAGTAAGAAAATTCTTTTGCACTACATAATGATTGAGAATTTTTTACAAATACTTTTTTTTAAGTGTTAAATTACATGAAACCAATTTTTGCCCGATAACGGTAACAAGAAAGATGTTTTAAATGCACAAATAATTCCGCTATAATGAAGACAATTGGTGAGATTCTCACAGCCGTTTTGCAGTGTATACAATTACATCAATCAACTGTTATACATTCAGGAAATATCTGGTGTTAGACTTTGTAAACAATAGATTATCTTGTAAAAAATGCGTAGTAATTAAAGTACGGTAAATTTATTATTAAAATAACAGAGACTAGATTCTTTTTATACAAACCGATGCTTTCTATAAAATATATTAAAAATAATTCTTGAAACAATTCTTAATCTTGTGGCATTAGCGCGTATCATTGAAAAATATGGCGAAATCTAGATGATATGATACCATATATACACTCCGCGCAACATGAATAGGACCACCCGACTTGTTGCAAGCTTTCGGTGGTTTGAAAAACAATTCATTTACTAAAAATACAATGCAAGTTTGTAATGGTATGATATGGCAAATAATACGCATTATTGCGCAATAGTGCCTAACGTTATGCATTGGGTGACGTAAGTACGACATACATATAAAATGCACCGCGCCGGTTGGATACCACCAGTATTTAATAGTAAGCTACCGGATGAGTGTCGAGTTACAACGTGTATCCGGATAAACAAACATCTGTAATTAAGGGTATTGTGCAACGATGGGACGACAGAAGTGCTTAAGTATGGAAGAAATTGGAAAAATTAAAGCGTTCCATCAAGAAGGGTATTCCTCAAGGGCTACTGCAAAGAAAATAAGTCGATCACACCAGGTTGTGAACAATTTTATTAGGGATCCCGAGAATTATGGAAAACGTTTTAAAGGGCGAACAACATCCGTTACAACTAAGAGAGAACGTCGAGCCATATTACGCGAAGTATCGAATTCGGCATTAACGGTAAGACAAATCGCGAATAACGTTGGAACGAATGCATCGGTAAGAACTGTACAGAAGTTACTGAAGACCTGTCCGCATTTAAAACGTTTGAAAATTAAACGACGGCCTGCACGTCTTCAGTTTGCTCGAGCAAAAATGGGGTGGACAAGAGAATGGCAAACTGTTATTTTCAGTGACGAGAAGAAGTTTAATTTAGATGGCCCGGATGGGTTTTCTTATTATTTCCACGATTTACGTAAAGATGAAGTGATTCAGTCACGAAGGCGAGCCGATGTTGGTTCAGTCATGGTATGGGGAGCTGTTTCCTATAACGGACTTGTTGATTTAGTAATAGTGAAGGGCAGACAGAATTCGGAAAAGTACGTCCAGCTGCTGCAACAGGTGAAAGACAAATTTTCCAACGTTATGGCAGGTGGGCCATTTATTTTCCAACAGGATAATGCCAGTATTCACACTGCGCGCATTGTTCGACGCTGGTTTCAAGAACAAGGCATGGAGGTTCTCGATTGGCCATCGCTCTCCCCCGACCTGAACATCATAGAAAATGTTTGGGGATGGTTGTCGCGTAAATTGTACTCCAATGCTACCCAATTCAGTTGCGCTGACGAACTAGAGCAGGCGCTGAAACGAAGTTGGGCGGAACTTCCCGTTGACTACTTGAGAACCCTGTATAATTCCATTCCATCCCGACTATTTGAGGTTATAAGAAATAATGGCAAAAGTACTCATTATTGAACAATAAAGTATTTTGTTATTGCAAACGAATCTTTTATTTTGTAAATTGGTCGTATTAAAGTGGCGTTTAATTACTCTACTTATTGTCATTAGTAACGTACATTTGCACTGACTTTTACAAAAATTATATTGGTACCTACATACATCTTTTTATCAACCCTCTTATTTTCGAAAATAACAATTCCAGCGCGCTACCATGTTTATACCAACTACAAATGTCATATATGCAGTTGGTCCTATTCATGTTGCGCGGAGTGTATTAGTAATTCCCATTTCTGAATAGCGTAGTGTTAAATAATTCATTCCGAAAATAATATTAATGATGTTTATTAATTCAACAGATCATGCAATCTATTATCGGGATAAAAGTAAAAATAATACACCACATACTATACTGTTATATACAAATATAGAAATAACAGCGATTTTACGAAAAAATATTACCATTGGACCGCTGATATTTATACGCATAGTAGAGTGTAAAAGTTTTTGCAATTTCTAGGTCCGAAAGCAATAAGGTAAATCAATTTTATTATTATTTAGGACCTAAACAAACGACGCAATCACAAAATTTCTTTGTGTATTTAAGAAATCCATTTAGCGCGCAGAAAGACATTCAATTTTGTGCATCGGATAGAAATCATCAAGCTGAAAGAATAAAACTTTTTTCTAAGTGTTTTTTATTAATTCCATATATGTGCAATATACCAGATTTTGCTAACGCATAATTGCATAAAATAAGGCTTTTAGAGCTAGACCTAACTAAAAAATCTTGTAGTTTTGGTATAATAATTCAAAGTGACTTATACGTTGCATTCCATATTTTTAACATAACGTACGGTAGTTCGAGAACCACGTGATTTGAAAAAGAGCAGTGTTTTGGATAAAAAAAACATTTTATTTTTCAGTACAGTCTTCTGCTCGCTTGACATACTTAGTTCAACTATACTCTAAATTAACAATGTCTTCATTGTACGTCAATAGGGCTAATGAAGCACTAATTCAAATCCTAATCTCCAAAAGTTGTCGCTTCGGTGTGAATAATCGCAGTATTCAACGTGACCAGTACTTTTTCGTTTTCAATGCTTTAATTAAAATTATGTGTACACTGTTATATGAGATACCCACTATGTCTGGTATCTCGCGTATTTTTACCCGGCGGTAATTCAGTGTGATGAAGAGTAGATTTTTTGAATCATATTTGGGGCAGTAGTCTTTTTTGAGCCTCCACTGTGAAGTTCATTCTTTGTGCTCACATCTCCACATCTAAATTCGGAAATTCAGTTCTTATTCAATGACAACGAATGAGTGGACTCTAAGAGTGTCGAATCCAACTCAGCTTTGATTTCGATTGGTGTTAGGCTGTTAAAATGAAAGTATTTTTCACTGGTTGCAACTCATTTTTTTCCATTCTTATAAATGCCTTCTGTTCTCAAGTTGTTCAACTAATTTATTTTCATATTTCTATGATAAATATATGCGAAAGAAAGACTGTAATGAATTTGCTATAGAAGGGTGTCGTTTTAGAAATAGTAAATTCTCTGGCTGCCTTTCGTATTAGAAAATTTATTATCACCATAGTCTAAAATCAAATTTTATTAATCTCGCTTAATGACTATTATTTAATCTAGAGAAGAATATGTACTTGTCAGAAAATATTCACCAGTGAGGTGCTCAAAGGATTTTCATTTTTCAAGCTATTAGAAGTCAATTCCAATAAAAAGTTTTGTTTGCTCTTTTATATAAAATACAGTACATTATTCACTGGATGCACATAATGTACGTATGTACCAATTCATACGATGACGGGTCATTATATCGTGCTTTCTGCTAGTTGTATTCGAATACACTGACAATGAGCTGTTTATTTTTCATATTTTTAGTGCACATTTAACAACACTCGCAAAGTTCACACTGACCGCGGACAAAGTACCCCAGGTTTGCAGTTAGGGCCGATGGTATTCCACTGCTCTTGAAATGTTTAAGACATAGAACGGTGACTAGGTATGGTAAATATTACTATAGAACAAATCGAGTTTTCTAGAAAATTGTGAAGAAATATTATGTAGCCATTGTAAAGGGTGGAAGTCCATAACTGCCACGGCTAGATGTAGATGCCTTTCAACAGAAAAATCGGATGTTACTCACGTCTTAATCTGGGCCTTATGCGGCCATCGTGCATTCCTATACAAAAAAAGGAATTTATCACTGAACACTACCTTATGCCATTCTACGTTCTAGCGCATTCGAAACCTCCACCATTTCAAACGTTGCTGTCGTAAATGGTAACAGATATGGTCGATAGGATTGCAGAGCCGAAATCCCTGATTAAGCGATAAACGACTCGGTTCACAGGATGATCCCCATCACTTAACAACAGATCAGCAATTATTATAGTACTGGAAAATCGGTCTCTTAGTGCCATTAGGTGAAGGTGACGATCTTGTGCCTTATTAGCTATTCTCCGGCTCTCGGTTCCTCTTCGGCGTCTTTCCTGGCCCTCCTGACCCATGATTGATTACAGTGCATGATGGTGGATTAAGGCAATTTCCCTGAACGTAAAATCACCTTCACACAAACCAACATTTTGACTTCTGCCTGATATGCTGAACTGGCGGTAATTTCACGCTGCTCCACTTTAGACGTAATAGAATCCTTAAATCACGCTAAACAAAAGTACGATAGTAGAAAACGGTGAGAATTTAATTAAAACTCCCAGGAAATACACCTGAGATGACTGTCAGAAAAGACTGCCCGAAGTGTGAGATATGCCATGACCACCACAACAACAAAATTATAATCAATTATTGCCCTTGCATAGTGATATGTTTTGGAAAATTTTGATTAAAAAATTCGCGCCTTTTCTTGGTGTAACAGTTTCCATGTCATGTAGTAAGTATATAAAATTGTATGTGTGCAACAATTTAATTGTAATCATACTTCATTTACTTCACAGTTAACTTGGTATAAAATTTTATAATGCTTGTTAATAAAATCTTTATTTATTTTAATATAATACACGGATAAATAAATAACATTCATGTTATATTGCAAATATACATTAGTATACGATTAAGATTATGATCAGAAGCGAATTTATTGAGAAAATATTGTAACAAATCACTTAAGAACGTGAGATTTTTCACATATGTTTAGCAAATAATAACGATTATATGCATATTATTTCGCGAAATTTTCACTTTTATATTCTCAGCGTTTCCGCAAGTGATACATTCTTCAATCTCTATCGAGTCTCTGATTAATCTAAAATGCAATGTAATTCTATGTGCACTTATGTTTAGTTAAAAGTTATGCAGACAACGGCCGTGAAAATCGATGGACTTTTACTCCACACGACAATTATTTAATAAATTTTTTACATATAAAAGGCACTGTTTAATTGTCTAACAATGTATACATATAAATAATACTAATAAAAAGCAACTCATTTACAAAGTCTATGAATACCGATTGAAATGTAATTTTATAATATCACTTCTTATGTTCACTTCCTACATAACTACAAATTGCCCAGTAGACAGAATTTAGTAAATTATAGTAGCAAAAAAATTGTACTTACATATATTGTGTAAAAAATTATTTTTTTTAACAACAAATGTTTATTATTTATTAAAGTTTCTAATGCTTTAATATTCATTATTTCGTGTCTGTATATGTGAACATACATTTTCTTCGAGTGGTACATTCAGTGACACAACATCCAATTAACAACTACATTCTGTACAGTTTAAAACAAGTTCATATAAGATATCCTATAATTTTAAATGCACGGAATACAAGTATTTTGGTGAATGTAGCACGTAGAACAAGCTTTCTTTTATATAATCCGACAAATTAGAAGAAATTGGTTTATTCCGAAAAAGAATTTTACATCAAATTTAATATAGTGAGCAAGTTCCAAGCGGGAAGCCATTTAGCAGCGAATAAAATCGTATTGAGAGAAAACCGAGGAACTTTATTTGTAAAAGTGCGTTTAATATATTTTTTCCAATAAAAATAGGATAATGAAACGCTGAAAAGCGCAAAATTAGATCCCAATGGTAAAATATAGGTGTGGATTCGAATATGATCCTGCGGTGTATTTCAAAATCATTATTAATGTATGGGCCTGAATTTATTTTTCTACGGCTATATTGACACACAACAACAATCTTGAAACTGAATCCTGGATTTCCACTTTTTTGAAATTTCACTGGGTATTTACACTTGTGACATATGAGAATCTCAGCTACACTAGTGAATACAGTGAAAAATTCAATCAAACGATAAGACAATAAAGCATCATAAGATACTTTATCACTGTTCGACATGTTGATTTTCTTCGCACTACCACTTCGTTCTGCACTTCATTCTCACTATCTTCTTGTATGAATTGATTGTCATCCATTGGGATAGATCTTTTCTACTTCCTTTCACAGAATAAGATATATTTTCAAGCTTTGGAGAATGTTCTGTACATGCAAAAAACGAAAGTAAACTAAGAGACTCTAGCAAGATTCGCTTGTGCAAAAGCGGTTCAAGGTCATATATACATTACAATACTATATAACATTGTTTGTTCTTTTTCCAAGAACACAAGGATAAATATTTTCATGGGTATAGAAACGTTTCTAGCAGCTATTGTTGAATAGATGATTTTACACGCTAAAGACTCACGGGACGTTGTTTTTAAGATTAATCAAAATAACTAACTGTATCGTATGATACAGGTTTCGAACTATAAACTTAGACAATAAAAAAATGGATTTTTCGAAGCTTTTATAGGATGTGCTCCCCTTAAAAAGAGCATTACAAAGGCATTAGATTTATTCGATTTTATGATGAATTTTTTTAAGATTTTTGATATATAGCATGTGTCACTTTTGTGACTTTTATTATAAAATTTTCTTTAAATCTATGCAAATTCGTTCTTGTACTTTTTAATTATAATTTTTTGCTTTCGCAAAGTATACGTATAATCAGAAACGAATACTTTATTTTTAAAAATCATTATTTTTTTCTAAACTTCAATTGCCTGGATATACGAAAGCTTCTGATTTGAAAACAAATACAGTGAATGACTAAAGTCTACATGCAGCGTCATATTGTCATGTTTCCCAGTCGATATGCATTTATTAAAAAAAACTAATGATACAGTTTTTTTAGGAATTATATTTATTCATAAAATATAAAACATAAATTAATTCACTTCTTCTGAAACAAAAAAAAATCGCAAAACAACAAAAAAATTGTAGGACAAAAGGCTACATACAGTTCAGTATTAATATTATATAACTAATAACATTTAAATACAATGAGTATTTAAGCAATTTTTAATATTTGGTTGGCCCCCCATTATTGTCTATCACAGCTTGCAGACGCCGTGGCATTGATGAAACCAAACTAGTCATCTCCTCCTGGGTCAGTTTGCTCCACGCGTCTGTCAATGCTTGCTTTAATGATTTGGCATCACTAATATGGCTCTGTCGAATTTTGCGCTCCAAAAGCTCCCAAATATGCTATATTGGATTTAAATCCGGGCTTTGGGGAGGTGTGTTGAGTTGCCTGAGCGCATAATAAAGAAGCCATTCCTTAACAACCAAAGCAGTATGCTTAGGGTCATTATCTTGCTGGAAAATCCAACCATCCCCAAGCCCTAAGCATTCCACAGATGGCTCCAAATTTTCTTCTAGTATAGTTTTGTACTGAAATCGGTCCATATTACCTTGAATAAATGCCATCCTTCCAGCGCCAGATGCAGCAATAGCTCCCCAAACCATAACGTTACCCCCGCCATGCTTAACAGTTGGTATCAAATTTTTAAACTGGAAAGCAGCATTTTTTTCCTCCATATTTTAGCGCGACCATTACTTCCAAAAATATTGAACTTGGATTCGTCCGTAAATAAAACTTTGGACCAGAAATCCATGTCTTCATTAATATGGGCACGTGCGAATTCCAAGCGGAGGCGGCGGTTTTTTTCTGATATCAGTGGCTTTTTACGCGGTGTTCTGCTAAAAAGCCCATTGTCATTGAGTGCTCTTTTGACAGTTCTTGGGTGAACGCTCTTATTGGAGACGTGAGCAATGTGTTCGGATAATTTAGATGCACTAACTCTGGGATTTTTACTGACTTCCCTTAAAATTAAACTAATATCCCTTCTAGAAAGCTTCTTTGGACGGCCTGATCGTGCTTTGCTCTTAAAAGAGCTCGACTTAAATTTAATAATTTGGCGATTTCTCCATAAGATTTATTTTCCTGTCTGTATTTTTTCTTTTCCCGATCCCATTATTTTCTACGTTCAACCAGCACATGAACAAAATTAAAACTAAAATGTGATTTGAAAGAAGTACAATTCATATGTAAACTAAAAAGAATGAATAGCGGTACTTTATAGTTACTTTTTCACTGCTTCCATTGTTTGTGTAAGCTGCATGTAGACTTTTGTCATAGATTTTTGCAAGTTTTTACATTATAAAGCGAATGAAATAATCTAATTTTTATATTTTTACGTATAAAAGTAAAAATAAAAGGAAATTGGATTATTGGTATTTCTATTTATTGCAGATTTTTGGAAAACTAAATAAAAATGTAGTTGCATGTAGACTTTAGTCATTCACTGCATTTTTAAAAAATCTTTAGGAGCAATGGCGTGGGTAATAAAATGAAGGCAATAGTACATCAAAGCAAAATATTATGTTTGTGCCAAGCGTTAACATTACTTATTGAGGAGCATTAACGTAATTCTAAAAACTAACAGATAAGAATAAGTAAAGTCAAATGTAAGCTTGAAAAAATACATTTTATCAGTCTTAATATAAAGTAGAATATTTTAGTGTCAATAGTTTCGGTTGTGAAAGTCCATGGACGTAAATTTTAAACGTATTTGTATCAGTTAGATACAGGATGTTTTAATTTATTATTTAACGTATTCAATAATTTGCACATTTTGTATATTCTGTTATATCTTTTTGAACGTCATAATTATTCTTTTATTAAGTATATTTACATGTTTTTGTTTTTACACACCAAGAAATTTATATTTACCTATGCCAGCGACGGTCAACTTTTTGGTCGATGGGTTATTAAGAAAAATAACTACTTGCCGGACCGCAAAACAAAGTAATTTGAATAACATATACTGCGTGATTTCACGATATTAATTTATAATTGCTTAATAACTCCTTTGTTACATCATGTGTATAATGTAGAAATTTTTGAAAAAATTGTTGCTTTCCGCACAAGCCTCGAACCCACGATCTCAAGCATGCGTCTTCGCCTTTAAACCATGGAGGACGATGAATTCGAGTGTCGTAACGTGCCATAAATTACATTATGGGGACAGATATTAAATGGAACTAACGGTAGGTTTTAATTTCATATAAAAAATTCTAATTTTAATCGCTTTTTACATTGCATATATAATGCAGAAACTTTTGAGAAAATTAATTCTCTCCGCACGAGACTCCGCATATATATATAAATATATACATTACAAAAAGCGGTTAAAATTAGAATTTTTCAAATCCACATCGTAAAAGCTCATAATTATACGGAATTAAAACTTACCGTGGATTTCATTTAATGTCTATTTCCATAATGCAATTTATGGCACTTTAGAAGGCTCGATTTCATCGTTCTTTGTGGCGAAAGGGCAAATACGTCTGCCCGGATAGAATAAGATCGCGGGTTCGAATCTCGCGAAGAAAGCAGTAATTTTTTCAAAAATTTCTACATATATATGTATGTATGTACGATGTAAAAAGCGGTTAAAATTAGAATTTTTCAGTTTCATATCGTAAAAGCGCATTTTTATATTGAAAATTGATACTTTGTGGTTGTCTGACTCTTTTTTGCTCTGTTTCATTAAAAATAATCTTTAATCGGCGTTTTGTGTCTTGGAAAAAAATCACAAGTCATAAACTATTAGTCGAGGTACCGCATACGGCTGATTTATGTAATAATACATTAAAAGTCCATCATTACAATAACAATTAATCTGACAAACATATTTATCGTTATTATTAGAGTCCGGATTAAAAAGCATTAAAAATATTGAAAAAAGCGCTTAAAAAGCCTATCGATTTTCGAAAAAAAAGCATTACCATATGCAAAAAAAGCACGTACATTATACAAAATTGTATAAATTATATATACATTATTGATTAAATAAACATTGATTTTGAGATTTATAATAATTTATTTTTATAACATTAACATTTAAGTACTTCAACAAAAACATGTAATAAATTCAGAAAACATGTTCAGTCATAAAACTCAAATATTTTAAATAAAAGAAATTTTTAAAACATTTTTAATTCATAGATACAGAGTAATATTTAATAATTATAATTGAAACATGTGTTTTAAAATGAAAAACCTTAAATTCTTTTTATTAACAGTTTTTAATAAAAACAACATAAAAAAAAATATTTCCGTTTGAAACACGAAATTATTAAATGTTCATTTAAATGTTCCATTGTAAAGTTCTGTCGTCTATCACTTAAAATGTTTTTATAATTTGAAAAACTTCTTTCGACATCAATACTAGTTATAGGGGCATATTTAAATTTTGCCACGACAGCTGGATCCATATTTAATTCTTGAACTACCTCTCCACTTAAGATCGAGGATATTTTACTTAAGGTTTGAAATCCCTCGTTCTTTGACAAAACATCGTTGAGTTTTGTTTGCACTGTTTGACCAATGCGCCCAGGTATACCGTCTATGGCACTTTTAAAATCATTAATTTTTTTAACAGATTCAACTAATGACAATTGCTGCTGCTCTAAGGATTTTATGGTTTTACTTACAAGATTAAAATGACATTTAATAAAAGAGAGACTATTTTTCAATTCTGCTTTTTCTAAAACGGCTTGGCAATCTCTTATCGATTTAACAGCAGTATCTGAAAGCTCGAACACAAGGTTTTTAAAATCTTCGAAATGTTCAGCGTAGTATAAAGCAGCGTCTAACCAAGTTCCCCACCGAGTTAACACTGGCTCAGGTGGTAATGGAATGTTAGGCAATCTTTTTCTGAAGAGTTGCACTCTTAAAGGGGCTTTAATGAACGTTTGTTTGCCATTTTTTATTAGTTCATTAACAAGAGGGAATTGAAGCCGTATAATTTCGGCAACCCGATTAAGACCGTGTGCTAAACAAGTGCAATGAACTAAATTTCGATAAAAAATCTTAAGATTTGATGCAGTTTTAACCATATACGGTGCAGCATCAGAAAGCATTAATAATATTTTGTCATAGGGCACAGCCTCGGGTAGATAAAAATTTGTTAATGTCTCATTTACAAATCTTGTAACTGTATTGTTATTTGTTGCTTCCCGCTCTTTTGAGCATATCAAGTATCCTTCCGTTAATATTTCCTCATTAAGCACACCTATAATTAAGTTTGCAACATACCTCCCGCATACGTCTGTAGTTTCGTCTACGGTAAACCAAATGTAATTATTACCCACTAGCGTTTTTATTTTCTGGATAGTTTCTTTATATACAGAGCTAACATAACATTTTCGAAGGGTACTTTCATCCGGTACATGTATCTTGCAATATTGTTCCAAAAATCTTTTAAAGCTATCATTTTCTAATTTGTTTAATGGTATATCAGACTGCACCATAGCTTTGCATAGATCAAAATTAAATCGCTGTTGTTCGTTATAGCCAGAACATGACTGTAAGGATTCACCAATTGTTTGTTGCTTAGATTTATGTGTAAACCTTTGTAGACTTTGTTGATGCAAAACTGTTTGCACATGTTGTTTAATATTGTATTTTTTGTCGCACTGAATCTAAAATTAGGAACAACAATGATGTACCAAGGATTTAATCTATAAGAAACAACTTACCGTTTTTATACAGGCTCGGCAAAATAATCTACCATTTTCAAAATGCAACTCTTTATATTCTTTAATCCATTCGTCTACCGTGGGCCTCTGCTTTGGCATTTTAAAATAATTTTACACAAAACTAAACTAATTCAGTTTAACAACGTGTAAACACACTTATAGAATGTAATAGTTCATAAAATGTTTGTTTACAAATGCCAAAGACACCGGGGAATTCCAGGAACGGAGGTGTATCACGTGTTTGTGATGTGAAGTGGGAAGTACCTACGTGTGTATGGAGATGCGGGGAAATAGTCGACATAATGCATATTTAGATTTTCATGTTTGATACGTTGTTATTTTTTAATTATTTTTATGTTTTCCATACATCTTTTTCTACACTAAGTATATTTCTGATTTGTTTATGTAAACTTATACGTAAAAATATTAAAAAAGAAAGCTGTAAATAAGCACAAAATATTAAATTAAGGAGAAATATTACTAAAAAAGCAAAAAAAGCATCTGAACATTAGTGCCAAATGACTTATTTTTACATATTTCGTACACATTTTAATACTAAATGTATCTGCTTGTAATATTTATAATAAGCTTAATGCCTAGAAATCCGGACTCTAGTTATTATAAACGACGGACTAGTTATTTTACTTATTCATATATTTTGTAATACAATAATTCAACTTACTCTTATAATATATGTATTTATTTGTCAAATTACGATTCTTACAGTTCTTTACCAGTTCACGGAAAATTACACCTGATGAGGCTTTCACTATCTTCGATTATCCAATACAGATTAAAGTCTAGTAATATATTTTTTTTCTCTTCGTTAATTAAAAGCTAATTTGAATATGCATGTATTTATTTTATTTTCTCTAAAACCGGTATAGTTTACAATCGCTAACATGCAAAAGACAATATCTCGTTGATAATGAGAACACCTGCGCATACAGTTATTTTTAAACAATTCCAAAAATAGCTTTTACGAAAGAGAAACAAGTTTAATAATGGAATAACCATTACTGCTCCTATATTTCGTTTTAAATGTCTGTGCTCATTAAAATTTAAAAGCATAATGCTGTAGGGGATACGAAACAGTATATAGGGAATACAAAATATGAAATCAAAATTTATATATTCTGAAAATGGAAATTTGATGGGTACATTTTCATATACTCACAAATTTTATGTGTACATACAAATTAGAGAATGAAATGTGTATCCGTGACCTTTTCATTTCTAATATAGTTAACATCTCATTGCCAAATTTAACGGTTTCAAATTTTCAATGTGAATCAAATATATTTGGGAAATAATTAATTCCTTTACTAAGATTGTTGCTAATTGAAATTATATTTCAGGTATTTCTCTCCTTTTCTTTATGCTACTAATTTCGCAAAGATCAATATTCTGTAGTCACCTTTATTATTAAGCATTACATATTTTTAAATTGTGTCTAGACTTATAAAGTATAAGAAACTGGTTTTTATATAAAATGTGATATTCTGTAAGTTGTACATTATCATAAAAATATTTTATATTTTCTTGTTCACATGTATATACGTATGCTATAATCATTTTCAATTAAAATACATTTGTGTTCAATATACAACATTAAGAAATTATGTAAAATAGAAATAATGGTTAAAATTTAGATTTTGATATTACTATATATATTTAAAAAAATACAGTTTTACAAACATATCTTTATTGCTTAAACTAAATATTAATAACTATTTGATTAATGTGCGATTCAATAAAATAGAAGTGACAAACTACTAAAATAATAACTAAATATTATATTTTAGTAAAATGCAATTTAGAATATTATTTATGTTGCATGCCCTTTATTTGCTACAACAGATTGACAGCATGGTATTTTTTCAAGTAACTGCTGACAACGTTCCGCTGGCATTGCAAACCACGATGCCTGAATTACTTGCCATAGTTCTTGTGTGGTTGTTGGTTCAGCATTAGAACCGACTTTTTTAATATCTGCCTATAAGTTCTCAATAGGGTTGAGAATTAGAGATTGTGGGTAGACCACTACATAATCTCAACCTTATTTTCTATAAACCATTGTTTTGCTGTTCTGCTTGAATGTTTCGGGTCATTGTTCTATTAGAGGATCAACTTTAAAGGCATATGTTTATCTGCGTATGTTAACATTATTTGGTTGAATATTTTAACATATGTACATATACATCTTTGTCGAGGCCACTCCTAACCTCAATCCTATTTTTCACAAACCATTGTTTTGCTGCTCTGATTGAGTGTTTCGGGTTATTGTTCTATTGGAGGATCTACTTTAAAGGTATGTTTATTTTCATATGGTATTAGGTTGAATATTTTAGCATATGTGCATATATACCTATGTCGCCTCGTGATACCATCTATTTTATATACCGTGAATATATTTTATAATGCAACATGCACATACATACACTAGTTGCTAGAGTAACGTAATAATGAAATGACAGCAATGTATTTTAGCGTGTATTTTATTTTGCAACATAGGATGTCAAAATAAGTTACTCTATTTTTGAGGTATGTATAGTGTAGAAGAAAAACTGTTATTAGTGAACTGGTATAACTCGAATATGCGTTTGAGGAGAGTAGCAGATTTGTTTCAAATTACATATCCTGACCGTCCAAGACCGAGTCCAACTACAATAAGTAGGTTAGTACAGAAGTATAAAAATAATGGATGCATCGTTCCTAATCATAAAAAAAAGAATAGGCCAAGATATGTTATTACTGACGCCAAAAGAGATGAAATTCTACAAACAATCGAAAATAATAATATGCTCTCCACAAGAGCTTTAGCACAAACTACAAATGTAAGCAAATCTTCCGTGCATAAGCTACTAAAACGAGAACATTTTAAGTCGTATCATTTTCAAAACCATCAGGAACTAATTGCGAATGATGCAGAAAGAAGAAGTAACTTTTGTGAAATCATGTTGGATAAGCTTCATAATGATGATACTTTACTACGCAGAATTTGCTTTACAGATGAAGCAACATTTTATGTAAATGGTGAAGTAAATTCACAGAACTGCCGCTACTGGAGTAGACAAAATTTGCATAGATATCATATCACAAGGACTCAGCGGCCACAGAAAGTCAATGTTTGGACTGGGTTGATTGGACACCATATTGTAGGACCGTTTTTTTATTGAGGGTACTCTTACAGGAGAAAAATATTTAGAATTGCTTGAGTACAGAGTTATGCCAGCCCTCCACGCATTAAATATTGATGGTGAGATTTGGTACCAGCATGATGGCGCGCCGGCACATAATTCTCATATGGTTAGAACATTTTTCAACCAAAGATTTCCAAACCGTTGGATAGGCCGTGGAGGAGAAGTAGAATGGTCCGCAAGGTCACCAGACCTGTCTCCAAACGATTTCTTTCTTTGGT
The DNA here is from genome assembly GCA_031893035.1 of Dermolepida albohirtum. Taxonomy (NCBI): domain Eukaryota; kingdom Metazoa; phylum Arthropoda; class Insecta; order Coleoptera; family Scarabaeidae; genus Dermolepida; species Dermolepida albohirtum. The sequence continues at coordinate 220,677 of JAVIWB010002556.1, forward strand.
CATGTATCAGAAATAAAGTTTTTCATGGAGAACCTCTAAACAATATTGACCAATTAAAAAATAGAATACGAGTTGCTGCAAGAGAAATAACTCCAGAGCAGATACAAAATACAATAAATGAATTCTACAATCGCTTAGGATACTGTCTGGCCGTCAATGGTGACATTTTTGAAAATTTGTTAAATTAGTTTTTAAATTTTGTTCAACTACTGTATTTCACATCCTATGTTGCAAAATAAAATACACGCTAAAATACATTGCTGTCATTTCATTATTACGTTACTCTAGCAACTAGTGTATGTATGTATGTGCATGTTGCATTATAAAATATATTCACGGTATAGAACCGATACCATTAAAAAAAGCGTCTCCAAATCATTACTTTGGTAGCGCTGTGTAATAGTTTTTGTAATGAAATGATAATATTTCCTGCATTCGCATCCACTAATAGCTTAATACCAATTACAGGGAATTTCGGCAGACCATGAGTTATTACGTCCGCACTATATCTGGAAATCTTTTTTGTGTGTTGTTTGGTGGCACTTGAGCTACTTTAGTTTCATCTCTCCTTAAAATATTTCTTCAGTTTACAATAAGCCACTACAAATGGTCTTTGAGAAAGTAAAGATGTCTTTGGATGTGATGTTTGCTTAATAAATGTATTTTGGTTAGATATATATTGGATTTTCGTTTTTAAAAGTGGGATGAACTGATGACTTCATGTTATGCATATGCGCTAACGGGTCCCAAATGTTGGTTCACTGAAGATTCGCAAACCGTTCGCACTATCCTTTACCAGTCTTTAAATAAGTTTGCATTATGTGGAAACACGTTACTATTAATCAAAAACTTCTAATTTGAGCTTTTTGGAGCAGCTGCTTTCTACAGCGCTTTCTCCGGATAATCACAAATCGATTTGAATTTATGTAGGAACAAATTTACAGAAATAAAATAGAAGGAACTATAACGAGAAAAAATACTGTCATTTATTAAACCTGATTTTGGAACTTGTATATATTACTTATTCCTAATTATTACTGATGGGGCATGAGGTATCGACCACTAATCTACAGATTTCTTTTTTTTGTTTTTAATTTGTATCCAGGGTTTGTTTACAGATTTTCTTGTGGTTATTTTCCGCCATTATAGTACTTGTTCATTTATAATGTTTTTCTTATTTTAACATGAAGTTGACGCACTTGCTATGTTGCTTTGTATTTCAATTATATTAATTCGTTACTTTGGAAGTATTTTAATATTGTAGTAACTACCGACAATTACGTGAAAAAATTGAGAATATTAAGGTAAATAGAATTAGTCCAAACACTTCTTTAAATAATATTAATAATAATTCGTGTCCTCACATCCTCCTTAACACCATACAGCGGGCATTAGCAGGCCATATTATTATTTTGACGGTTACGTTCAAATGGTATAAAGAAAAAATTTCTCATATAAAGTAAACATCAGTTTATACCAATAGGTAATATACTAGTGTGTGAAACGTGCTTTTTAGTTGTTGCACATACATGTGTTTACACTTACAATTTTTTAAAGTCGTTTATTGTTCATCGAACGTCCTTCAATACAAAATTTAGTTCATACATATGTAGTCTTTAAATAGTAAGTTTAATATAATCGGCATGCCTTGATAAACAACTCAACTACACAACAAAAACGGAAATAACTGGTTTTAACTGTTGAAATTCACATAACTCGTTCTTGTGGAAACAGACTCCGTGCTTTTAAAATGACTCATGGAGAGGCATTGGTTGTTTCTAATTGTTATACGATGAATGAGCTGCCACAATAATATGAGAATAATCTACAGATATTCCCATCTGGTATATTAATGAGAATTCTCATGTATTTGTCAAGGCGCTTTTATGTCATGATAATATGACTTCTACTTGAGATCTAACTTTCAAAAGATTATTGTGTACGAAGAATTGTTCTCTTGATTTAGAATGAATTACGAGTAATTCGATTGCACAAGTGGAACTTGTAGAACAACTCTCGCTTCTAGGTACTTTTACTTGCATATGTATTTTTGAAGTAGGTTCCAATAATTAATCGTGTTTACAGAATCTGTTCAATTATATATTTCGCAAATTACGTGAATGTACTAGATTTTAAGAAGGTCAAACTTTATTCTAATAATGACAAAATTAAATAAAAACTGTTTTCTGTTAGTATGTAAAGTACCATTATAACAACAATAAAGCGGACATATAGATTGGTTAACTGCTTTACATTTTCATTTCTATTTCTTATATTTCTTCGACCATCGTGGATCTATTTTGAACTTCACTCAATTCTTTGTTTTTACCTTTTTGCTTTAAAGATTTTTTTCTATTTCACTTATCGTGCCTCGGCTTCGAATGCAAAACCGCTATTTAGCGGTTTTTCTTTTCGTTTATGGTGAATACAGGCAGTCAAAAATTTCAAGTCGCTTCACAAGCGCGGGCGTAATAATAATTAATTGCATACTGAAGACCTCTGTAATTGGCGTTTAGCTTTTAAAGGCATCGATTATATGATTTTTACTTAAAGATTACACATTGAATTATTATTAATTATATTAACAACAGTGCCTTTATGTATATGTTTACCCTTTTTTCTTTTTGATGAATCTTTTTCGCTATATTATTTTTATAGGATAAGCCTCTCAGCGACAATATTTTGGTATTATTTTTTATTTTTTCCCTTGATGTAATGTTTCTTGTTTTTGGTGTAGTCGATTCTATTTAATTTTATATTTTTTCCACCTCTGTCGTCTATATTACGCTGATTATGTTTTATTTTCTTATTTCATAACCTCCTCCTAAACCGCCGATCTCAGATCTTAATCTAATTTGGTCTGTAAAACTCTGAAGGCGAAAAGCTAATAACAAGTTTTCCACTAGGGACATAACAATTTTGTCTTTTAATATGAACGCACCCTTGAACGTTTTTCATGATCTATCAACGTCAAAATATCAGTCAAGGTTAATATTTTTAGCCTGGTAAAGTATCAAAATATCGCAGTCGTAAGTGCTTTAGTTCAAAATGAACCAATCAGTCAATTCTACGCCGTTCACAGGAATTGAGAATCTCTCAAGCCATATTGTGGCGCATTTTGTCTCAAGATCTTGCTTTCACCCTTACAAGATCAAATTAACTGAAGAACTGAAGCCTCTTGATCATTTGAAGCACCGAAACTTTTCCGATTGGAGTCAGCTAAAGTTTGAAGAAAATCCTGAATTTCATCGAAAAGTCATCTTCAGCGATGAAGCACATTTTTGGCTTAATGGCTTGGTCAATAAAAAATTACGCCTTATTGGATAGCAACAAACCCACATGTCCTTCAAGAGACTCCATTACAACCACAAATAGTGACCTTGTGGTGTGGATTTCATGCCGGAGGTGTGATTGGACCATATTTTTTCGTCGATGAAAATGATCGTCATGTTACGGTCAATGGAGTTCGCTATCGTGTCATGTTGGAAGACTATTTTTGGCCAGAATTAGACTTGACATCAGTGATATGTGGTTCCAACTAAACGGTGCCACATGCAACACAGCTGGTCAAACAATTGATCTATTGAAGGGGAAGTTCGGTAACAGTGTCTGGTCGAGTGGCTACCTTTTTCATGTGATTTAACGCCATTAGATTTTTTTTTAGAGGGTTACGTTAAGTCGTTGGTTTATGTCAACAACTAACAACGTTAGAGGAGCTCAGGGACAATATCGAACGCGAAATTGCCAATATGGGTGAAAGAGTGGTGGAAAATTGGCTCCAAAGAATCGATCGATACTTTCGTAACGTATTTCTTAATCTGAAAGAATTGTAAACTTTGTTAAGTGTGGCGCAACTAACTCAAAATTGTTTATTATTTTATATAAACAAACACAGTGGGAACATAAACATATCTACGTCATACAATGGCTATCGCGAATAAATGGCCGAATCATCTATTTAAATTAAGAGATATATTTTTCATTAAAAGAAGTAAATTGTATAATTTTCGTCATTTTAATTAGACAGTCTAACTTATTACTCGTCTGATAAGTGTGTGCGTGTGTGTATTTTCCCTTATAAATCATTTAAATTTATATCAGAAAAAATAGTCATTTTCAAAAAATGATATATGTATATGGAAATATTCTAGAAACAATGAATTACATTTTTATGAGATTTGATTAATTCAGACGATTTCTATACAAAAGGAATAAATCATATATTAACATCCACAAATACTTCCTGCATTAGATTTAGAAACGAATATCCAATTTTGCATAATAATGTAAGAGTTTTTCAGACTTTTTGAACCGCTTTTCGATGGAAAATTTCCCCCCTTTCAATCTCTTTTTTATATTGGGAAACAGCGCAAAGACGTTAGACCTATGTGTCGGAGAGTTATTATGGTAAAAAAATCTGGTGTCTGGTTGTGGTAGAAGATGAATGTTGTATACTTCAACTCTGGGCAAACACTTCTCGGTGTACCACTTCTTTTTTACTGCTTTTGTTTTTCCATATAAACGCACTTCACAACGTCTTTCACGATAAAGCTAGTCACTATTTTCTTTTTAACTGGTTGGGAGTTTATTATAGGTACACTCCGCGCAACATGAATAGGACCACCCGACTTGTTGCAAGCTTTCGGTGGTTTGAAAAGCAATGCATTTACTAAAAATACAATGCAAGTTTGTAATGGTATGATATGGCAAGTAATACGCATTATTGCGCAATAGTGCCTAACGTTATGCATTGGGTGACGTAAGTACCACATACATATAAAATGCACCGCGCCGGTTGGATACGACCAGTATTTAATAGTAAGCTACCGGATGAGTGTCGAGTTACAACGTGTATCCGGATAAACAAACATCTGTAATTAAGGGTATTGTGCAACGATGGGACGACAGAAGTGCTTAAGTATGGAAGAAATTGGAAAAATTAAAGCGTTCCATCAAGAAGGGTATTCCTCAAGGGCTACTGCAAAGAAAATAAGTCGATCACACCAGGTTGTGAACAATTTTATTAGGGATCCCGAGAATTATGGAAAACGTTTTAAAGGGTGAACAACATCCGTTACAACTAAGAGACAACGTCGAGCCATATTACGCGAAGCATCGAATTCGGCATTAACGGCAAGACAAATCGCGAATAACGTTGGAACGAATGCATCGGTAAGAACTGTACAGAAGTTACTGAAGACCTGTCCGCATTTAAAACGTTTGAAAATTAAACGACGGCCTCCTTTAAGGGAATTTCAGCGCACTGCACGTCTTCAGTTTGCTCAAGCAAAAATGGGGTGGACAAGAGAATGGCAAACTGTTATTTTCAGTGACGAGAAGAAGTTTAATTTAGATGGCCCGGATGGGTTTTCTTATTATTTCCACGATTTACGTAAAGATGAAGTGATTCAGTCACGAAGGCGAGCCGATGTTGGTTCAGTCATGGTATGGGGAGCTGTTTCCTATAACGGACCTGTTGATTTAGTAATAGTGAAGGGCAGACAGAATTCGGAAAAGTACGTCCAGCTGCTGCAATAGGTGAAAGACAAATTTTCCAACGTTATGGCAGATGGGCCATTTATTTTCCAACAGGATAATGCCAGTATTCACACCGCGCGCATTGTTAGACGCTGGTTTCAAGAACAAGGCATGGAGCGCGCTACCATGTTTATACCAACTACGAATGTCATATATGCAGTTGGTCCTATTCATGTTGCGCGGAGTGTATGAGCTTCGTCTCACCTTCAAGGAACCAGCACATTATAGTAGTAAAGTCACGTTTCATCATTTGTTAAGATGTCACTATAACGAGATGCTTTATTTTAAAACTTTCAAACATTTCGCGGCATTATAATACGCATGCCATTTGCTCGTCGGTTAAGATGTGGGGAACAAACTTTCCTTACTTGAACATGTTCGTGCAGAATAGTACTAATTACTGGCGTGTGAATACTCATAGATTCTTCAATCTCGTGATAACATACATGCTTATCGAATATGAGCATCTTCCTGCTAGCATCAACGTTCTTCTAGGTAACGGGACGGGTGTTGAAATTTCCTCTCTAGAACTCCGTATACTACTTAAATGCAGTAGTACGACGTGAACGACCATCTAACACAAGAGCAATTTTATTCAAACTCTGATTAATATACAATCTACGGACAAAGTTATAATGTAAAATTGCTCGTACGCTCAACCTGCACGGGGCCTGTTACATCGTGCTACAATCTGCTGCCCAATATTCCAAAATTAAAAACTTTTGTAGTGTCCGTTGTATGAATTCTTTTTCTCATACGTCAGCTTTCTATTTCGCTCAACTATTTACTTTGATTTTCTATCATTTTAAGACGTTCCTCTCCAAGTACGTAGATTCTCTGAAGATTTATCAGTTTGAATTAGTTTTCTCATTATTTTATCTATAGCATTTGATACTATATTGTAGTTTTTTGCGAGTGCTTTTTGTAAAATAATTTTAACTTAGATTACTTGACAAAAATATACGTAATGTGAACAAAAATATTTTTATTTGCAGGTTTAACATTTATATTTTATTAACCGTTTTTCATAATTGGACCATATTGATTTAGCTTTTAAGTATTTTTAATTTCTTCATTGGTATATAATTTAGTTTGTGTTACAACTTGTGTTTTCAGTTTCTCCAGAAAAATGTTCTATAAACAGGAAACTTGAAGATAGAATGCTAATTTGTCGATTTATTTATTTATTTTTATTTATTTTATATTTATTTAATAATAATAATAATATTTAATAAAAAAATAAAATAAATAAATCATCTATCAATTTTAACCTAATATTCATCAGAAATAGCAACTATTTCCCTTTTATTTTATTATTTTCTTCACTAACTATTGCATAGGTACCACCTTTTTTTCCCAGATGAAATGTAACACTACTATTGCTACTTTCATTATAACATTTCAAATAGTTTTCCGAATATTAAAATCTTCACACATATCACTACGAGAATGACTTTCATTTTATACATTGTTATAGTACTACATGTGTAGACGACTATTGAATTAGTATTTAATTCCAAAATTATGTACACGTTTATTCCACAACCGGTACTGGTTTACTTGGACACTCGTCTACTCACGTAGCATACTATGGTTAAATCTGTTAGCTACGTAATAATATAATTACTTGAAAATATTTGCTTATTATAGCTATTAATATAATCCATTTTTGTATATCCTGACAGATTATCTTTATATAATGGTGCACAATTTTTATAATTCTTTAAATTTGGCAATTCCTTTGGTTATTCTTTTAGAGTTGCCTTCTACATTATAGTCTGGTGTATTTTTGTCTCAAGAATTTTTTTTATTAAGTCTTTGATGATAATTCTTCATAGTAGATTATCCTTTCACGCCTATGAATAATTATTATATTATTTCCTGTGCGCATGCTTTGTAATTGCTGAGCAATTGATCTTTTCTGTCATTTTGGTACTCCTTGATTTTCTTATTTAGTAGTTCTTCCTTCTTAGAGGCGTTGACTGTAAACATCTATGGAATATTATATTGTTGGCATTCCCAATCTGCTTTTATTGTAGAATTATTATTAACTTTTTTTCTTCGTCTCTTGTTTTCAATGTGACCGACTGATTAATAGTCTTGTTAGCTTCCACTTTTTATTTATATTTTTTAATTATTGCTACTCTTTCACAGCAATTGTTCGTCAAGAAATGTTTATCATTCTGTAATTAAGACTAATAATAATACTCATTTTCGTGTATGTGAATCACCTTACAAAGGGCACTAGGAAAGTTTTGCAATTCAGCTTTGTTTATTTAATTTTTTCAAAGTAATTTCCTCTACACTAAATACACCTCTCCATCCTCCGAAACCAATATTTAAACCAGTTGTGCCAAGTTTCACTAGGGAGTAAAGCACACTCGTTGTCCCAAGCCCGCAGAAGGTCCTCATCACTTGAAAATCGCCTCCCTTTTAGCTTCATTTTCACATGCGTGAACAGTGCAAAGTCGCAGGGAGCAAGATCTGGACTGTAGGGAGGATGCTCGAGAAGTTTCAATCCTGTCGTGGTCAAATATTCGGTGCAGGCTTTGGCGCGGTGAGCTGGAGCATTATCGTGATGGAGGAACCAGGTGTTCATTCTTGACTTGGGCCGCAGGTTCTTCATAGATCCAATGACTTTAGGCAGGCACTGTTCAGTATACTACTTAGCTGTGACTGTCTTGTGTGTGTCCAAAACGACGCGTTCCATAATTCCACTCGATTTGAAAAATACAGCTATCATTTTCTTCTTTACAGATCCGGATTTTCTGACAACTACGGGTGTGTCCTCATCATCAAAGACCCAAACTTTGTTTTGAGCTTTGGTCCGCACATCGTAATAGTACAGCCAAGTCTCGTCACCCGTCTCGATGTTGTTCACATACTGAGATTGTCCCTTATTAAACTTTTTTAGCATCTCCCGGCACTAAGTCACACGTCGTGTCATCTGCTGTTCAGTCAGTCGATGTGGTGCCCAGAGAGAACAAAGTTTCTTCACGTGCAGATGATCATGCAGAATCGAACGAATTGCTGGTGTGTTTAGGCCTGAAGTACCGTCTATTTGTTGGTAGGTCATTCGCCTGTCCTCGCCAAGCATTTTCCTCACAGTAGTAACGTTTTCCTCCGTAACTGACGTTTGTGGCCTTCCCGGAATCTCAGCATCCTCCACAGTTAAATTGCCCCTTTGGAATTCTCTATACCACCTGTATATCGTTGTGCGATGTGGATAAACACCACCTAGTGCAAGAGTCATTTCTTCGAAGCACTGGTCTTTGTTTAAACCGCGCACGAAATTATAACACAAAACTGCCCTTATCTCATTTCGTGACCACGATGCTATCGCAAGCTCTTTAGACTCTCACTGCTGAGCCCATCGACATGGCACGGCGGCTACTATGCACGTATGAACATGTCTCAACATGCAGCAACAAGTAGCTTCCTACGATTCATTGTTGCGTCATATTCAAAACTTTCCTAGTACCCTTTGTATATTACGTCATATTTTTTTAGGAATGTCGGGTATTTCACTTATTTATTGTGCTTTTTGATTAATGGAAGATACGAATTTTATTTGAAAAATGTTTATTTAAAACGACGATTAGATATTTATATAAAAATATTTTATTTGTGCTTATGCAATGATACTTATTCAGCAAATAATAAGTGTCTTTATAGAAATAATCATCACTGATACGTTTCACAGACCGCATAATGTGGCTTAACATATTTATTCATGTATTCCATATATGAGTCACAATCGCAATTAATTCTTAGAAACCGTAAACATTTTATTAATGCTTTAATTATTTGTGTAAATAATAGTGTCTTTTCCTTTCTGTTGGTTTTAAAAGAAACAATATTTTTTCTTATCCTTATGCGGTTATACATTATCTATAACCAAATTTAATTTTTGATTGCAGTTGCTCTTTAATATTTAAGCGTTTAAATTACTTTCTTCCGCATTACAATTTTTTTTGAAATACATTCTTCTGCAGGTGTGTAGAAATACTCGTATATGTTTTGTTTGTTGAATTAAATTTTATCAATACTATTATTATCTTAACTGCACATCACAAGCAATTTTAAGCCATCAACTAGGAAGCGTCCACTAGGTGTCCAAGTCCCAAAAGCAACAACCTCATATCTTAATGTTAAAAAGGAATCATTCTATTATTAATAACACCCTATCAACTACATATGTTTCATCGAATTCACGAATCGTCAGGTTGATTTGTGTTATTAATGAACGATTCCTTCAGAGTGTTTATCATATCATTTCGATACAGAAAATAATGAATAATATCATATCTCCCTCTCTCGACCAATACATAAATGTATTGACCGACAAAGCAAGAACGCTTCTATCTCACATAGATCGGAGACTATGTTTCCAGTGTGTAATAGAAGCGTTCTTGCTTTGTCGGTCAATACATTTATGTATTGGTCGAGAGAGGGAGATATGATATTATTCATTATTTTCTGTATCGAAATGATATGATAAACACTCTGAAGGAATCGTTCATTAATAACACAAATCAACCTGACGATTCGTGAATTCGATGAAACATATGTAGTTGATAGGGTGTTATTAATAATAGAATGATTCCTTTTTAACATTCTTTAATTGGCATAAAGCCTAGACGTAAGTTTCTGTCTATTACACACTGGAAACATAGTCTCCGATCTATGTGAGATAGAAGCGTTCTCTCTTTGTCGGTCAATTCATTTATGTATTGGTAGAGAGAGGGAGATATGATTTTATTCTTTATTTTCTGTATCGAAATGATATGATAAACACTCTGAAGGAATCGTTCATTAATAACACAAATCAACCTGACGATTCGTGAATTCGATGAAACATATGTAGTTGATAGGGTGTTATTAATAATAGAATGATTCCTTTTTAACATTCTTTAATTGGCATAAAGCCTAGACGTAAGTTTCTGTCTATTACACACTGGAAACAGAGAGGAGATATGATATTATTCATCTCATATCTTAATGCTGCCTCCACCGTGTTTAATTGTTTCCTTTGTGGCGAATATTGTGCGTTAACAGGACAGATCGTCTAATATGTTTTTCGTTGGAAGCATACTACTGTGGGCAAAAAATAGTAAGACTTTGTTCATAATTTTCAAATTCTTAATTTATTCTTCCAAATCTATTTCGTAGCCCTCAAAGTAATCCTCCCTGGTCCCAATACACTTGTGCCAACGTTTCTTCCAATTCTCGAAACAGTTGTTAAAGTCAACTTCAGGAGTAGCCTTCAATGCGCGTAGCGATTCACGTTTAATGTCTTCAATTGAGTCAAAACGGTTTCCCCGGAGTGGTCGTTTGAGTTTGCTGAATAGCCAGAAGTCACACGGAGCTAAATTAGGTGAATACGATGGTTGCGGCACGATATTGGTTGAAAATTTGGCGAAAAACTCACGAAGAATTAATGCAGATGCGACGGTCCATTATCGTGATGCAAAAACCAAGAGATGTCGGTCCATAATTCTGGCCTCTTTTTACGAATAGCATTGCGCAAACGACGCATAACACTCAAATAGTATTCTTTGTTGATAGTTTGGCCGGTCGGAAGGAATTCGGAGTGCACCACACCCCGATAATCGAAGAAAACTGTCAACATAACCTCGATTTTTGACTTGCTTTGACGTGGTTTTTTGGGCTTCGGCTCACCTTTGATACGATATTCGGCCGATTGATCGTTTGTTTCCGGGTCATAAGCGTAGATCCAAGTCTCATCTCCAGTTATGATGCCTTTCATTTTGTCTTGATAGTCGGAAAGCATTGTTTCACAGTCGTCAACGCGACGTTGTTTTTCGAAAAAATTGTGTGATTTTGGAACAAATCGTGCTTTCACTTTTCTTAGGCCCAAATGATCTTTCAAAATGGTTTTCACTGATCTTTCCGATATTCCAACGATGCCAGTAAGGTCTCTGACTGTTAATCGTCGATTCTCAAGCACCAATTCCTTGATTCTATTGACGTGTTGATCATCAGTTGATGTTGATGGCCGTCCTGGACGTGGTTCGTCATCAACGCGTTCTCGACCCTCTTTGAATAATTTGTACCAATCAAAAACACTTGCTCGCGACAAACAATTATCACCGAAGGCCTTTTGCAACATTCTGAACGTTTCGGCACCAGAAATTTGATTCCGTACACAAAATTTAATGGAATTTTGTTGAATAATTTCACTCATTGTAAAAATCGCCGAATGCACGTTTTCTACTTCAGAAAGATAAGCGTATACTAAACACTAATGATTATTTTGATGTGACATTTGGCACATATGTCACTGACAGTCATACCAACCTAGAAAAAAAATATTTCGACGAATGGGTTGTCGCGCGAAGTTTAAATTATAAAGTCTTACTATTTTTTGCCCACAGTAGTATATATTTATCTTTGCCTCGTGAGATTATAAAATGTTCCTTCATTTTTTAACCTCCTCTATACCTGCCCACTCTAAATAACTACTCACACATATATGACTTTTAATTTTTTTAAGCTAATTAAAGGTGTTTGTCTGGCAGCTCTAATAGAAAAATGCTTTTTTAATTATCGAATTATGTATACTTAGTAGTTGCGTAAATTTTAAATTTAGTTTATCTTTAATTTCTTTGCTTGTAATAAAATGATTTTTTTTCGCTAAAGTAGTTTTGTGTTTTCTGCCTCGTGATTTAACCCAATTTTTGTATTTAAACCATTGGTTACCATATTCTGTGAACATGATATTATTTCATTAATTTCCCTATACGTTCTTCTATCGGAACGTAATTTTTTTACTCAAGCTATATATTTCCTTCAAACAATATATTTGTCGTTTCATAATAAACAAATCAGGCACACAATTTATATTAATCATTAAATATAGTCTTAAAAATAAGAGTGTACTTATATTTTATAATAAACACCTTTTGATCGACATCATACCTATTATTTTGTCGCTCTTAAATCTTCGCTGAAATACAGATTTGTGGGTTTTCCCCATATGATAGTATATTTTAAAATAGGAAATATAAAAATATACTTTTCATGATTACTGTCTTGAATCATAGACGACTCTCCTGGTTTTCATAATGAACAAATTCAGTACAAATATTTTATAGTTAGTTTTCTTGTATACATCTATTTTTCCGCCACTGTATATTAAAATATACTATGTTTGTATTCAGAAAGAACCAACATAAATAGAATAGTAACTAAAAATATGAAAGTTTGTAATAAATTTAAAAGCTGGGCTCACATCAAAAATTCTACAATTACATAAGTTCGTAAAACTGTTTTATTCAATTCACGTATTATTTAATGTAGCGTAATAATTTGTGGAATATTTCTTATTATTTAGCACAGATTGTAGTTTTTTCAGCTTTGATTCAGCAAACTTTCCAGTCAAATCATTCGAAATTTAATCACACTCCATCTGAAAAGCATTTCTTCGAATAGTTTATTTTAAAAATGTGATGCTTCCTGATTTTAGCATTTAACAAATTTCTTAAATTTTCAATGACATTCACATCAGGAGACTGTGCTGGGGTTTGTAGAATTTTTGGAGCTTTATATAACAACCATTTTTGAGCGATTCGTGAAGTATGTTTAGGGTCGTTTATGTCGTTATACGAAACCTATCTAGAATTTATAATTTGGCAGCGCTATCTTTAAGCGCTATGTATTGGGATGTTATTTTATCAATTTTTTCCATAAATAAATACTTAGTTTTGGACATTTGTCGTCATACAGTCCCGGACCATCAGTGATCTTTCACCATACTTCACTCTGGGACTTAAATTTTTAGAATTAGAATTCATATTTTTTATATAAATATATATATTTTTACTTTCGGTCAGAGACGAAGATATTGAATTTACTCAGTAAATATTTCTTTCTATCAGTAATTAAAATCTTTGTTTGTGTTTTTTGGAAAATTTTATACTTTTGACGATTGACTGGTAAAGCAACCCTAGAGTAATAATTATTTTTTGCAGTTCTTTTCTAATTGTTCAATTTTATTAAGAAATTTTTCAACTTCTGTTTCTCTTTAGATACATTTAGTTGGGTTTTTTAAATATCCATCCTTCATCTTACTCTGCTAATTTTTTCGTTATATTTGTTTAAGACTTATTTATGATGCGATTTCGATAAATTGGATAGTCGATCCGCTTTCACTTCCAATTTTAGCTATGGTACAATAACTTTTCCATTTTTGTGATGGCTAATAATTAATTCCCTTGCTTTTTCCACTTTTTTTTTTAGGTTTGGTGATCAAAATATGATTTTCTATGTTTTACCGATGCCGAATATAAAAGTCTAGGTTATAGTACTGTTATTTTAATGCGTAAATGCCTTTTTTCAGAGAGATTTGCCGCTGTCTATGGTTATTTACTATATGATTTTTTAGTGTGAGCATACCTTTATTCATTGTATTTTTCAGTTGATTCTGTATTTAGTTAGTGGGTGTTTTAGTACATAATATACGAGGATAGTTTGACAAGTAGTGTGAATGGAAAAGAAAAACGAATTTTTTAAATACAGAATAATTTTTATTTTTCAATATATTCTCCTAAAAGAGCAATACATTTATTCCAACGGTGCTTCAATGCCCTTATGCCATCTCTAAAATGCGATTCCGGAAGGCTTGCCAAATACTCATTTACCAAGATGATAAGCTCGTCGTTAGACGAAAATTTCTTTCCACCTAATGCCGTTTTCAATTTTGGAAAAAGGTGGAAGTCGGAAGGGGCTAGATCCGGCGAATAAGGCGGTACTAATTGGAAATGCGAGGGAGCGTTGTCTTGGTGAAACAGAATCTTTTCTTTGCCATTTCTAGCCGTTTAGCACGAATCTCAACATTTAATTTTTGTACAAGTTCTGCATAATATTGTCCGTTTATTGTGGCACCTTTCTGAAGGTAATCAATGAGCAAAACGCCCTTTGAATCCCAAAAAATTGATGCCATCACCTTGTTTGCCGATAAAGTGGTTTTCGTTTTCTTTGGAGGTGCAGAACCACGTTCTAACCATTGTTTCAACTGTTGTTTAGTTTCGGGTGTACTGTAGTGTATCCAAGTTTCATCGCAAGTAACAAATCGCCTACAAAAATCAACCGGATTCCGCTTATAAAGGTCCAAACACTCATTGGAAATGCGCAAACGAGTGAACTTATGATCAGTCGTAAGCAATCGCGGCACCCATCTTGCCGAAAGCTTGGAAAGGCCCAATTCTTTCGTTAAAATGTGGTGTACACGTTCTGTTGAAATGTTTACCATGTCTGCTATCTCTCTCACTTTGAGTCGTCGATCTTGGGTAATAATATTATGGATTTCTATAAACATTTCCTTAGAAGTCACGATTTTGGGTGCTCCAGAGCGCGCTTCATCAACACAGCTTGTTCTACCACGTTTAAATTCATTTACTCATCTACTTATTTTGGCGGATGATGGAGCAGATTCACCTAATGTTTCCCGTAACTTTTATTTCGGTAGTTTTCTTAATTACGAACTATTTAATCACCGCACGATACTCTGCTTTTTTCATAATAGCAAAACGACGTTTGCTTCTTTTTCAATCAGCTGTTAAAAATAAACTAATCAACCGATTTATCTAAATATCGGAATGTAAACATATAAATAGGCAACCTAAATTACAGTGCATTTGTTTTACCAATTAGAGCGCCACCTATGTGTCATTCTCACTACTTGTCAAACTATTCTCGTATATATATATAATTAATTATAAAAACCATGGTTAATTAGTATGTACAAATTTCAAAGTTCTTGGATTGTTTTTCCTACAGTCCGAATACGCATCAATTCATTTTGATGCAAGTATGAGCGCCACCTACGTGTCATTCTCACTACTTGTCAAACTATCCTCGTACAAGTATATAACAACTTATTGGATTATTTACATGTAATATTGTATTCTCATAGCATATACTTTCAAAAGTCAGTTTTACAATAATAGCAGCTGCATGATTTAGAATGTGAGCTACAGTACGCTATTATTCGTCGCTGAATTTATTCAAGTTTTAATTCGTATACAATTGTCTATTTGGATCATGAGACAAACAAAATTGGAACCAATTTGTGACAAGAATAATTTTGTTCACCTTAATCTGTCTAGTTTAAGCCTATGCGGATGATTTATGTATCTTTACTGAAGTTACTGACTTTTTTACAAGGCAATTTAAATTCATTAAAAAAATAGAATTAAATTTTTAATAAGTCTTGTTCTCTAATTTACACCCGTTCTAAATTTCCCTGTCTTCACAGTATACAATCAATAATTCATATCTTGAAAGGAAAACTGCATTTAAAAACCTAGCTGTACTCTTTGATTCACAATCATTACATCCACTTGTAAAACGCTGCACTGACAATATTCGAGGCTACGTTTTCATTGTTAGCAAAACAAATTATGCAGCTGTTATTTAGTGTCTTATTTATATCTGCTATCGATTACTTGTAGATCGAATACATCGGCGTTTATTGAAATTTTCATCATTCGGAATTGTTGGAGTTTATCCGTTAATAGATTTGTAGCATACTGCTGTGTATTACTTTTTTACGGAAATTATTAAATAATAAGGTTGTGCCTGGCTGCTTCTTTTGTCAAGATTTTCTTTACAAGTGCCAAGGCTTAATCGAAAATTCAACTGTATCGCTCGTATGTCTACGAGGGTGGTCTCAGAAGTACCCGACCCAATAAAGAAAACACAATAATTTTGGAAAGAAATATACTTATTTTTCAACATAATCTCCTTTCAGCTCTATACACTTTTCCCAGCGATGTTCAATAAGTTCGATACCCTTTTTTATAATAAAAACTGTTTTGCTCTTCAAAATAGCAATTAACTGCCGACATCACTTCTTCAAGCTTGGAAAATCTTTGACTGCTGAGCCATTTTTTCAAGTTTGGGAACAGAAAATAATCCGAGGGGGCTAAATCTGGCGAATAGAGTGCGTGAGGTAGCAATTCAAACTTTAATTAATTAATTTTAGCCATCACAATAACGGATTTGTGAGCTGGTGCATTGTCTTGATGAAACAACACTTTCTTCTTAGCCAAATGCGGCCGTTTTTGCTTGATTTTTTCTTTCAAATATGGCAATAAGTTCGTATATTACTAGCCGTTGATAGTTTTTCCTTTTTAAAGACAGTCAATGAAAATTATTCCACGCGCATCCCAAAAAAAACCGATGCCATGACCTTGCCTGCAGAAGAAACGGTCTTCGCCTCCTTTGGAGCCGGCTCTCCCTTTTGAGTCCATTGTTTTGATTATTCCTTTGTCTCGGGTGTGAAGCGATTAAGCCATGTTTCATCCATGGTTATGAAACGGCGCAAAAATTCTGCTTTTTTGCTGTGAAACTTCACTAAACACTCAATTGAAACATCTTCAGGACACTATTTTTGCTGAGCAAACGCGGCACGCATCTTGCACACAGCTTTCTCATGTCCAAATTATCAGGTAATATGCGATGTATCGCGCTCTTTGAAATGCCTACTATGTCTGCTAGCTCGCGCACTTTCAGTCGACGATCATCCAGTACCGCTTTGGGGATCTTCTTTACCATTTCTGGAGTCGTCACCTCATTTGGTCGACCACTGCAATGCTCGTCTTGGCAGCTCGTATGGCCTCATTTAAACTCTGCTGCTCAATATTTCACTGTTGTAAACGAAGGGGCAGACTCACCCAGAATAGAATCCAGTTCAGCTTTTATATCGGTTGGGCTGAGGCCTTTCAAATAAAATATTGTATCACGTAACGATGACCAATTTTCTCCGTTTTTACAAATTCAATGAAAAGGTTCACTATTGATGGCTGCCAAACAAATACTAAACAATGCGGCGTCTTCAAATTTGAAACGTACGCTTTATAGATTGTATACTTTCTAATACAGTGATATTTTTCAAACGATTGCCGCCATCTCTAGGTCAGGCCGGATTCTTATGGGACCATCCTCGTACACATGTACCGTTCCTCGTAAAAGTATTCGTAATATAATAATAGTAATTTGTAAGAAGCTGAATATAAGTATTTTATGTGAGCAAGCAAAAATCATGGCAAGTATAGTATTATATGTACATGTCTTATATACATATATACATTGTTGGAACAAATCTAAGTAATAAATATAAAAAATAAAGTGTTTCATGTGCAAAATTTAACGCGTCACAGTATTCATTATATGCTTTAACATCGGTTTTCTTAGGAAAATGGAGCAAACCCTGAGCACTAAAACTGAATGAGTTATTGTTTATCTTAGATTATGGGCGGTACATTTACTGGCTGTAAAACCAGCGGTCTCGGAATCGTGGCCTACGGTCTGCTGTCTGTGAAGGTTTTTCGCGGTTTTCCTTTTTCTATTAAGCGAATACAGACAGCTAAAAACCTTAAGTTGCACCACGAGCGTGCGCAATATTAACTCACGAAGTGCTAATGCCCACTGTAATTGGCGTTAAGCTCTTGGAAGATGGTTTGACGTATGGGAGATGTAAGAGCATTGATTATTTTTATTCAGTAATTGCAAAAAGTTAGAAACAACAAAATGGTAGTAAAAGAGCTTTTCGACGACAAATTGTATAAAGATATCGGTAATTCGTTAAGCAGAAGTAAAAGTACAATGCAAAATGCATCCGGACTTTCAAGTAGATTATTATTAAAGCTTTAAAAGTAACGCCAATAACTGTAAGAGTATGCAAATGAGAGTGGAAGCTATTTACTTACATATTTTTAAAATTTTAAAATTCTCTGAGTAACGTAACATGCACGAGAAGTATTTAATATTTGTGCAAGTGTGTAAAAAGACTTGCAACAAATATTTCAAAAATGTCAGAGAATTGAAAATAGTTAAATTAAATTAGTGTTCTATTCCAGCTTGACGGTTTCCTCAGTCATCAAATTTTGTGATTTTATTCGTCAATGCGTGTTCTATCTCTCATGGATTGCTAGGTTTCAAGATATATCTTTATTATATAATGCTAGAAAGAAAAAATAAGAATGAAGATATACGTTTAGTTTTTTAGTTTTTCATAATTATTTTTATAACTTAAAACCACCGACTTTTTTTGAGTTGGAATGCACTAGTGAACAATAAGCATTGTTATAATTAATTGATCGCGAAACTAGTAAAAATAGCTGTCTGTTTACCTGAATGTCGAACAAAATTTCTTTTATACTCGTCTAGGACACTAAAATAGTTTTTAAATTTTCTATTTTCGTCGTTCATAATAGAATGCACATCAATAAATTTGTCATACATTTTCTTTATACTAAGCGCTGTGTTTTCGCTACACTTTTCATAGTATATTGCTATTGTCCATGCTGTTTGTCACTCAGTATGAGTAATATAACTTAATAATAACTAGAGATAGATCAAGTCTGTGATAATATATCTCGTAAATAAAATGGGTGCCAATTGCATATATAAACTTTATGATTATTTCAAGTAAGACAGAGATAAGAACGTTGGATTATATTTATCGTATTCTATATAATTTCACACGTAATTTTGACTTTAAAAACAGAATCATTTGTCTAATAATTTGCTAACGCATTACGTAAAAACATTTCTATGTTAATAATCCAAGTTGCATGTAATAGAGAAAGTATGTTGATTGAAATATAAATTTATTACGTTTGTTGTGTGACTCGCGACGCCCGTGTAGCCATGAAACAGTTCTTACAATCTAATCGATAAGTGTGAAGAAATCTAAGTTTTTATTTCGTTATTTTATATATTGTAATTACTCAGTCGTCCAATAAAGTACAATCAACATAACTAGAGTATTTTTTAAATAAATGAATGCACCGCATTTTCTATAATACACGGTATTAGATTGATGCGAAAATAATTTTTGTATTGCTTATATATACACTTGATTTTGGAAATAAGGACTTTATAAATGTGATTATATTATCTGAAAGCGTAAATACTCTTCTACATTTTGTTAATAAGCAATATGTGTTAATTTTTTTTAGCTATTTTCATCAATGTGTTCAAATTTGGTAACAAAGCAACCGAAATGTCTCGAAAAATCAATGATATTCTTGAATTAGGTACTGTTTAAAAACGTGTCGTGCAATTTTGGCTTTAGAAGTTTCAACTCATTCCAAACTATTTGAACTCAAACTGAATCAGTCAACGGTCGATCACCATTTGGAAAAGCTTCACAAATAATGTTTGTATTGCTTATATTTACACTTGATTTTGGAAATAAGGACTTTATAAATGTGATTATATTATCTGAAAGCGTA
Organism: Dermolepida albohirtum; assembly: GCA_031893035.1. NCBI lineage: Eukaryota > Metazoa > Arthropoda > Insecta > Coleoptera > Scarabaeidae > Dermolepida > Dermolepida albohirtum. The sequence goes on from JAVIWB010002556.1 coordinate 240,479, forward strand.
AATACTCTTCTACATTTTGTTAATAAGCAATATGTGTTTAGTTTTTTTAGCTATTTTTATCAATGTGTTCAAATTTGGTAATAAAGCAACTGAAATGTCTTACACGAACTAATCAAAGATAAGAAAATCGTTGTTTTGAAGTTTCGTTTTCGTTTCTGTAACGCAACAATAACTACTCATTTGTCGAGTTGATTATGACGTGTGATGAAAAGAGGAATTTTTATAAGTTCTGTTCAGCGTAGTAGTTGGACCGCGAAAAAGCTATACACTTTCTAAAACCAAAACTTGAATCATTCGTTATAACTTTTTGAATCTGGATAATATCATCATGCCAGAGAGGTATTATCAAGAAAGTAACGACGTGTAGCAAAAATTTGACGCTTGCGGTTAATTAATATAAAGAACTAGTTTTTCTATACGACAAAGCCCGACCACACATCGCACAACTGAAGCTCTAGATTGCAATAGTTTACGTAGTTTTTCTCACCCGCATATTCACCTGATCCTTTGCCAACTAACTACCACTTCTTCAAGCACCTTTATAACTTTTCATAGAGTAAATGCTTAAAATAGATAACTTAGATGCTGTTGCTCCAGAATTCTAGACTTTTATGTAAAAATATGTATTTGCAGTCTCTGGTAGTTGTATTAGAGCCACTTCGTGCTTTTGCTATTTGTTTGAAATTTACTAGAAATAAAAAAACGTGTACAAATATTTCTAACACAAAATATTTATTAGGCCTTATAAAACATGTTTCATTTAATATTTTGACAAAATTTTGGCTTTGATGGTTTAATTCTTTCTGGCACGCTATAAATTCATTAAACTTTTACTGATTTTGTAGTTTTGCCTTTTCTGGCCAGTTTCTATGAATTTTCTTTTAATTTCAATTATTGGATAGGATCATTTGTATGTGATGTTTCTTAGACCACCATATATTTTCGATGCGGTTTGGATCGGGTGAGTATCCGGTGTATCCTTCATATATCAAGTCTAGAAAAGGAACCGTAAATTTTCCTGCAGCGTATAATCGAGATCGCAATTGCACTCACATAAGCTTATAAAATGTTGTCGACGTTTATATAGTAGCTTTTTAGATGATGCTTGTTGGTTTCTGAGTGCTACGTTTATAATAAATCGATTATCCTTCTCATTGGTTTTATTAACACTGCGACAGCGGCCACGACCATTCGAGACGGCAAATTTTCCTTAATTAATGGTGTAATCTGATCGACTGTTCACCGTAAAACTTTTCGCATTTTATGGGTTAAAATTCAGCTAATAATTTGAAGAAATGAAATAAGTATACTATTGCGTAATGCCGTTAATTAATACAGTGTCATCTTGTTTCAGGTTAGGTACCTTATATCATGTTGGACTATAATGTTTTATTACAAAGTATACGTAAAAATTTATAACCAGTGCTGTTTATACTATATGCATTGTAAACAGAAATTCAATAGTGAGAATATTGAATAGGAGTAAAAAACTTAACTCTTGCATCGATTAATATATATATATATATATATATATATATATATATATAGCTATGTATATATATGTATACATATATGTGTATATATACAGTCTGTCGCAGAGAAAATCGAACTTTTTAAATAGTAATTACTAGTGGCGCCATCTATCAGAAAAACCTGCATCGGTAAGGCAGATCTTTCACCAATGTTATGTCAAAATATGATGATATTTGCATCATTAGAATCAAATAAATTGCGCATAAAGTAATAGTGTGTATTTGGCATTGGTCGAAAAATGAATTTTGTTCTGAAAAACGAATATCAAGTTCTGTTTTAAACCCGATAAATCGTTTACCGAAACGTTTAATTTGATGAAACAAATGTATGGTGATGCGCGTTTATCACGTACGAGTGTGTACGAGTGGTATAAACGATTTAAAGGCGTTCGTACGGACATAAATGATGACGAACATACTGATGCAAAAAAGTCTGTGATCACGGAAAGTAACATCGACCTTGTGCGTGAATTTATCAGAAATGAGCCGAAATCTTCATTGCGATACACGGGAATGGAATTAAATATTTCCAAAGATTCAATTCATTGTATTTTTACACAACATTTGGGACTGAGAAAGATTTGTGCAAGATTTGTACCACACAAGCTAACTGAATTCATCATTGTACTTGATCAAGGACTTAAAAAAGGACGAAAAGTGCAGGTATTCTAACTGGCGATGAGATATGATCTAGAGACCAAGTGTCAAAGCTCTGGCTGGAAGCATCCAACAAACAAAGGCCGAAAAAAGCTATTTGTAGAAGTCAAAAGTCAAGACAATATTAATTTGTTTTTTTATACGAAAGGCATAGTGCACAAAGAGTTTCTAACAACTACTCGCACTGTCAATGCTGTATATTATCTTGGTGTTATGAAGCGTGTTTTTGCGCGTATTCGTAGTGTGAGCCCTCAATATCGTGAAAATAGCTGACGTTTGTTACATGATAATGTACTCTCTCATCGCTCGACGCTTATCACCATTCACCGTATTAACCGGATTTGGCTCTATGTGATTTCTATCTATTCTTCAAACTACATTTGCCGATGAAAGGACAGCGTTATGCCGACGTCGAAGCCATTAAAAGGGCGTCAACAGCGATCTTGAAGGACATCGCCAAAAATGAACTTAAATATTCATTCGATTTGTTAATTGACCGTGCAAAACGTTGTATTGAAGACGAAGGCGACTACTTTGAATAAAATAAATGAATTTTACCAAAATCGGCTTTTATTTTTATTTTAAAAAAGTTCGGTTTTCTTTGAGGCAGGCTGTGTACATTACGATGTAATGCGAAACAAATATATTGAAGCAAGCGCGTTAGCATTGTTATTCTCCTATTAAGATTATTTTATAGCTTTAAATTTATTTGGTTGTAAATGAGAATATTTCATTTTGCAAAACTAAAAATTAGATGCTCTTTTAAACTCGCTAGATACTGGCAATAAGTGACTTTATCTGTCTATAAATATAAAAATATATAAAATAGATTTTAGTTTTTATTATATTGATGTAATTTCGAATTTATTGCGCAAAATTTAAAATTTCATTAATGAAAATATTTGCTTGAACACGTTTTTATCAGTGATTGATCAGGTTGTAAAGAGAATTTAAAAACATCTAAATTTTTACAGTTGTTAAATAAATATTTAAAGAAATAATATTGTGTTGGAGATAAACTTGGTGAATATTGTATGCTGTATAATTTCCTAGGTTATTTTGAAAACTTTCTTTAAATGTGTGCATTATTATTGTGTAATAAACAGGTTAATGTGTGTTTATAAGAGAATTACACTATTTTCAATTACATATATACATCCAGTTATACCGTGTGTTTTCAGAATATTCTGTTAATAAGGTAGAGATTTTAAACCCTTTCTTGAGTTCGTTATTATTGAAAATATTAAAATTCTTTCTTATCAAATGGGAAGAATACAATATGATAATGTGTCTATTAAAATAGACGTTACGGTTAACATTTGACCTGACTGCAAATTTTATTGAAATTTGACTTAGACATCCTACAAAAAATTTCATATCGGTCAAGGCTTTAGGTTTACCTTCAGAGTTTCTGAATTGTATGTATGTAGGTAGAATATTAAGTTATTAATTAATCGCAAAGGAAATACAATTTTATTAATATATTTATTAATTTTACATTTCTGCAGTTCATTCTTTTAAATATAGACGAAATAAAAAGAGTCGGATAATATCCAAACAAATATTATTAAAATCATTGATAAAAACTCTATAAGAAAGTTACATTTAAAGTTTCATAAACTATAAAGCTTATTCTAAATATTGCGCAACTTAAAAAAACATTTTGTCCGTGTAAACTGAGAAATAAAAACGAATCACGATACTTTGAAAATGATGTACATATATATGTTTGAGTAACTACATTGCATCATTTCAAAAATCCCGTTTTCGATAAATGATAAGGCAATACGCAAACGACTCGTAAGAAATATATTTGGTGTAATATAATTAGATCGATAATCATTGTGTGCAACAAAATTATGAATCTTTTAAAGAACATAAGTATATAAAGATACAATCATAAACTAAGTATTAAACAGGTATCGGATAATAAAATGACCATATATATTGGGTTGGCAACTAAGTACTTTCGGTTTTTACTGATAGAGAGCGTTGCTTTATTTTTTGTATAACTTATGTTAGTGCTGTACTTTACCGTTTGTCCCGTGATACTAGTCACATTGACGTAACTTCAGAAGCAAGTAGTGCGTGATTTTTATTAAAGCTATTAGTTGTGGGTTAATTTTAAATGGAGTGCAGAAGCGAACATTTTCGACATATTTTACTATTTTATTTCCGTAAAGGAAAGAAAGCTGCTGCGGCTCACAAAAAGATATGTGAAGTTTATGGTGCTAATTGCTTAACAGAGCGCACGTGTCAGAATTGGTATAAAAAATTCCGTTCTGGACATTTTTCCCTCAAAGATGAGCAACGTTCTGGTCGGCCTACTGAAGTTGATGATGACCAAATCAAAGTCAAAATTGAAGAGGATCATCTTATAACTGTGCGAGAGGTTGCGGAGAGGCTACATGTATCGCACACAACAATTGAAAAACATTTAAAATGTCTTGGGCTAGTTAAGAAGCTTGATATTTGGGTACCTCACGAATTGAAAGAAATTCATTTAACACAAAGAATCAACCTTTGCGATATGCACCTTAGACGAAATGAAACCGACCCTTTCTTAAAAAGAATCATCACTGGTGATGAAAAATGGGTCCTGTACAGTAACATAGTGCGAAAACGATCATGGAGCAAACACGATAAACCAGCTCAAACCACATCGAAAGCTGAATTGCATCCAAAAAAGATCATGCTGTCAGTTTGGTGGGATTACAAAGGTGTTATGTTTTTTGAGCTGCTTCCAAGGAACCAAACGATCAATTCTGATGTTTACTGTCAACAATTAATACAACTGGATGAAGCAATCAAAGAAAAACGGCCAGAATTGTCAAATCGGAAAGGTGTAGTTTTCCACCAAGATAATGCAAGGCCCCACACATCTTTGGCAACTCGTGGAACCCTGATCTAGCACCATCTCATTACCATTTATTTCGAAGTTTGCAGAATTCATGAATGGTAAAAGTTTCACAAATGACGATGACCTTCACTCGCACCTGGTTCAGTTTTTTGCTGATAAGGACCAGATATTTTATGAGCGCGGAATCATGCAGCTGAAAGAAAGATGGCAAAAGGTCGTTGAGCAAAATGGAAAATATATAATTGATTAAAAACTATTCTTTGTTTAAAAAAAAGTGTTTTATTTTATACTACAAAACCGAAAGTACTTATTTGCCAACCCAATAGAATCATATGTACACAAAAGATATATAGATGTGGAAACAAAAGCCGTAGAAATAGGAAGGATAGCGAACATTTATAATAAAAAAGCCTAAAATATGAAATTTCAAAATAATGGGCAGATTAGAAACAAAACCATTGAGAGAGAAGATTGAAAAAACGCCATTGACATGATTTGATCATATGGTTAGAATGGAAAACGACAGATAGGCTAAGGAAGTATGGGAATGATTAGAGAAAATAGAAGGAGTAAATCATGCAGCGATTTCTAAATATGTCTTCTGAAAGAGGGACAACTGAACTGGCCAGGTATAGAAAGGAGTTGAGGAAATTTAAAAATAATTTATCACAACCACCTCGATACCGGGGCAGAAAAAGAACTAAAGTATATATATATATATATATATATATATATATATATATATTACGTATGTATGAATAAAGCAGGTAATTAATAATCTGCTAGTAGCTCGGATTTCATGGACATTAATGTTGTCTTTTACATATTTTGCAGTTTTTAATTAAATCCTTCGTCATGCTAACTCACTTCTTCTAAATTTGGAAGAAATACGAAAAAAGGAAATGAAGGAAACAATTCTAGTAACTCTTTATATCCACTTTTTTTGCATTTTTAATGATTTTGTATTTTACGGATCCGAAATTGCTTAAGGACTCCGAAAACATTTTTAAAACTTATCTTTTCTGGCTTTCTTGAATATTCATTTTATTTTTGAAGTCATTAATCATTTGGGAATTTAAGCACTTGAAAAACCTCTCTTTGATTTTAGTGTCACTAATTCGAGGGAATTTGCTTTTTATGTAGTTAACTGTTTTTAAATTTTTGTTGTTGCGTTTATAAAATTTTTAATTAATTCTAATTTAACACCTAAATTAGATAGCGCTAGGTATACTAAAATAATAAATCTTATCGGCATTTAACCGAATACTTCAAACAAATCAATGATTCCATCCCATTATTCATTCTAATTATATTATTGTGCGCATATATATATGTATACTTTATATGATGATATTAATTGATTAATATTTTATGTGATAAAACCATTTATTGGAGTACATTCACTAACAAACAGAATAGAAATTTAATTCAACTCTGATAATTGCGAATTGTCTATACTGAATATTGTTTTTATAATCTTTTAAGCAAATAGACTCATGGTAAACGACTATTCGTTTTGTTGTGCTTTCAACGTATCTATAAATTAACCCAGAAATAGCAATTGCATTTAGACGGATATGCATTGTAACATTTAGGCGACCGCCCATCACTGGACATTTAAGCCAACACATGACAAATTAAATTCCAATTTTGAATAATTTATTCTGAAAATACGTTTCAATTTGTCGTTCCATAAATATCTAGAGCACTGTGGCCTTTGAGCGAATGTTGGATTAATTCTAGAATTGCTACATTTTTTAAATACATTTACTCGAAATTATTAAAAGTTCTCGCATAATCATTCAGTTCGTACATAAATTATTTCAATTAGTAATTTTAAACAGGATACGAAAAAAAATTAAATACCGTAAGTTTACACTTAGTGTATATTTATTTGAAAATTACCGTATGACCTCTAGATAATAAAAATTTGATTCTTTTGTTTCTTTCTGGTCTTACGTAACTTGAAAAGAGCAACATTTTTATGTAAACAATATCGTTACTGATTATTTTAATGAATTTAATTTATGCTTTTTAAAAGATCTGGATACTGTTGGATTAAGTGAGAATAATTGTATGCATATATATATATATATATATATATATATATATATATATGTATGTATGTATATATCTTATCTGTAAGAATGGTGAAAATATTGTATATAATGTTTAACCATGAGTATTGTAAAGAATATGACAGGGACACAACATGAAGTTAATGTTGGGTTAAATAGTTATCTAGTTTCTTAAGGTAAAATCGTTTAAAAAACTCTTGGTTTTATAATTAAAATATTCTGTACTGTTAAAAAGTAATACCAATAATCAAAAATTTATTACTACGTATATAGAGAATCAGATGATAATTTCATCAGGATCGTTTCTATTGGTGATCAGTAACACAGAGAAGCCTATTAAAATGTTTACATACACATTTAAATAAATATATAAATAAATAAATTAAAATAAAATACTCATTTTTGGGGAAGGCGTAATATAATGTGGACCTTCGAAGTAACCACCATCAGTATTTATCCACTGTCAATTCCAACGAACTGTTGCATTGAACTATGTTTTGTGACATATCTAATGTGGTAGCTGCACATGTCATTTCAATATATTCTCATAGCAAATTCAGTATATGTTTTGCTGATAAGTAACATCCTTTATAGTCTTCCGTAAGTTTACATCGAGAGGTGTTAAATCTGACGAGCCTTTTCATCATATCGTCCAGGTAGGGTTTATTTACATACGCTTTGATATCTGGGTCATCATTTTATTGCAGATAAAACCACTAGTCCCCATACAGCTCTCGAATGGTAGATAAAGTCAATGTCTGAAGCTTATCGACTATGCTGTTTGGGTATCTATGTTTTCAACGAGAAACGGCGCAATCAATCCCCGAGAGGCCAAACCACATTAAACGCTAAAATCCGGTAGGTTGACAGCTTTATTCAAATGGATGTGCGAATATTCGGGGTCCAGCACACGCGTGGGCGTTTTACAGTTCCATATACACGCCTCATCCTTACGCGCCATGTTTTCAAACCGCCCTGGCACTGAATTTGTTGATCTGGGTCGTTCTTAATTAACGCATGCAGCAGTCTTGCAATGTACACCTTTACTTCGTACGCTTCAAAATTCGCTATATTCATAATTGACTAACTCCAGTTTCACGTGAATTCTGTTTTATAGGCTTCTGTGACAATCGTGTAAAGTGTTGTAGCACATCTGCGAAGGTAGCAGGTCTTTTGTGCATGTTACACAAGCTGACGGCTCTGTTCAAAATCCATTCCGCCAATAACATTGTACCTCGCTGTTTTCAGATTAGTACCACTTCAAGGACCACACAAACATTATACATATGTTGTATTGTCACTAGCTAACGAGAGAAAACTGTTCTAAAATTTGCAATGCATTGAATGCGTTTGCTGTCTTCTCTTGGCAGGTAGTTAATATTTTTTCTTGTTATATAATCTACATCCACGTAGGGAACGAGATTTTATTGTAAAATAGCATTCTGCTACGTTAAACTCAAAGACATATGTGAAATGTTAATTACTTTCGGAAAATTTTTTGTTTTTTATTAACAAAAATCGGCAGATTATTTATATATTATAGTATATTCCATAGAAAATTATTTATAGTCGACGCGCTAAAAGTTGACGTGATCTCAACGAAATGGCTGATAACTAGCTTTTACATCAAAAGATGTGTGCGCATGATTTCGTTTGTCAGAATTAATCGGTAATAATATCATCGGACTTTGCTTTACTGATCGAAGCGACGGTGTATGTTTGCAAGTAATTATTATGCCAATTTTTAAATATTTTTTTATTAATAATTGCTTCGGAACAACAAAGGTTTGTCTCTTCCACCGTCACTTTTACTGGTTTAGCTTTAATACTTCCGTAAGTTAGAGTATAAAATTATTGATATCTGTAAGAACATATGTGAAATAATATAATTAATTATTATTAAATATGTTTTTATAATTTGCTACATTTGTACACTTTTCACATAGTTACCAATGTAAAGGAAAAGAACAGGCATATTATATAATTATGTGGAATCGGAAGCGGAAAAAATAATTTGCTTTTACATCCTATGTTTATAACTAGACAGAATTGTTATTTTAAAATTCATGTGAAAATATATATAAAAATTGTATTAAAAATTTAGCACCATCAATATCTTAGACAAGAGCGTTTATTTACTTGTTTTTAAGTATGCTTAATCTAAATTTTACATTATTTAACAATACATTTAAATATAAGACGTTTTGTGTTAATACTCTTAGGAATGTACGTGTATATTTTACACTATTGCATTAAAAATCAGAAATCTCTAAATGTAGTTATAATTGCATAAAATCGTAGTTAGAGTAGTTTGCTTATTTATCCGAAGGTATGTACAAGGTATGTACATTATTAAATAATATCAACATAATATTTGAAAAAACCAAGGGCATTTAATTTAGTTGAAATTAGACCTACTTGTAAATATATATATATATCGTTAGAACCACAGTACATGTGTTTGATAATTAATGCAGTCTTTAGACCCACCAACACTTGTGCGCAATATGGAAATTTCTAAGTATACAATTTTTTATGACCTGGTATTGATATCTTAAGTGCAACTGGTTGTAAAATAGTGGAAAATCTTTTGAAAAATATGATGAAATCCAAGAAGTATATTTGGAAGTAATTAAATGATTTTATTTCAATAAAAACTACAGTTCGAATGACAATATCATAACGAAAAAATGGTTTAGTTTTGAAAGGCTGATGATACACTCCGCGCAACATGAATAGAACCAACTGCATATATGACATTTGTAGTTGGTATAAACATGGTAGCGCGCTGGAATTGTTATTTTCGAAAATAAGAGGGTTGATAAAAAGATGTATGTAGGTACCAAATATAATTTTTGCAAAAGTCAGTGCAAATGTACGTTACTAATGACAATAAGTAGAGTAATTAAACGCCACTTGAATACGACCAATCTACAAAATAAAAGATTCGTTTGCAATAACAAAATACTTTATTGTGAGTACTTTTGCCATTATTTCTTATAACCTCAAATAGTCGGGATGGAATGGAATTATACAGGGTTCTCAAGTAGTCAACGGGAAGTTCCGCCCAACTTCGTTTCAGCGCCTGCTCTAGTTCGTCAGCGCAACTGAATTGGGTAGCATTGGAGTACAATTTACGCGACAACCATCCCCAAACATTTTCTATGATGTTCAGATCGGGGGAGAGCGATGGCCAATCGAGAACCTCCATGCCTTGTTCTTGAAACCAGCGTCGAACAATGCGCGCGGTTTGAATACTGGCATTATTCTGTTGGAAAATAAATGGCCCACCTGCCATAACGTTGGAAAATTTGTCTTTCACCTGTTGCAGCAGCTGGACGTACTTTTCCAAATTCTGTCTGCCCTTCACTATTACTAAATCAACAGGTCCGTTATAGGAAACAGCTCCCCATACCATGACTGAACCAACAACGGCTCGCCTTCGTGACTGAATCACTTCATCTTTACGTAAATCGTGGAAATAATAAGAAAACCCATCCGGGCCATCTAAATTAAACTTCTTCTCGTCACTGAAAATAACAGTTTGTTTCTTGTCCACCCCATTTTTGCTTGAGCAAACTGAAGGCGTGCAGTGCGCTGAAATTCCCTTAAAGGAGGCCGTCGTTTAATTTTCAAACGTTTTAAATGCGGACAGGTCTTCAGTAACTTCTGTACAGTTCTTACCGATGCATTCGTTCCAACGTTATTCGCGATTTGTCTTGCCGTTAATGCCGAATTCGATGCTTCGCGTAATATGGCTCGACGTTCTCTCTTAGTTGTAACGGATGTTGTTCGCCCTTTAAAACGTTTTCCATAATAAAATCCCTAATAAAATTGTTCACAACCTGGTGTGATCGACTTATTTTCTTTGCAGTAGCCCTTGAGGAATACCCTTCTTGATGAAACGCTTTAATTTTTCCAATTTCTTCCATACTTAAGCACTTCTGTCGTCCCATCGTTGCACAATACCCTTAATTACAGATGTTTGTTTATCCGGATACACGTTGTAACTCGACACTCATCCGGTAGCTTATATTAAATACTGGTCGTATCCAACCGGCGCGGTGCATTTTATATGTATGTGGTACTTACGTCACCCAATGGATAACGTTAGGCACTATTGCGCAATAATGCGTATTATTTGCCATATCATACCATTACAAACTTGCATTGTATTTTTAGTAAATGAATTGTTTTTCAAACCACCGAAAGCTTGCAAGAAGTCGGGTGGTTCTATTCATGTTGCGCGGAGTGTATAATATGCGTAAACCATGAGGATCATATTACAGAGAAATCGAAATAATTTGAAATAGTGTTATTGGAAGAAAAGTTTTTTTAATGAATTCGGACGAAAACTTTTCATCAAAAGGAAAATAATTGCAAATGCTAGCAGATAAGTAAGAAGTCCTGTTGTAACTACTTTTGAACACAATTTGATGGTTTTATAACATTGCATTTGATAAGCTTCCTTGGAGAAGCGGTGAAGCGTTACTTTGTTTGGTAGGTACTTTGACCTGCAAAAAAAACGATAACAAACTAGAATCATATTTTTGCAAAAAATGCGTTATGACTTTCCAGAAAATTTAATAGTAACAGTTGGGCAGTATATTTTTCAACTTTCTCTAATATTTTTTTCTCCAGCTAATTGTCTCGATGAAGCCTGAACCTTAGATAAGTGGAAGTAGAGTTTAACATTCGCATTCATTTATTTTAATTAATAAGTTTTTTATTACGTCATATATATATATTGCTTTTTTCAAGATTAGTGCCTAGGTAAACTGCTTCACTATTTTTGGGTTAACAAGGTAGTATAATTCTGTACGATTTGATTTTCTGGTCAGTCACCCATTTTAAAATTTCTTCCTTACTTTTCTATTTTGTACATATTTGCATCAAAATGAATTGATGCGTATTCGGACTGTAGGAAAAACAATCCAAGAACTTTGAAATTTGTACATACTAATTAATCATGGTTTTTATAATTATATTATATATATATATATATATATACATACGAGAATAGTTTGACAAGTAGTGAGAATGACACATAGGTGGCGCTCTAATTGGTAAAACAAATGCACTGTAATTTAGGTTGCCTATTTATATGTTTACATTTCGATATTTACATAAATCGGTTAATTAGTTTATTTTTGACAGCTGATTGAAAAAGAAGCAACACGTCGTTTTGTTAAAATGGAAAAAGCAGAGTATCGTGCCGTGAGTAAATACCTCGTAATTAAGAGTATGAAAGCTACCGAAATAAAAGATGTGTCACGGGAAACATTAGGTGAATCTGTTCCATCATCCGCCACAATAAGTAGATGGATAAATGAATTTAAACGTGGTAGAACAAGCTGTGTTGATGAAGCGCGCTCTGGAGCACTCAAAATCGTGACTTCTAAGGAAATGATTATAAAAATCCATAATATTATTACGCAAGATCGACGATTCAAAGTGAGAGCGATAGCAGATATTATAAACATTTCAACAGAATGCGTACACCACATTTTAACGAAAGAATTGGGCAAGATGGGTGCCGCGATTGCTTACGATTGATCAAAAGTTCACTCGTTTGCGAGTGTTTGGACCTTTATAAGCGGAATCCGGTTGATTTTTGTAAGCGATTTGTTACTTGCGATGAAACTTGGATACACGACAGTACACCCGAAACTAAACAACAATCGAAGCAAAGGTTAGAACGTGGTTCTGCACCTTCAAAGAAAGCGAAAACCACTTTATCGGCAAACAAGGTGATGGCATCAATTTTTTGGGATTCAAAGGGCATTTTGCTCATTGATTACCTTCAGAAAGGTGCCACAATAAACGGACAATATTATGCAGAACTTCTACAAAAATTAAATGTTGAGATTCATGCTAAACGGCCAGGAATGGCAAAGAAAAAGATTCTGTTTCACCAAGACAACGCTCCCTCGCATACCAGCACAGTCGCTGGATCTAGCCCCTTCCGACTTCCACCTTTTTCCAAAATTGAAAACGGCACTAGGTGGAAAGAAATTTTCGTCTAACGACGAGCTTATCATCTTCGTAAATAAGTATTTTGCAAGCCTTCCGGAATCGCATTTTAGAGGTGGCACAAGGGCATTGGAGCACCGTTGGAATAAATATTGCTCTTTTAGGAGAATATATTGAAAAATAAAAATTATTTTGTATTTAAAAGATTCGTTTTTCTTTTCCATTCTCACTACTTGTCAAACTACCCTCGTATATATATATAATATAATTTTTCAGAAAAATAGAAATTTCCGTAATTTTCCTTGCAATATGTATATTAAAAGAGCTACTTGTTCAGAAGTACGTATGTATGTGTATTTATTGTTATTGCGAAGCAGGATGTGTTTCAAACTTAATATAATAAAAAAGTGACACACTTTAAATTATAGTCATATGCGGATTAATTGATAAATATTTGCATGTTTTGACTTCTTTGTCTATTCGTTGCGCACATTTGTGCATGCGTTATGTAAAGACCTTTTTATAGGAATTCTAATTTTAATAAGATTATTCATTTCACGATGTTTGCAAATTAATTTTTTTGTTAGTTTTGACTTTATTGTACGAATGCAAATAACCCATAAACACTAAAATGTACTGTCATTTAGAAAATAAACACTGTATCAAAAATTGCAATACTTTGAAAAGTATAAGATCGATGTTTAATCTAAATATAACTATTATGTGTTTTATATGTTTTATACTTTTAGTATGTACATTTTTTTCATTTCCATTATATTAGTAAGAAAGTTTTCATACTAGGAAGTACTGCTTATGAAAATAAAATAGCATACAATGATATTAATTTATTATTTGTTTAAATTATTATTTTCGTTATGTTTTATTATGTTTCAAATTACAAGTCATATTCAGCCTTGTTTTATTTCCCATTAAAAATATAAAAACAATGCAGTATTGAAATATACAAAAATAGATTTGCTATAAACAATTTGTATAACTCTTTGTTAGAATGTACAATATAGATCGATACATTTAACTTTTGTTTCGACAGTATACATATACATATATTATGATAAGTGGTTGTGAAATGAACAATTTAGAGATTACACAGCCTGGCATAAAAAAGATAAATATTTATCGTGTTTCTCCAGATACGCCTCTGAACGCGTGCAATGCGATACAGGGAGTTCCTCAAGCGTAGTAGCAAGCAATTTTTGAATTGTTTCGTAACTGGAACAAAATATTGCAATAATATTTTAACGCATTTGTATACATAGGTTCAATATATTAAAATGTACTTGACACTGGTAAAACAATAAAATATAATAGGCAATGATTAAAATATATAGAATTATTGCGATAATTACTTACAAATATTGCAATATTATTAAAATCATTCCCTACACATTATTACAAATATATTAGAATTGAAGAAGTGTTCATAGAAACCATAAAACCAAAAAAGAACATTTAACATTGATGTATTGTCAGATCAGCGAAACTGATGTATTAGCAAAAAAATGACGATATATTTTTAACTTGTTAATATAATCATTACAATCAACAAATTACGTAATTAATTAATAATATAATATACGGGAATCTAACCCATTAGTTAATTCCTGTTTTTGTCTCCTGGGAGTACAACAATTTATACAAGATTATGCAAATGTATAGATACAATCCAACATCTTTGATACGGCTACATAGATTTTATTACGTGCGCAACTAAGTTCTCGCTGTTTTTCAAGAAATGGTCGATTGTGACATAACCAAAACGTCATGAACCAAGCTTAGACATATGGTAAACAAACCGCTTTGCACATAAGTGATTTTGTTTTTGCGTCATATTCTTTTGGTTGTGTGAAAATGTCTGATTTTGTGCCAAATAATCGTCATTTGCGGGAAGTGTTGCTTTTCTTCTTTCATTCGAAGAAAACGGCGGCTGAAGCGCATCGAAAACTTTAAAAAGTTTAAGGAGATGCTTTTCGCGAACTTAACGCATACTTTACATTTTCCACGATTATATTTATTTTGTCTTTTAGCGACAAACGTTTTCTTTTTTGCGACATACTTAATTAAGAACCTTTCGAATACGGAGACAACTTTAAACTGAATTGTTTCCTTTAGAATAATAAAGTTTAAATCGAAAAGGGTGAATTACTACCAGGTAATAGGAAACCCCGGGAAACCCCGACAATTTGTATTAGGTATTTCCGTCAATAAAGATATACATACATGTCATAAATAGTCCGGCCGACATTGGCAGGTAAATTTCTATGAAAATAGGCTGTAAAAGTTTGGGTTATTTGGCCGCGGCCGTTTTACAAAGGTGGCCGTAATTAACGGGTATTTGTGTATGGGAATTTCCTTATAGTAGATTCGGGTGGCCACTTTAGTCAGGTGGCCGTTAACACAGGTTTTACTGTAATATTTATCAGTTTTACAAACCACATTTCGTGTAAAAATGAATTATTGAATAGAGACTATGATAGTAGAATTAGATTTTGCGAAAGAATTATGGAAATTTGCAACAATGAACAATATTTTACACATAATTTGTTGTTTTCCATCGAGGCTACTTGTTTTTGAATGCTACTGTTAACCGCTGTAATTGTCGATATTGGTCAATGGATAATCCTCATTCGATGCAAGAAGCGCATGTACAACATCCACAGAAATTAAAAGTGTGAACTGATATTTTTAGACATTTTTTATTCACGGTACACTAAGTGGATAGAGATATTTAAATTTTTTACGTAACGAAATTATTCCTAACCCTCTATTGTGCGCATAATTTACGAAGTTTTTGGAAGAAATATTTCCAAATAGGTGGATTTATCGTATTTGCTATATAAAACACTATCAGGTATCTCTGTCGTTGTTAAACAAAAGAGTGCTAAACTTAATTGTTACTCAAAAGTATACAGGGTGTTTCATTTCAAATAAAAAAGTCATTTAAACTGGAAGTGTAATTACATAATCTGTTTGCATTTACTTAAATATGGGTAATATTATTAAAGTCGCTGTATCAAAGACATTCGAAGGCATTTGCCTAATCCTGGAGATAATCTGATCGTAAAGTCACAGGGAATATAGCGCCAAGCCGTCGGTGCGTTGTTGTTTATATCAACAGCTTAATATCTAGACTATTGGGATAACATTGAGCCTCTTTCTATATTTCTGACAGTTGTTTTTCATTGATTTCAATGTTAACGCCAATCACATGCAATAAAATAATTTGTGAGATACTTTGATCATTGACAATCTTATTCTTAATATTTTGACCGAAACATTTCCATTCTGTTAAAAATAAATATATAATGTGGTATCATTACTTAAAATATATTTATAAATTTGATTTGACCGATTTTTTTGAAAGAAAATTTGAAAGTTTATTCATTTTTAGCTTGTCTGGACTAAACACGTGGAACGTATTTATTTTTAAAGAATTTTTAATTGAAAATTTAAACCATACTTGCATGTATCATTTGGTCTATAAGTCACTTTATATATATACATGTTTAACTGTGGTTTTAGTAATGTGAGAGAATTTGTTAGATGCTACAACAATATTGATGCATGTACATCGTGTTCTTCGCTTACGCATTTACGTTTAATACATAATTAAATATATTCGATGCCTCGTGCAATTCAAATTGTTAATACAAGTGTAGCTGTTTTCTTTATTTAAATTTTTTAATGTCAAGGCTAAGTTAATCAAATAAACAATATTGTCGTTCGCAGTCTGCCAGAGAAGGTTAGAAATGGTTATTCAACTAGTCCAGTGTTTTCTTGCAAAAGGGTTTTTTAGTTCTTTGTTATTTAAAATGCTATAAATAAATTTTGTAAATACCTTTTATATTATCTCGTTTAGTAATATAACATTTGGTTAAAATTTAGTTGCAATCAGTAGTTTAGACTTTAGCATTTTACAAATAATATTAAAATTACGAATTTGCTCAAACAAAAGGGATTTTGTTAATATATCTGTAAATTGATATTGTTTAAGTATATTATTTCTTAGAGAAAAAAAACGCCCATTAACAATTTTGTTTTAATAATTTAAAATATTATGTATTAAATGAGATATAATTAAAAAGTCAAGAGAAATAGAAAAGAATAGTGTTTATTTATTACCATGTTATTTACGCACTTATTGAGTCATCTTGTTGTAGATTCAATTATGTAATTGATGTAGCATTAAGGTATCTTGTACACTGCAATTTGTAATGTTGTTGAAGAGGGTCTATTTATTATTGAATGTGAACTAAATCTCTAACGTATTCATTGAATTAAAAATGCAATAAAAGGAGATTGACATCGAAGATTTCTAATAAATCCAATATAATATGTGGTTCAACATTCTAAATGGCATTGTAATATGATGAGCGTCATTCTCTTCTATATATGGAAATAAGTTAAATTCGAAATAAGTAGAAATTAATAAAAAAAAGAACATAAGTTCTGTGTTAAAAACGGTAATTGCTACGAAAATGTATCAAATGTTTAAAATCATTAATAATTGCTTATTAAAGAGTTTTTGTGTGACATTGTCGATTTAGAGAACGCAGAGATGGATGACTTTGTGAAACTTTAAAAAACTTTTCAGCGAAGTTCATGGAAATAGAACAATTCAATGTCTGGAAAATTTAGATGTCCGAAACTAAATTTAAAGTTTGTTCTAAATCAATCGACGGATAATTAAAAATTAAATCGAATTGAGCATTGCAAAATCATTGGAGAAAGTTTAAGAGATAGAAACTTTTCAAGAACGATTGTAACTTATGATGGGACGAGGCGATTTCAATATGATCTAGAAACCAAACGTTCATCAGATGAAACAAATTCAAAAAAATTGTGTTTGAAAAAGTTAAATTAAAACATAAAAAATAATGAGAATTGTTTTAATTTTCATTATTTTTACGATTCAAAGTGGTACAGTGGCTAATGCCGAGTATTCGTTTGGTGTATTGAAGCGTTCGAAAGATTTTTATTCGTTATGCTTGCCCTGACTATCGAAAACAATTGGAATTGTTGTAAGATTTTATACCTTCGGTTGTTATTATTGATTTTATTTTACCAACACTCAAATTTGTCAAAAAATGCGTGATTTCGTGAAACTTTCGAAGAAAATCTAATGCGCGCTGTACAATAATGCACCTCATTGTTTTTCAGTTATCACTTTTTACTATAAAATAAATCTTTTTGCTTCCAAATCTGCATTTCGCAATGAAGAAAAACCATTTTATATTAATTGAAATCAATGATACTATTGCAATGAGTGACATAAAAAGTCGTTCGATGTACAGTCTGTCGCACAGAAAACCAAACTTTTTTAAGATAGTAATTCTTACTGGCGCCATCTATTAAAAAAATATGCGTGGGTAAGGTAGATCTTTCACCAGTGTTATGTCAAAAACTCACGACATTTGCATCATTAAAAGCAGACAAATTGCGAATAAAGTAACAGCGTGTATTTGGCATTGATCGAAAAATGAATTTTGAACAAGGAGAAAATATCAAATTCTGTTTTAAACTTCGTAAATCGTTTATTGAAACGTTTATTTTGATGAAACAAGTGTATGGTGATGCGTATTTACCACGTACTAGTGTGACCAACTGAATTCAACATTGTAGAGACTTGATTAGAGACTCAAAAAAGAACGTAAACTTCACTTCACTTATTTTAACTGGCGACAAGACGCGGTGTTTCCAATATGGTTCAGAGACCAAGCGTCAAAGCTCTGAATGGAAGCATCCAAGCGAAGAAAGACCGAAAAAAAGCCATTTGGGGAAGTCAAAAGTGACGACAATGTTGATTTGAAAGGTATAGTGCACAAAGAGTTTGTACCAATTAGTTAGACAGTCAGTGCTGTATATTATCTTGGTGTTATGAAGCATCTTTTGGCGCGTATTCGTCGTGTGCGCCCTCAATATCGTGAAAATGGTAGCTGGCGTTTGTTACATGATAATGCACCTGACGCTTATCGCTGATTCTCTAACTACAAATGGCATTTTAATCATCATTCACCGTCATCCACCATCATCATTGACAGTCATTTAATTGGTTATTTTATTTTGGAGCATCGCCTCACAGGAAAACATTACTTAAATTATTGACAAAATGATTTAGAAAGATTACTAGAGAATGTTCCTTTAAACGCCAGAATACATTTGTATTGTAAACACGACAGATATTTTGCACATTTTGCTTGTCAGGTCAGGCAATATCTGGATAAAAGGTTTTCGGGGCGTTGTAGTGATCGCGGTAGTCTCCTTAGTTGGCCTTCAAGGTTGTCCAACTGTCACCACTGGACTATTCTTTATGGAGCTGGCTTGGAAATGAGGATTATAAAGTAAAAGTAGACGCTCGGGATGCTTTGATTCAACGTATTATAAATGCTGTGCCGATATTTAAAAAAGATATGAATCAATCAGAAGAGCAACATGCCCCGTTTAGATGTTAATGGCAGTATTTTTTAACATTTACTGCAAGAAAGCAATGATTAGAACAAAATGTGTAGGAACTTATATTATGACGCTATAATCTGAAAACGGATAACATTTGATTTTTTTTTAATTAGTTTTATGAGTAGAACACTTTCCTGGAGTTTGGTACGATCTTTCCGAATCAATCTGTAGATAATAAATATTGGTAATATTAGGACTGAGTAAATATTTAATATGGTTCGTACCTTAAGACATTAGAATATTTAATTAGAATAATATATTCATTAATTTTATTAAGTAATAGTAATTGGTGAACTGTTGCAAATCTAGGATTAGACTCTTTTTCCGGATTCACAAAAGAAAATAACCTTGTCGATAAGCGTTGAAAATAGATAAATACAAACTTATTAATCAACAATTCATAGAAATTAGACAATAACTAGGAAGTCCGTTATTGAGTCACACAAAATTAGTAGTAAAGAATACACACATACGATGTTACTTGAAAATAAGTATTGTAAACATACAATTGCTGAAACGTTAAAAATTAGCTGAAGTGTGACAAGTGTAGAATTAACGTCAACAAAATAGGAAAAGTGTGTGTGACATAAATTTCGAATATTAAAATTCATAACAATGAATTGCAATATATGAAAATATTGAACTTTATAACAAAATTATGTGAATTTAAACCCATTTTCTTTGTAGTTTTATTCAATGTTCTTTCATTTTTGATATATTCGGCATTTCCAGTAGTCATTAGTACTAGAGGATTTTTATTAAATGGGTTCGTCAAAATTTTAAAGGAAATGTGATAGAAATGAACCAATTAAATAATATGTATCTAAAATGCTAGTCCTATTCTTTAGAAATATGAATTTTTTTCTTTAATGTGTGTATAAATTAATATTTGTATTGTTTCATTTTATAAAATGCAGTAAATGATAAATAGTATGTAAAAGTGGATAAGAAAAATTAAAAGTGAGCATAAAGTTTTTTTTTACTTTCACTCGAATTTCATAATTTGAAATGTTATAACATATGTACACTATCGCTCATAAGTGTTTGGTCACTCGCATTTAACCCGCAAATTGTAACAAAAATCAAAGTTGAAGTACTAATATCTTTTTATTATTTACGTGTATGAAAAATAAGTATTTTACATCTAAAATAAATTGTTGTATAATATATTTAACTAAATTTTAGACTCGTCTATATGACCTCCTTTATTTTTAATCGCTGCGACACACAATCGAGGCATTCTTTCGTTTAATTTTCGTAATGTCTCAGGGTTTATTTTACCCCATCACTCTTGCAGGTTCTTCCACATATTAACAGCAGACGTGGGGGGCGATTTTCTCACCTCTCGGTCAACTTCTACCCACAGCAACTCGATGGGATTTAAATCGGGACTCTGGGAAGGCCACGCCATAACTTTTATGGTTCCGTCGTCCTTCAATTTCTGCAAATATTCCCGACATAGTTTGGAAGTGTTTCGGGTCATTATCTTGTTGGAAGATAAAATTCTGATCCGAAATTTTAATTCCAGAGGGGATTGCGCTTTCCTCTAATATGCGCTTATACTGTTCTTTCTCTGGTATATCTTCGATTTTTACGAGATAACCCAAAGTTGATCCAGAAAAGCAACCCCATATCATAGCTAAACCTCTACCGTGCTTAACAGTAAGGGCTGTTCATTCTTTCCCGGTACGCTCATCTACAGACCTCCTCATGAAAATACGTCTTCGTAAACCGAAAATCTCGAATTTGTATTCATCGGGCCACACTACTTTATTCGTTTTCTATAGTCCAATTTTGGTGATCGCGTGCCCACTTTAAACGTTTCTGCTTGTTTTGCTTGCGTAGAAGCGGCTCGCGCATTGCAATTCGACCATAAAGACCGGCTTCTTTTAATCGCCGTTTAACTGTGGAAACACTTATGGATTTTCGACGAACAATATTCATTTCTGGGACTGTTTTTCGTCTATTTCTCTTGCTTGTTATCACTATTGCAAGATCTTCTGCTGAGGTTGTTGCCCTTGGCCTCCTTTTCAAATTCTGCTGAATACACTTCCACATTCGCGGTGTTTTTTGATGATATAACCCACGGTGGACTGATTTAATTTAAATTCTGTGGCAATTTCGCGGTTGCTTTTGCCAGGTTTATGGTATGCGATTATAAACGATTGTGTTTCTACACTCAATTCTTTCCATTTAGGAATTTCTAACCGATTGAACTTCTTCGAAACACGTGATGTTATCACTATGAGCACCTCACAAAAACGAACTGCAATTTTTCCAAAATACCCAAGTATAAATACTAGTATAGTTTACAATAACACCCTACCTTAAAATAAAATCATAACAATGGAAAATTTCCAAGAATTGAGAGATCTAATCCCTTAAGTGCAATTATTCTACCTGGAGTTTTATTAGGGTATTATCGTTCATTGTGAATAATAGGATAATCGCATAATTATTTTTGGATAAGCTTTTATAGATTTTTAATGTTTACTATGAAACTATTTCTTACTAGAGAAATAAATTTTATAATTAGAACATTTCTATAGAAACTGTAATGAAACAAGGGTGACCAAATACTTATGAGCGGTAGGTATATATTGTATATATATAAATGTTATAACATTTCAAATTATGAAATTCGAATGAAAGTAAAAAAAACTTTATGGTCACTTTTAATTTTGTAATATTAATAATATAATAATTTATAATATTAATTATATAATATTAACATTTTATAAAATATGTTGAAGTAATCTAAAACGTTTACATACATATATACAACATATTTCTACTGTTTTTCATTGTTTACGCCCTTTGTAAAAACCTACTAAAAGTAAAATCATATCATCGCAAATGGAGACTAACTGGAACTAATTACTTCAAGCTTTAATTCCATTGTATTCGCGGATGTGCCAAGGATGAGATCTTCAAAGATTATCAAATTTTTGTTCATGCTTAGGATAAATAATCCTGCATCATTTTGGCATTTTGTCAGATACAAACGTAACTGCTGTAGGAAAGGTTTATAATGGTGTTGTAGATTTTAATAATCTTGAGCATTTTAGTGATGCTTTTGCATCTGTCTCTTCAGACAATTTTCTACCGGAAAATTTGTTTCGGAAGGTCATGCAAGCTTGTCATCTCTAGCTATGTAATCAAAGTTGAAAAATACGTAGTTTTGACTTATTTGAAACAATTCATAATGGGAAACAATACAAATTACGTTATTCCCTTATCTAAAATATCTTTTGGTGTTAGTAAAATATTATTGATGTTTACGGACTCTTATTTACAGAATAGATCCAATTATATCTACTGTAATGGTTAATATGTTACATCTGGTGTGCAATTATTAATGATTTAATAACACTGATTAATTAATTGCGCAGCCTGGACTTATGCTGACGATTTAAAAATACATAATGACTTAGATAATATACGAAATGCTGAAGAGTTTTTCAAGCGAATTTGGATAGTACCAATGAATGGTGTTTGAAGATCTACGCTTGAACATTGGAAAGTACCATGTTGTGCTTAACTAGGAAGTTAATTATGACTATTATATCAATAATATCGCTGACTAGAGGAACCTCTGTTAAGTCTTTAGAAACAGTTTTCGATGAGAAGCTTAGTTTCTAGGATCACATTTTTAATTACTACCGCCTACCTAACACCATGGAAACATCGCGTCTATTAAAGTGCTTTTTAATAGTTCGTAATAGTTCGTAAATTGGAGTACAGCATTTTTTGGTATCGTATATATGACTCATATATTTGTTAGCTTGAACCCAGAAGATAGGTAACGAGCTCAAATTTCGTGACAAATATTACAGATAAAGTTGACTCATTTTCTGATCTTGGGTGCCGGGATCAACGTCAAAATTAGCGGGAGCAATCATAACAGTTACGATAATAGACTTCAGCTAACGACTAATCTGGTTCTGGTGCATTCAGCTTGTAAATTATTATGGCAATATTACAATTTAACACTGGTATTATTTAGTTAATTTTTACATATATTACTGTGCAGAAAAATAAGTATACATTAAATGTTTGTGCAAAGTTTGTACCACACAAGCTAATTGAACGTTTACAGTAACAAATAAATATTTCGTAGCGTATCCATGATATTGCAGGACAGTAACATATCGACGTGGTATAGAGTCCCCTATATTCTGGCATCTCGCATCTTGCTTTACTGTCCATAAACTATTCTGATTTGAATGATTTGAAGTACTTATCGCTCTTTTGATCGCAGTGACACTCTGGAGAATGCGCGAGCTATATCATTCCATTCATCCCATCTTCAGCAATGCCTTTGCCGCTCTGGGTATGTTTAGGGTCATTATCCTATTGAAACGTTCGTTGTAATATATTGATGTAGTGTATTTGTATCACTTTTTTTATCCAGAAAATTGGGCTTACACCGAACCATGAAAAGCAAGCTCATGTCATATTTTTACCACCTTGTTTTATAGTTTTTATAGTATATCGAGCTACGTATACTTTTCTTACCGATCGTTCACATAAGTTTTAATCCTATCAGAACCAAATACACATATTTTTAACTAATCACCCCATAAAATATTGTGCTATTTTTGTGGTTCCCAATTGATAATATTCTTTACAAATTCTAATCTACGTAAAACATTTTGGCGAGTCAGTAATGGTACTTTTCCGGGTATTTGATCATGAAAATTTAGGTCAAATACACTTCTCCTGATTGTTGAGTTGTCAATATGAAGATTATTTAATTTTTTAATAGCCTAGTAGTGATAAATGGATTTGCTTGTATTAATCTTTTTATTGCAATGGTTGTTCCTCTTGATCTTTCAAGTTTTTGGCGCCTAATTTCAATTAATTTATACGTTTTACCTTAATTTCTTAATTTTAAAATAAGGTTAAGTTTTTCTGGCGTACGTTTACTGCCACTCATTTTTATAGTATATTACGTGAAAAATGAAATTAAACATTATCTGTAAATACAAAAGTTTACATTAAAATTTAATGTTTCTACATTTAATAAACAAGCGCGCATGTATTTTATTGTACAACAATATTAAATGTTGAACGATATAATAATTTCACTAAGATTATCCGCGGAAATTGATGGATATGACTCGTTTTAGTCAGACCAGATGCTATATACACAATGTATTTGATTTTAAACAATAGTTCACATCTATTTTTCTGCACAGTAGTGTATATTATAATTACTATTTATTTACTATCCGTTTTGGAATTTCTGTGGGGTAATTTAATAAATATTATTATAATATGCAACATGTACATATTTTAGATTTTCGAAAAGTTATTACAATATAACTAATTTCAGCCATTACTGCATTGAAACAAATATTAATTTTTTTTAAGTCATAAGTTTTTATTATTAACCTACATCTTTATTGTTAACCTATATCTTTATTACGTTGTAAAGATCATAATTCAGTTTTTACAATAGCTCTGGATTGGCATAAAAATCATTCATAATAAGATAAAAAGTCGTTATTGCATAATATTTCCATTATTTGGAAAATATCTACAGTATTTCAATCGGTACTAAAAATGTAATAATTCAGGAATTTTTGTGTTAGCTACGTGAACTAAAATAAATATTATTTCGAGCATGTTAAATATTAAACCATGTAATTTCCTGCATTTCTAGTATGCTAAAAAATCCACGAAAAGATAAAAGGCATTTGCATGTATTGCATTCTTAGAAGCTCACAACCAAAGGTATCTGGAAGCGGAATAACAGTTGCATTATAGTTATTATGTAAAATGTGACCCTAGAGGTTACAGATATCGTATTTCCTCTTATTCAGACTTACATATATCTCAATAAACACGTAGACATTTATCACTTTTTTGCAAATAAACATCACGTTCTACTTTTAACAAAATTAAAGTAGTTACAATTACGTTATAAATTTGTTGAATAATCTTATTTTCGAACCACGAGTTTTATGATAAGAAGATAAACAAGTTTTTATTAATTCATTTTATCGTTGCAGGAAAAATATACATAATTATTGAGGTCTTTATTATTGCGTTATGTAAAATATGCATTCGTAAAGATACTTTCGCTTTCCACTCTCACTTCTATAGCATAAATTGATCTTATTTTGGTAATTTGAAAGTATATACACGGAGTCAATAAAGTGATATGCAAGTATAAATTAACCGTCATGTTAATAAGTAAATTGTATTTATATTTATGTGTATCTTTAATGTGAATCTCTATAATCAAATTATATAAATAATACAAAGCCTGAATAAAACATTTGCTGTGAACAGATTATTAACTTTAAAAAGTTTTTCTTGTATTATATGGTCCTTTTGAAGCACTGAATAATATACACTACCGTCCATATTAGTTTAGACACTCAAATAAATTTAAAAAAAGGGAAAACTGTTAAACTAATTTATATCAAAAGTTAAAATTTTTATTGCATTTTTGTTTACAAATGTTTATTAAATATAATAATAAAAATTAATGTAATTCTAACGTTAAATAAACAAAGATATCATAAACATTTCGCTCATCGAAGAAACCTCCATTTGCGCGAAGAATAGCCTATACAATTCGAGGCATCCGTTTCACGAGTTTTTCAAGGACTCTATTCGGTATATTATTATATTCTTCTCGCAATATGTTCCCCAAGTGATTTGTTGAGAAAAGACACACTTTTTGGACCCTCCTGCCCAATTCATCCCATAACAATTCTATGGGGTTTAGGTCGGGGCTTTGCGGTGGTCATGTCATTATTTCTAAGGTATTATTGTTTGGTTTGCTATTTAGGAAATTACTACATATTCCTGCTGAGTGTTTGGAGTTGTTATCCTGCATAAACACAAAATTTTCGCCAATTAAACGTAACCCCGATGGTATTGTATTTTCCTGCAATATTTGTAAATAACCCTCCTTTCGCAAAATACTCTCGATTCGTTTCAAGTCCCCTGTGCCGGCGTAGCAAAAAACAACCCCAAACAAACACGGCACTTCTTCCTTGTTTGACAGTTGGCACTATACAATCCCGCAGCATTCTTTGACCACTCGCTCTTCTTACAAAAGCACGCCTTGATTGTCCAAATGCTTCAAACTTTGATTCATCAGTATAAGATCCTTTTTCAGTCATCCAGTGTCCAATCTCTGTGTGTTTCTGCCCATTGTGGTTGTTTTTGCCTATTTCCCCGACAGAGTAAAGGTTTTCTTACAGCAATGCGGCCATGAAGATTTGCTTTTAATATTATTTTCACTGTAGTAACAGAAATTTTTCTTGCACGGTCGCGATTCATTTCTGCGGTGATTTTTGGTGCTGTCAATCTCCTATTTTGTTTACTCAGTAATTTTATATGCTCATCGTCAACTCACCAACAGTCGATTTATTAACATGTGTCTTTTCGGAAATTTGATCCACCGAATAACGTTCTTAATGAAAAGCAATAATTATAGAACGTCTTTCTAAACTTGTTGGTTTTCCTCTCGACAGCAAGTTTATTTGAAAACTAATGCATATTTCGGTATACAAAACTCTTTGGAGTGAGGGCAGGTAAGTTTCGCAAGTTTTTTTCTTGCAATATTATCTCAAAAATAATCGTATTTATGGCGGTACGGATTATTCCAGGAATTACCGCAGTGAGTCATAAAACATAATAGTTGTAGGTGCTCTAATAGATATATTTGCCTGCAATTGATTATAAATATCGTAAACGACCTAATGTAAATATATTATTTACATTTAAACGCAATTATATTATTTAGAAGAGTTTACTAAATTTTACTAGCTGTCCGAAATAATATGGAATGTAGTGTACATATCTGGTAGTATCTGGTAATTAAATTAGGCCCGATCTCAATTTTGATGATAATATTTTAAATACATATTATACTTTCCCGGAAAGATAAATGTGTATAATTATATAATTTATTAAACCTTCCGGTAGTATTAAATCAACATTGATCTAAATGGTTGTGAAACATGGAGAACAAATAGCTGTAATATCAATTTGGAATTATCCTGTTTGTTTTACCCATATGTATACGTATATTTTATAATAATATAATTTAAGCGCTCCCGTCAATGAGCACAAGGTAAATGGTAGATAATAATTCGTTGTCTGGATACTTTACGTAATTACGAAAAATTTACACACACTTTTCTTTTCATATTTATTCGCAGAATAGATAATTCTTAACCAAGATAAATATTAAAAAATATTTTTATTTATTTTATAAAATATGTTGAAATAATCTAAAACGTTTACATTTTTTGTATCAAGGAAAAAAGCTAACCTCAAGGATATTGATCATTCTAGAATTTCCATGATCGTAATGATAATAGTCTTATTGGTGTGGTGCATTAGGAAATTTATTAGGCAATAAAGTATTTTCAAAAATGTATTTTTTATTAAGAATAACTTATAATAGAATATTATTTAAGAAGGCATGTGTAATGCATAATACAAGATACATTAATTAAAAAAATTCTACTAAAATATGCTACGTCCATAATTTTCTTAAATTATTTTCTAAATAACGATGATATAATTTATTATTACATCTTCTTATTGATCTTACGTTAAAACTATAACTACACTGGCATAAATATTTGGATAGATTCCTTACTATATGATATGGTAATGTTTCCCAAAACACCATTCTATGACGCTTGAGAGTTGCGGATTGTTTTCATTCTGTTACAATATTTGGTTGCCAAGTGTTTTTCTGCATATATCAAGCTTCCTATTTTCCCTTATTTTGCATTATTTTACCCGTAGAATATTAGGCGATAATAATTTCACGTACTTTTTTATTAGTTAATACATTAAGAGTGATGAATGTATTAGGATGCCCGATAAGCATCTGTCTTCTTTTTGATACGTAATGAATACACGATATTTATTGTTTATGGTTGATTTATTGCATTATATATGAACCATTCTGCTCTATCACCTTCCTTCATCTCTCACAAAGCATCATTCCTGTTTCCAAAATTGTTAGGATTTGCTGACAAAATATTCCTCGTTTTTATTTCGCTTACGGATTGGAGCTGTTTATCATGAGGAGAATTTTTAATGACAGGGAGTAATAATAGTCGAATCGAGCAAGACCTGGGGACCAAGGAGGCGGTAGAACTTTCTAATCAAACTATATCCTAGCTTTTCTCTTATAGCCAATGCAGTATGCCGTTTTGCATGTTGTGATAAAAAACGACACATCGTTGGTTCGCTAATGCCGGTCGTTTTTCTGCTATAGCGGCATTCAATTTATCAATCTGATTGTAGTATTTGACAGAATTGATGGTTTTACTTTAAAGAAGGAGTTCGTAGTAGACTACACCTTTCCAGTCCCACCAAATTAATAAGAACTTTCTGCGGTTGAAGTTCAAGCTTGGTGATAGTTAAAAGTCTATTATCCATAGACCAAGTGCATTTTCGATGGACTTTTGACACAAAATCCAAGTCCCGTCTCCAGTACTACGCCTCTTTAAGAAATTATCTCTCATATCGCTGAAGAAGCAAATCTTACGTTGAGATGCAGTCCATAAGGTCAGTCTCTGTCAAAAGGTGTAGAACTTAAACTTCATATCGATTGGTATATTCCATTCTGATTAGGTGATTATGTACCGTTGTCCTGAGAATGCTAGTGGCATCCGCTATTTTGCGCATACTGCATTGTAGATTTTCAGCTAGCCTGTATCCGTCTTCATCTTTCAAGTTAAAGTTGCTTGCTCTAAATCTCTTAAACAAATTGTGGACGGTCGTAATAGTCGTAGCGCCACTGCCATACGCGGTACTAATCTGTTTTGCAGTATCCTTTGCATTATTACCTTTTCTAAAGCAATGAAGCATCATATGCCGCAAATGCTTCTTTGGCTATCCATATTGATGGTGCAGAAAAAAGTTCTAAAAGAGTCTGTCGCCAACAAAACGTACTTTAAAAGAGCCCTAGGTTGACTGACACCAATGACATGGACGGCTAGTATATAAGTCCACATGTTTATATAAATATCAACTTATTCCTAGCGTGATGCGAAAGAAACTTGTGAGACGCCCTAATATAACTGAAAGTTTATCAAATATACCTAGTCCTGCCATAAATACTGATATAAAGGTTTTTAAGTACAAAAAGAAAACTGCAAGTTGGATTTAAATTATTTTTTGATAATTTATTTTGGCAATAGTAAGCCACAAAATACAATGCAAATTACTCGAAATGGCCGCCATTTGCCTTAATACAACGCTGAAGTCTGCAGGGCCACTCATCAATCGCTGTACGGACGATATTCATGGAAACATTGTCGACTGCTTCTGTTATCGCTTGCTTCAATGATTCCAGGTTGCGATGGGGTCTTCTAGAGACCATGCCCTCTAATATTGACCACAGTTTGTAGTCGAGCGGATTTAGGTCTGGGCTTGCTGACGGCCAATATTCAGTACTAATAAACTCAGGTACATGATTTTCAAGCCATTGCTGAGTTGTTTTGGCCTTGTGAGCGGACGCAGAGTCTTGTTGGAATATTCATGGTTGGTTTTGGAACATGGTGTAGTTCAGGGGCTCCACTACATTGCTTAAAATATCTCGTTGATAGTTTTTGGCCGCTGTTTTAACACCTTTTTCACAAAAATGCAAGGAAGTGACACCGTCATAGGATACTCCCCACCAAACCATCACTGAAGCAGGAAAATGACCTCGCTGAATCCTTGACATCACTTCACTGGCTTCCTTGGAGGACCGTGCATACACCCTCTCATTCTGCTTGTTAAAAGTTTCTTCCACGGTAAAAATTTTTTCATCAGAAAACAGAATTTTTTTGTAACGCTCTTTGCCGTACAACGATATCAGGTGTCTGCATTTTTTCTTCCTATTCTTTTTTAATTCAACGTTAAGGCGCTGTCCTGTTTGTCGTTTGAAAGCTCTAAGTCCTAGGTCTTGTTTAATGATACGGCTCATGGTTCTCGGAGCAATACCCATTTCACGAGCCATGATTTTCTGTTTGCGGACAGGATGTCGATTGATGCGGGACCTCACAGCATTGATGGCCTGTGGTGTACGAACTATGCGAAGCCTGCCAGATCTTTTACGGTCGATTACATTTCCAGTATCAATGAATAACTTAGCAGTACGATACACAAGCACACGCTTAATATTTAACGGTTTCAATAAATCAAAAATACGGGCTCTTTCTATTCCACGCTTATGAAGTGCAATAACCGCAATACGGCTCTCTTTATCCGACCATTCCATAATGACGACTCACGCTATAGTGAAATTGTTCGGCACTTTTGTAAAGCATATATCAAATGTCAGAACTGCTAACATAAAATTTTTGTGCTTTCAAGTTATCATCTGCAAAAAGGTGCGTTTACACTTGTATCAATACTTATGGCATGACTAGGTATACGTGACAACTTGACAGTTTGCTTTTTTTGCTTCAAGCCTGGAAAGTCCATACAGTGAGTTAACAAAACAAAGTGTTTTATTGGTAAAAATTTTTTTGCATTATTCTCGTGATTTGTAGTTTACTTATTCCAAATGTAATACTGGAAAAGCTGTATAATCGACCATTTTTTCACATTTTAACAATCAATATTCAGTAGTTTACACACTTTAAAATGTTAAAAGTCTATTTAAATTCAAATGGTTGGTTCTTCTTCCTTATTAACAGCTGTTTATTATGTTACAGTAAACATAACGTCTACTTGTTAGTGCGTGTGTTCAAAGAGTGTACTTCTCATATTTTGGAACTAAACTTGTTTACGAGGATAATTCTTGGGCATCACAAAAGTTATGTTATGTATACATTGAAGATCTTAGAAAACTGTCAAAAAAGGAGAAGCAAGCGTTTAGATTTGCTGTTCTAATGATATAGAGAGTCTATTATAATAATTATTATAATGATTATTACAATGATTATTATCTTTGGCGCATTAATTTTGTTAGTTACAACTCAAAAAATAAAAAAGTACCAGTAGACCATGGTTTAGATCTTCCTGTCCCTAAACCATTTTTTCAGTTTGATGATTCAGATGTACGTGTTGATGAGTTTCAATATACTACAGAACATTTATAACCTACGTTGTTTACTGATATCGGGCTAAATGATTTAGTTAGGGTTTGGGGCTTATCAAAGGAGAAAGCCAAAGAAAAAATGTCGATATCAGACCCGCTAGAATACCAGTTCGATAGGAGAATACTGTTGGTAAGCTAATTGATACGTAATACGTATGCAATGAAGAAGCATTTTCATGATTATACTTAAATAAAAGTTTCGTTTGTATTGTAACATTAATTTATTTTATGAAGATGTAACGATGTGGCGAAACTGTAGATGATAGAAGAAAAATGAAGTTTATCTATGGATTTAGCAGCTAAGCATATAATAATCAACTATTAATGTTGAAAAATTCTTAAAAAATCGCTTTTCATTGTCAATAATTGGTTTAATCAGTTTATATTGAAAGTTCACTTATTTAGAAAATAGAAAATGCAATGTAATGATAACTATAAAAATTAAAAAATATTTTTTTCAATGTTGTTAGAAGAGAAGTATTTCATAAAAGAATATTTAATTGTTGGAATTCATAGAAAAAAATTTCTTTAACTTGTTTGGCCTAATATATACCTTATTTTGCGTCTAAAACTAAATTTTGACTAACACTGAGAGCTTTATATATAGATTAATAAGTTTAATTTCATGCCAAAACAAATTATTAGGTCTGTTTAACATTTTTTTCCAATAACAGATTGATTAATAGAAAACATTTAACATGCAAAATAGATTATTTCCAAAAATGATAGAGATTACTCATTTACAATGCTTTTAAATTATTCAAAACATCATTATGAATGCCGAATAAATCTGTTGATCAATCGGATGTTATATGTGACTTGAATGTAGAAGTGAAAGTAAACCAACGACAGACACGATACTAACATGCTAGCAGATATCCAATCAGAATATGTAATTTATAATGTAATATATTTTTTTAAATGTTAATGTTACTCGCAATTCTTTAGATATGAAAAGCGTTTATATTAATGTAATACATAATATCTCACTCATTACGAATTATAAATCTTTCACACATGTTTGCTTACTTACTTTTCTAATTAACTGTGATGATAAAGTAGATACACAAAATTTGTTTTCAGATTACCGCCGAAAGGTTTGGAAGTACTTATTTGCTTTTCCTTAATTTGAAGTGAAATGTAGTTAATAGTAGCTTTTTCTATAATATTTCTAAGGTGAAGATATGAAACACAAGCACAAATAGTAAGTGTAAAAGTGATTATACAGTATTGTTTAAAAGTTTATAACAAATTTATTTTTATCAAAACCTTAACTGTAATGCTAAGTGTTTTCTAAAGGCAGTGGTATGGAATCTGGAATGAACAACTAAACACTCACAAATATGTAACCGGAAGAAACTTATAAATACATACTTAGGATTTGAACAAAACATATAAAATTACAAATTAAAAGCAGGCAAAACTTAAACATATTTAAGGCAATTATGTATACATACTACTAATTCTTATATATTCTTCCAATATAATTAAATGGTCCAACAGTGAATTAGAAAAGTTGAACCGTCTTAACAGAATAAGTTTAACAAGACATCATATACTAAAGGTGTTTTAAATTGCGTGTTTTTTAAGAATAAATAAAATATAGATGGCGCACTAAATTTGGCTGGGTATGTGGGCATTTAGAAAGTGTGATGTATGACATTTATAAAAATGGCTTCGTACACGGTACAACAACGCGTTCAAATTGTTGAATTATTTTATGAAAATCAGCGTTCTGTGGAAAGAGTTTTTAGAAAATTACGTGAATTTTATGGTTTACATAATCGTCCATCTGAAAGCACTATTGGTCGAATTATTAAAAAATTTCAAGGGACCGGTTTCGTGGAAGATCAGAAAAGGTAAAAATACAGTCCTACTGGTCGTTCACAAGAAAATATTGGTTTGGTTAGTGAAAGTGTTGCTGAAGATCCTGAAATGTCCGTTAGACGACGTTCACAACAACTTGGACTTAGTGAATCAACAACATGGCATATTTTACACAAGGATTTAACTCTGAAGGCATATAAGGTTCAAATAACACAAGAACTGAATCCAGTAAATCATTTAAAACGTCGTTCATTTGTCAATTTCATCAATGAACAACCAGCTGATTTTTCTCAAAAAATAATGTTTTCCGATGACGTACATTTTGAACTTGGTGGCTATGTTAATAAACAAAATTGTTGTATTTGGGGTGAGGAAAATCCACGAATTATTCATGAGAATTCTATGCATCCTAAACGAGTTACTGTTTGGTGTGCATTATGGTCAGGTAGTGGAATTAGACTTAACTTTTTTGAAAATGCTGTTGGTGGAGCTGTAACAGTCAATGGTGATCGATATCGTCGGATGATAACCGAATTTTTGTTGCCTGAATTAATGAATATTGATCTAGAGGATATGTGGTTTCAACAGGATAGCGCTACACCTCACTTTGCACACGAATCAATGGATTTATTGAGAGAAAAATTTCCTGGACGTGTAATCTCAAGAAACGGTGATGTTAATTGGCCACCAAGATCATGTGATTTGACACCGTTAGACTAT
The DNA here is from genome assembly GCA_031893035.1 of Dermolepida albohirtum. NCBI lineage: Eukaryota > Metazoa > Arthropoda > Insecta > Coleoptera > Scarabaeidae > Dermolepida > Dermolepida albohirtum. Next base: position 274,679 of record JAVIWB010002556.1, read on the forward strand.
TTTCTTTGGGGTTATGTGAAAAGTCAGGTTTATAAAAATAATTCATAATCAATTCCTGCCTTGAGAGATGAATTCGTGTCATTGGTGAGATAGAGCCTCAATTATATCAAAATGTCATTGAAAATTTTAACAAAAGAGTGGACGTCTATGGAGCTGCAAGAGGAGGCCATTTGGCAGATATTATTTTTCGCATATAAATGTTATAACTGATACTTCAATTACCAATAAAAAGTTTTTGAAAGTGAATGCAAATTATGTGTTTTATTTATTCTTTAAAAAAACCGCGAAATTTGCAACACCCTTTATACCTAAATTTCTGCTGTTATGGCAGTAATATATGTTAATATTACAACAAAACAATTTCCAAATTATCTACAAACCCTAGAAAGAAGTCTACATACGAAAACGCAGAAAGCAGACATAAAAATAGCAGCAATAGTGAGAAAATTTTTCAATTAGAAATAGAAGACCACGAATATTCACATTTGATCAACGTAATCGTAACTATGATAACCGTTTGAAACAAATTGATGTAATGGGCGCACAAAATACTAAACTTATAGTAAATACCGTTTTATAATGGATAATAAAACCGTATAATATCAGCCACATACATCCGTGCTCAAATCCATAGATATGTGGAGTTGAGTGAAAGTTTTCCGATGATAGGCTGTGAAGTGTGAGAAAAACCTACGCCATAGTAATTCATATTTTCCCAGCGTGATAAGCCGGTGAGCTATCAGTCGCGTGTTTTGTTACTGTGAACCGTGGAACATATACATATTTTCAATATTTATTTGCTTGTTATACTTTATTTAAAATTGAAAATTTTAATAAACAAATTCGTTCTTGATTGAAGATATTTTTTCTCATTGAATACTTAGAAAATAGTCGTTTATATGTTTTGAGATAATAAAAACAGATTTTTTTCTATTTTCGAAGAAAAAATAGTAATACTGCGTTTTAAATATGTGATAAGGGTGTGTAAACAAGGTGTCATTATCGATAAAATCGATTTATAGATTGAATAAATCAATCACAAAATTGTAGTTTTCGTTTTTAAGTAATTAACTTACAGTTCCAAGGATTTGGGCGGTTGTTTATTCATTCTTATAAAAATCGGTTACTTTGATATTGAACACGATCTTATTTAATTGCTTAACATGTATTTCTTTCCAAAACTTAGTTTTGTTAGAAACGTCTACTATATCATTTTAAGATTAATGCTTTGAATAATTATAGAAATAATAAAATTGAATTAAATTATTATATATTTGACTTTTGCATTGCCTTTTGTAATTAATATGTTGAGAAACACCTTAAAGATAATGTTAAAAAATATCAAATTATTGTGACCAGTATTCTATGTTTATATCAAATAATAAGACTGAATACTGTTCAAAATAGTAAAAGTGACATGTTTATGACTACATTTTTTATAATTATATTATTACTACATTAATAAATGTATTATTTAATTTCAGATCTAATTCACTGCACAAACGAGCCCAATGTTTCAATACCACAATTAGCGAACTTACTGATAGAAAGGTCACAGAATACCAATTGGGTCGTTGTATATAAGGCTTTAATTACAGTTCACAACCTAATGTGCTATGGCAATGAGGTAAGTGTATATATATAGTTCTAGTTTTTGTTGCAAAGTATAGTTTGGTGGACATAATTCAATTTCTTGTTTCCTTTCATATTATAATCTTTATGAAACTAAAGATTGTATAAATCGTAAATGTCTTTTTAAATTTTCTCACGTTTTTATATTATCCTTAAGTAGAAAGAATGTAATTTTTTTGAATCTAAAACGTACTAAATTTCACTATAATCTTTTTTCTATGAAACTGTGGTATCATAATTTGGGTCTAAAACACTGAAATAGAAACATTTTTAAGCAGTTCCTTTGATTGCAATAATACATCAAGTTTTATTTTGTTTAAATTCTTTAAATCAAAATTTTCTGTATTAATGCAATTCTGCGTAGTCATGGCACATATTATACAATTGCTTCCTAAATTCATTGAAAGCATAGAAGTTAGTTATAGGAACGTTTCTTACATTTTTTAAGAAGATTCTCGTAGTGATAATATTGCAGAAATTTGCTTTTGGTCCTCAAAAAAGATTTACGCAATCTCATTATTTGTTTCCTTTAATTACCAAGTCAGCATGGGATTCATTTAACATACGAGGGAGCGTTTTTATATTCGCGGAATGGGGGACAAGGGGTGGAAATAAAAAAAACCAAATTATTTTTCTTTTTCAATATATTCACCTGCAAGACGGACACATTTTTCACATCTTTCAATTAATTTATTTATACCCTCATAAAAAAATGATTTCTCTTTATCTGCAAAATACGCCGAAACTGCCTCCTTGACTTCATCATCGGCAGTAAATTTTTTACCCCGCAGCTCTTTTTTCATTTTCGGAAACAGGTAATAATCACTCGGGGCCAGGTCTGGGCTGTAGGGTGGGTGATTCACAATTTCGAAGCCCACCTTATGCAGGGCAGCTAACGCAACGCGGCTCTTGTGGACGGGCGCGTTGTCGTGTAAAAGCAGAACACCTTCTGTCAATTTTCCCCGTCTTTTCTCTTTAGTGGCTTCTTTTTAGTCGCTCTAATATTGAAGCGTAATATTCTCCGGTTATAGAAACACCTTTATCTTTATAATCAATCAACAATATTCCTTCCGAGTCCCAAAATACCGTTGCCATGAGTTTCCCAGCTGATTGTGACACTTTAAATTTCTTGGGAGGTGCTGTGCCATTTTTATGCCACTGCATGGAGTCTTGTTTGGACTCAGGTTCATAATGATGAACCCAAGTTTGCAGTAACAATTCCACTCAATACACCATCCTTGTCTTCATTACAGAGGTCCAAAAATGCACGCGAACACTCTACGCGCTGTTGTTTTTGCGGCGGCGTGAGCATTCTCGGCACCCATCTTGCGCTGACCTTAGACATGCCGAGATGATCGTGTAGGATTTTAAAAATTGTTGTATCGGATACTCCAACCATTTCTGCGAGTTGTTTCTTCTTTAGTCGACCATCTTCGAGTACAATTCGTTCAACTTTTTGGATAAGTGCTGGCGTGGTCACCTCAATGCTCCTGCCCGGCCTCGGGTCGTCTTCAAGGGATTCCCTTCCTTGTTTAAATAAACTATGCCACTTGTACACCATGGTTTTTCCTGGACAAGAGTCGCCGTAAACCAATGACATCTCATTCATTATGGTCGCGACTGATTTTCCTTGCCTGGTAAGGAACTTTATAACGCCACGATATTCGATTTTTTCCATATTTCACTTTTCACTCCTGATTATGTTACTTGGTTGACGATAGCTCAAAGACTAACTGTCTAATAACAATGAAACTTCGTATTTACACTAATCATGAGTCGCTGCACAGGCCACGCCCCCAATGCGCCTACTCACCCCTCTACAACCCGCTCATTCCGCGAATATAAAAACGCTCCCTCGTACATACTCTTTTAAACGTTCAAGATTGTTCACAAACTTTTTAACTGTATTCTATGGACACTCATGAGTTCAACACTCCTCAACCTGATATCACATTTGAACACTTACTTTCGTTTCATTTGTTCTAATTAAGGTTTGCTTTCTAAAAGAAAGAACGTTCATTGCTAAGATTTCGGCAGCCTTAAAATTATGTTTTTCCATATTATATAATAAGAATTGTTTTGATTTTGTATTTCGAGTGATTTTTTCCTTTAAGGAAATTTGTATCTACTCTAACGATTTCCATCAGTGATCACTGAGCCAAATTTTAAATTAAAAATATTTATACACAATCTTCTTCTGGGCTTCCGGTATGGACCATGACCGCGAAAGTCTACGTACCAGATCTATACACAAGTTTTCCTGAAAAATTTCTAGTAGACAAAGTTGAATATGGTTACTATGGTTACAATTATGATGTGATAAAGTAGTGAATTTTTGAAAACAGCATTTCTAAAAAAGGACTAGTTTTCGAAAAAATACTTGTAAAGTAGATAATAAGTGTTATTCACTATAAAAAATTGGACTGCGAAATTTAAGAGAAGAATATCAGATGTTGAAGATAAACACCGCTTTGGAAGGCCAATTTCTGTGACCACTCCGGAAAAAATTAATTCTGCCCATGATATGATTTTAAAAGATCGACAAATTGGGCTCCATTGTCTTGCAGAAGCATTGCACATTTGCTGTGCAAGTGTTTCCCATCAAAAGTTATTGAAATTGATTTTAAATTGTTTAATTACTTACATTATTTTCCATTGGACTATTTTTTGTTCCAAAAACTCGAAAAAAAGTATGAAGAGTAAAAGATATTCGATAAATGGCGAAGCCATATGTGTCGTTAAAGAGTGGTTTACAGACCAAAACAAAGAATTTTTTTAAAGAATTTAGAATTACTTTATAAATATTCTGCTGCAAAATATATAAGTCTCAAAATAAGATATAACACATGGATCAATACAACTAACAATGAAAACAACATTTTTTTGCAAAATTTTTTTTTATTCATCAACATAATCACCTTTTAGGGTGATACAATGGTTCCAACGCTTTTCCAATTTTTCAATACCACGTTTATAAAAAAATTTATCTTTCGCTTCAAAATAAGCTTCAGTTTCAGCGATGACCTCCTCATTTGAGCCAAATCTTTTTCCCTGGAGCATTTTTTTAAGATCAGCAAAAAGCCAGTAGTCACTGGGGGCTAAATCTGGCGAATATGGGGGGTGGGGAAAATCAAAACCCAATTCGTTCAATTTTGCCATTGTTTTCATCGACTTGTGGCAGGGTGCATTGTCTTGGCGAAAAAGGATTTTTTTTCTCTGCATGTGCGGTCGTTTTTTTGCGATTTCCTCCTTCAAACACACCAGTAAGTCAATATAATAATCACTGTTGATCGATTTACCTTTTTCGAGGTAGTCAATGAAAATCACGCCATGTGTATCCCAAAAAACTGACGCCAGGACTTTGCCAGCTGACTGCTGCGTTTTCGGACGTTTCGGGCGGCTTTCGTCAGCTGTGCGCCACTCAGATGACTGCCGCTTCGACTCTGGAGTGTAGTGATGTATCCATGTTTCGTCCATGGTCACGTAACGACGCAAGAAATCTTTTTTGTTGCGAGTAAATAGCGAAAAACAGCTTTCTGAATCATCGACTCGTTGCTGTTTTTGTTCCATCGAAAGCAATCGCGGCACCCACTTGGAAAAAACCTTTTTCATGCTCAATTTTTCATGAAGGATAGTAAATACACTTCCATATGATATCTGTGTCATCTCAGCAATCTCACGGAGCTTCACTTTACGATCTTTCATTATAATTTTTGTCACTTCACTCACATTTTCCGGTGTAACGGCTTCCACAGGTCTACCCGAGCGTTCCGCGTCATTTGTGTCGGTACGACCACGTTTAAACTCGGCAAACCACCGACAAATCGTTGCTTTTGATGGACAAGAGTCCGGGTAACATTTTTCAATCCATTGTTTTGCTTGCGTGGTGTTTTTACCCATTAAAAAACAATGTTTTATCAGAACACGAAACTCGTTTTTTTCCATTGTTTAAACAAACTACAAAACGACTTTACTCCAACCTGATAACTCATTGACTTAAAATTTTGACACGTTTCAAGCAAAGGTTAGTACTCTATGTTAGAAAGACGTGGTTACTGGTTTACTACGAGCGCCATCTATGGGTTAGTCTCGGGACTTATTGATCCATGTGTTATTGTATAAATAAAATTTTGTTTTGAAAGAACGGTAGGCCAAGTATTTTTTAATATATAGGTTGAATTTCACGTCATTAATTTAAAATTCGATAGTTTTGTATCTGACGACATCTCATACGATCAAATTGTAAATAGTTGATTGTTGAGGTCGTTACTTTATGAAATTCCATTGTACAAAGGAATAAATAAAACACTGTCTAAATTTCATACTATATTTTATTAGTTTTGTTTTACTAGTTATATTATATTGGGTCTGGGAAAAAGTTCGTGGCGTTTTTCCCGATAGATGGCATCGAGGGCTCGTTTTTTAGATGACCTTCCGAACGTTAGTTTGAGCGTAGAAACATTGTAATCGGTGCAGTGGTTGGAAAGTTATTCGCACTTGAAAATGGAGAAGAATAATGAGAAATTTCGCTATATTCTGCAATATTATTATGATAAGGGGAAGAACGCTGCGCAGGCTTGTGATAAAATTTGTGCTGTGTACGGTGAAGGTACTGAAATCTGTTGCGCGGAAAATGGAAATTTATAGTCACGCTCCGGTCGTCCAATCACTGAAAAATCTGATGAAATTCTTGAAAAAGTCCAACAAGATAAGCATATATGTCGATATTGGCATGGAGCTAGGCATTGACCACAAAACTGTTTTGAACCATTTACACAAAGCTGGTTACAAAAAAAGAATGGGTTCCTCATGAGTTGAGCGTGAAAAACATGATTGACCGAATTAACATCTGCGATGCGCTGCTGAAACAGAATGAAATCGAGCCGTTTCTGAAACGTTTAATATGAAAAATGGATTACGTACGATAATCGGAAGCGTAAAAGATCGTGGATAAAGGATGGTGAGCCGTCACAAGCGTTCGTTAAGCCAACATTGACGCCAAAAAAAGTGATGCTGTGTGTATGGTGGGACTGGAGGGGAATCGTCCACTACGAGCTACTTCCAACTGGTCAGACGATTGATTCTCAACTCTACTGTGCACAACTAGAGAGATTACGCCAGGCGATTGAAAGAAAACGGCCCGAATTGATTAATAGGAAAGGTGTTGTCTTCCATCATGACAACGCCCGACCACACACTTCTTTGATGACCCGTCAAAAATTGAGAGAGTTTGGTTGGGAAGTTTTGATGCACCCACCTTACAGTCCGGATATAGCACCCTCTGACTATCATCTGTTTCGATCTCTGCAGAACTCTCTCAATGGAATTAAGTTGTTTCAAAAGAAGCCTGTGAAAACTACTTGATTCAGTTTTTCGACCAGAAACCACAGAAGTTTTTCACCGATGGGATCATGGATCTACCAAAAAAATGGCGAAACATTGTCGATAATAATGGAGCATATTCGGTTTAAATGAATTCGTCCACGCGCCATGCGGGGACCAGTTGAATTTTACTGAAAAAACGCCACGAACTTTTTCCCAGACCCAATATATTTACTGCATTTGTAGTGCTTTATTTATTTTTTAGTGTAATCAAATCGTTATTTGAAAACCTTATAAGAGACAAATTGAAACTTTTTGAATTAAATATTTAGAATTTTAATTCGTTAGTCCGTAAAAAGATTTTCTATTCATCTTCCATACATCTTGCTTCCATCAACATTATTTATTTAAGGCACGCCTTTGCAATTATGTGGATGAAATTCGGATCATCATTTGATCTCTTTAGTTTTTGTTATTGGGACAAAAAGAAAAGAATACATATTTTCACATCTTCTCCATTAATGCAACATAAAAATATAAATATGCACCGCTTGACTAGATTGTTTAATATACGTATTGCAGATTAGGTGGAAATGCATGGCTGTGATTAATGAAAGAAAATAACGTTAAATACCAACATTATTGGAATTCTTATATTATCGTCCACAGATCTGTTACTTTATCCGTCTTGGAGTCGGTTGGATTCCTAGACGGGAGTAGAATTCAATGAATTTTATAACAAAATTGATTTTTCTGGGAAGTACGATCAATATATTAAGATGGATGCTATAATATGGTGAACAACAAATTAAAGGCAAAATATGATTAAGAAACGTTGCTGGTAAATTTCAGCAAAGAAATGTTAAACATTTTAAAAAAGTGATTAATGATAGCATCAGGTATACTAAATTAGATTAGATTATTTAAACGTGACCCGATGATTAGGTAGATTTAATTGTTTTTTTAGTTTTCCACTTTTACCTCAAGGGTAATCGGTCACCCATTGGATATAAATTTTCAAGTTGAGAGTGTTAGTTTCTAAAGTCACAGCACAACACATGAACTTATTTTCCTTTTTATTTTTGATAAAACATGTACAGGGCTCGATCTGTACATGTTTTACAGTAAAAAAAAAGCTCTATCACAAGTTTATTGTGTTTGTTCAATTACTTTTGAAATACACTGTATTAAAAAAAAATTTTTACTGGATAAGTAAGTACATTAAAAAAAAGAAACGTCTCCGTTTCATTTCGGCACTTTAGTTACTTATCTCCACCTATACGTATAGTTGGGTCACACTAGTTGTATAAAAGAAATATTCCTTATTATATGTGCCACTTATTAGGTACTTCTCAATATCAAAAGCGAACAAACAAAACATAACAATAAATCACGAGTAAACAATGTTCAGTTTACTACGGAAATATTTATTACATTAAATAAATGACTCTATGGCAAAAATTGACGGTTTCCTATGGAAAGCAAAAACAATATATGAAGGAAAAAACTATTGAGATTAGCAGACGGTTTTCTAAATTAATTGTCAGTTGGCAAAAAATATACAACTATGTCGAACTGTTCAAAGAGCCCTTAATTAAGTTAGAGTTAACAAATATCTAAAGGTAAAATTTAACTAATGTGTCATGATCTGATTGCCTAACGAGACCCTTAATTAATTAAATTGACGCTAACAAATTAAGGGAAGTATATTTTTATCTAGACAAATACGAGCAAATAAATTAGATTTATCGACTACTTTAGAGTTATCAAATTTTTCATAAGTAATACTAAAGTAGGGTATGGTATATCAACAATAGATGCTGTCGACTTAATAACTAATTAAAGCAATTAATTCTACGAAATATATGTTAAAAAATTGTATAAATATCTTCTATCGACTAGCTTGTCCTTAAATTTAAACTAGGGCTTAAGTGAGCAAATTAGGATCTAAACGCCGGTAGCATGTAAACTAAACAGTCTTATGAATCAAATATAATTAACAATAAACTATGTAAATAATAATTACGAACCTCTTCGATCTCAGGCTTTATTTCAATTCCTTGATGTGTCAAGTCATAGCAAGATACCAAATGTCTTCGTTAAGCCTTAAGACTGCATATTAAGCGCTGTCTTCTAATCAAATGAGCACGAGATCTTCATACACACTAACTCAGTTCATTCGATAATTAATAAGTTACCAAAGGTAGAGCAGGAAGAACCCTAAAGTCAACGTAGAAAAAGAAACAAGAGGAGAATTAGGCCTTTATGTAATACAAAGTTTACAGATTACATACCTAACAGTCGGTTTTAAGGATTAATTTATGAAATTAAGATGGTTCTTTTAGTAATATGCCAATATTAATCCCACTTGAACTGTTCAACCATATGTCGAGGTTTATAAACTTATCTGACCAATCCTATTAAGTCGGCAAATTAATCGATTGGCACAGTATTTTCCAACGTATTCGTTGCTGGTATATAATAACTTAATCCAATATCTATGCACGACCAACAATTCATTGTCGAATTTTTAATGGCGCAAACGAAGATATTGTTGAAACTACGAATGTTTGCCGGTGTATCAATAACGCTGCAAAATACGAACATATTCCGGCATTTGTCTAATTCATCGGTGGTCACATGTGTTGAAGAAAGAAAGGGGGCAAACGTTTTTCTAATAGAGTCACGCGCCACGTCTTGTCAAGAAATCGTGAAAAAGTGGAAACAGACGTATGCAGAGCATGTGTATTATGCACACATGTGTCACGTATAATACAGATAAAATAGTGAGACTTTTGACCTTGTATTTTACTGCTGTTATTTGTTACTATTCTAATATCTAATTTATCATATTTATTTTATCATCCTTGTAAGTTTACACAAAGGTAATCTATGTAGGCAGCTATTACATTTGTTATTTACAGGTTAGGTATAGCCATGCCTTGATTCTAATTTCCAAGTCATTGTTTATAAGTTTTTGCAATATTTTGAAGCTTAAAAATGCAATGGAGGACCTTTATTGTCCGTTAATTATGTTAAATTACATAAATTCCGTAATATTTTCATCGTTGCTTTAGAAAACAAATTTCGAAAAGCATTATTTTAGAGAGTAGTCACAGCATTAGATATTTCCGTTCGAATAGTATTTAATGTCAAACACAAGAAAGAAGCTGAAACTGCGTTACTAACGGGTGTTTTTTTTAGAGGTATAGAATTTTGAAATGGAATAAAACAAATATGATTTTTTTAAATTGACATGAAATTTACTTTATTCGAAAGATAATCTTCTGGCATTGTAATTTAAATATGACTTCTGGCATATGACCGCCACGGCTGGCTCGAACGTAGTCTAATCTGGAGGGCCAATTTTCGATGACTTTTTCCAACATTTGTGACCGTATATCGGCAATAACGCGGCGAATATTGTCCTCCAAGTGGTCAATCGTTTCGGGCTTATCGGCGTAGACTAGCGACTTCACATATCCCCACAGAAAATAGTCAAGCGGCGTTAAATCGCACGATCTTGGAGGCCAATTCACGGGTCCGAAACGTGAAATTATGCGGTTACCAAACGTTTCCTTCAATAAATCAATTGTGGCACGAGCTGTGTGACATGTTGCGCCGTCTTGTTGAAACCACAACTCCTGCACATCATGGTTGTTCAATTGAAGAACGAAAAAGTCAGTAATCATGGCTCTATAGCGGTCACCATTGACTGTAACGTTCTGGCCATTCGTTTTTAAAGAAGTACGGACCAATTATTCCACCAGCCCATAAAGCACGCCAAACAGTCAGTTTTTCTGGATATAACGGTGTCTCAACATACACTTGAGGATTATCATCACTCCAAATACGGCAGTTTTGTTTATTGACGTATCCATTTAACCAAAAGCTTCATCGCTAAACAAAATTCGATTATGAAAATCGGGATCAACGGCAATCTTGTTTTGGGCCCATTCACCGAATCTACGCCTTGCTAGGTGATCGTGTGGCTTCAATTCTTGCACGAGTTGGATTTTGTAAGCACGCAAACCTAGATCTTTCCGCAAAATCTTCCATAAAGTGGATGGACACATATCCAATTCCTGTGCACGATGGCGGATAGACTGATTCGGGTCTTCCTCTACGCTACGCTCTACAGCAGCAATGACTTCTTCTGTACGCACTGTACGACGTCTCTCTGGATGCGTGTTATCATTTAGAGTATACGTGGTGCGAAAACGTTCCATAGTTAATCGAATTAATTGCTCTGATGGACGATTATGTTGACCGTAATATTGACGTAGTGCGCGATGATACGTATTTCGAACAGAACCATGATTTTCAAAATAAATTTGCACAATTTGCAAGCGTTGCTCAGGCGTCAGTCTATTCATGTTGAAATGACAAACCAAACTAAATATGAATCACTTAACAGCTGACAAAATGGCCGCCAGTTAAAAAAGTGTTGCCAACTTAAAGTTCGATACCTCTAAAAAAAACACCCGATAGTAGGAGCTTATAAACTGTGTAGAACGTTGAAAAGTTGGGATATAGATGAACGGGTAAAAAGGGAAGTTCGTAATATTATGTCCGACAAGTACACAGAACGTACGTACTTAAAATCTTTCCATAAAGAAATGCTTATACTACATTTTTAGGAAAACATGTCACTATAAAAAATATTAATGCGATATTACAGGAGCGACATATCACGGATATCAGCATTTCTTCTTTGAATCGTCTGTTAAAACATTTGGAATTGTAAAAAAGTCATATTGCTGTACTACGATATTCTTTTTTACGCAATTATAAAACGAATGGCAAACGTTTTGTAATTCTTCATGCAGGTAATAAACATGGTTTTATTGAAAACGCAAGTTTGATATTTTCTTCGATAACAGCGACAACTGATGATCATGGTGAAATGAACAATGCAAGGTTTACAAGATGGGTAAATAACCAATTAATTACCAATCTGCATCAACCTTCGTTAATCATAATGTATAATGCGGCTTACCACAGCGTATTACTTGAAAAGCAACCATGTCATAATTGAAAAAAAGCAACAATAGTTGATTGGTTGAATAACAATGATATCGATCATGAACCTACGATGAGAAAATGTGAACTGCTTGAAGTAGCAAAGCGGCATAAAAAGTAAAAGATCTATGAAATAGACGAATTGATAAGAAAAGCTGGCCACAAAGTACTCTGAATTCCACCATACCATTGCGAATTCAATACAATAAAACTTGTTTAGGCACGTGCAAAAACGCACTACAATGAACATGCCGGTGAAAAAGGATATGGAAATGAAAATGTTTTAAAAATATGGCAGTAATCTTTAAATACTGCACATTTGATTTATGGAAGCAATGTTTTCGACATACTGATGCATTAATAGAAAAGTGGTATGAAAGAGAAGCAAACTTTGACGAAGACGAATTTGTTTTTTCTGTAAATACTGATTCAGAATCTGATGCCGATGGAGACATGGACAGTGAATAAACTACATTAGACCGTTTATTTTTATCTAGTTTTATGTTAAATTTGAAAATAAACGAACTACTTCTTCTTGTTAGGTATTTAATAATCATTTCAATAATAAATATTTTATGCGACAAACATTTCTCTATACATTTTTATTTCCTTTTTCCGGTGTGGTTTTTGTACTTTCTACGGTTTCAGATAAGTATCATTAAGATATCTAATATGCACCTTGCTTGAAAATACAGTATAATCCCGATAGTATGAACTTGCGTTAATGTGAACAACGCAGTAATATGAACATCAGTATTGTTCCATTAGGTATCCTGTAACGTGAACAGTGTATATTATTCAGTAATATGAACATCATATATTGTAAGTGATACTTTCCTGTGAAATGAAATGGGGCATTTTTCCGGGATTCCCATTGTGTGAATATGGGTTGCTTTGTCCCTGTTTCACAACATGTAGTATGAGCTGAACATTACTATAATCCTGTTGTTTGTGCTAAGTGTATTGTAAAATGTCTCAGGTTAGGAAAAAGTGTTTATCATTATATGAAAAAGCCAAAATTATAGAAGAACATATAGTGTAACAGCTTTATCCAAAAAATATGGAGTAGCGAAGTCCACAATTTGTTCAATAAAAAATAAAAAAGCTAAAATTATAAAAGTGGTCAGTAATACCTTAAAACCCAGTAAAAAATGTACATTAAGAACACCTGAATATCCAAAAATGGAAAGTGCTCTGTATAAGTGGTTTCTCAGGCAACGCGAAAAAAACCATCCTGTTACTGCAGACATATTTAAACAAAAAGCATTAAGTTTGCATGAGAAAATTAATGGAGGTCGTGGAAACTGTGCGAGTCATGGCTGGCTTCAACGATTTAGAATGCGGTATGGCATACGATTTTTGAAAATAACCGGAGAAAAATTATCATCTCAACCAGAGCTTGTCGATCCTTTCCAAGAACAATTAAAACAAAAAATTACGGAATTTGGTTTAACTGAACAGCAGATTTATAATGCAGATGAAACTGGGTTATTTTGGAAGCTTTTGCCTGAAAAAACGTACGTTTCATAAACTGCTCCGGGTTTGAAAATGACAAAACAGCGAATAACGTTTCTTGGTTGTATAAACGCAACAGGCACTCATAAATTAAAACCGCTGGTGATTGGAAAATCAAAAAATCCCAGGTGCTTCAAAAATTTCAATAATCCAGTTGTCTACAGAAATAATAAAACTGCATGGATGACAACAGAAATTTTTAAGAACTGGTTTTTTCAACAGTTTATTCCAGAGGTGAGCATGCAAAATTAAATTTCTGTGATGTATTTTGAAAAGTTGTAGGTTAAAATATTTTTACGTAGTCAAAGCCTTCCAGAGAATGCTATCCTTCTTCTTGACAATGCTCCCTCGCATCCACCAGCGCAAGAACTAAGAAGCAATGATGGTAAAATTTTTGTTATGTTTATGCCCCCGAACGTAACCCCGCTGATTCAACCTATGGACCAAAATGTATTAAGACTTACAAAACTTGGCTACAGAAATCGATTATTGAGTTCCATAGTTTCTAAAACGGAAAACATACCAGTTGCGCTTAAAGATCTGTCACTAAAAGATGCTGTCTTGAATTTGATAGCTGCGTGGGAACGTGTAGATCCATCGGTAATTGCCAAATGTTGGCATAAGATATTAAATAAAAACAACACCGAATTTAATGAAGAAGATGATCTTCCATTGTCTATTTTGCAACAGAAGTGGACCAAAGAACCTGATGAAATACGCAACACAATCACTTTGTTACAAGCACTAGAACCTGAACCAGTGGCATATACAGCAGCAGACATTGAAGAATGGAATATGGATAAATTTGACAATGAAGGCAATGAGAATGAATTGTCGGGAGAAAGCGATGATGAAATTCAAGTGTCTGAAAGGAGCGAAATAACCCACTCTGCTGCTGTAGAAGCTCTAAATATTGCAATAAAATGGGCCGAATTCAACGAATTAGATATTAGTCATATTATAAGTCTTAAAAATATTCAGGAAAAAGCTATATTATTAAATGTTTCTAATAAGAAAGTACAAACAAGGATAACTTCATTTTTTCCAGTAGTGCCATGTAATGTACTACCCATAAATAATAAAAACATGTTTTAAATAATTTCTTTTTAATTCGTCCTCGCTAATGTGAACCTATGCCGTAGTTTGAACAAGCCGAGATTTTTTGTGTTCACACTAACGAGATTGTACTGTAAATGATTCATTAATAAATTCTCTTTTCCAATATATAGGTGCTTCCTAAATGTTAATAAAAACGTGTGTTTATTTTAGCAATATTGATGACATTTAACGTATTTAGAAACTTCTCACGTTATATTAGTCGTAATTCCCAACATTATCGCATCTGATAGCAATATAAATATAGTATTTAATTTAACATCCTCACTTCCTTTCGACATCTTTATTTCATACGACAGTGATCACGTGATCGGAAAACATTCCTAATTTCAATTTTAGACTTCTTAATGCTCAAAAGCTAATTGACAAAAGAGAGCGATAACAGCAGGCCATTTTACTTTTAGGCAACTCAAGTAGCGACGTGTTTGAGAAAAAAATAAATGTGGAAAAGAATAAAATACCAACTCATTGTTATGGCACTTAATTGCAAAACAACCGAGATAATTTTATTTTAGATTTTGTTGAACTAATGCGTATTAAATAAACTAATTCAAATTTATTAAGGTAGAAGAATGAAAAATATAAAAAAATATGTAGTATGAAATAGTCGTGTCATAAGACATTTTGCACACTCGTTCTTTAGAAGACTTGTCGCAAGCGGTGCTCTTTTTAAACTTGAATTCATGTGCAAAAAATCTTGTCTTATAAAACTTGTATTTTAATATAGTATTTTATATTGATCGAAAATGGTTGACGATGTTTAATTGAGAATAACGTCATTTGATTTACCTTATTAATTAATTTCGAAAGCCTATTACGACTATATATATATATATATATATATATATATATATATATATATGTATATATATATATATATACATAAGGGAGTGATTACTGATTGCAATGAGATGTTGTAAATCAATAAGTCAAATGAAATAATCAAAGTTAGAATGAAAGAAAGATACATCAACAGATAAATTTTATTGTAAATGAATTTGATTAACAACAAAAAATATGGGAAAGCTTATGTAACATATGTATGTGTATATAAAAATATTTTAACTATTGGAAAATACACAAATATTCTTTCTTAACTTAAACATATATTAACATTAAAATCAATCTATTACTATCGGTGTCACGCATAACTGTTAGAGTATAGATAATAGTAAAAACCAGTTTCTTGACGTTCATGTTTACATTATCAAGTTACGGTAATTTACTGTCTTCTAACTTTTTAAAATATTTTTAAAGAAATAAAACTAACTATCCATCGTTATTCTACAATTCGTCAATATGAGTATTAATTTTCGTAAAAATATTGAAACAACTTCTTTCTAAAATTAATAGGGCATGAATGTTTGGATAGAATCCTGCATGTTATCATTCACTTTGCTCCCAATTCTATTTACAGTAACCGTTATAAATATGCGAATGACAGAAATAAAATTGTGAAAACTAAAAGACATTAGATCATATGATGATTTTTATTAAGATTATATATGTACAATCTGTATAATAATAAACTCATGTTAATATTTTTACCAAAAAAGGGCTAATAGAAAAAACTAGATATATTATTACAAAACATGTATTATATGCTAATCTAATTATTTAATATATCGTCCAGTCTCTATTATTCTCACCATACTTGCAACCAAATTTTCCGCACAGTTCGTTGGTAATGAGCGCCATATCTTCTTCATATTACGAGATAATTTCAAAAGTTTAGATAAGCGTTTTCTGCGAAATTTCAGCATCATATAAGCCCAAACGTTTTCAATCGGATTGGCGTCTGGGGACTGTATAGGCCAAACCATTGAAACAATACTATTTGCAGTGCGCCATTTCTTAAAGAATGGCTTCAATGCTCCGGATCGTCTTCTTATAGAATGCAATCTACACTATTTTTAAATCACATTATTAATAATCATAGAAGTCCTTTTTGGTTCAATTTTACTATTTTCGCGTTTAAAATACTGGTTAACACGTACAAAGTTCCAAAACTTGGCTGCTTGCAGCCCCAAACATGAATCTTTTCAGGCTGTTTTTCTGTGAGCTGTATGGTACGTACTTTGTCGGTTGACCATGCCTTCCTTCTAGGTTTCCAGACCCAGAAATATTATTTGTAAAGACAATCTTAGATCAATCTTTGCTGAAATGTTCTTATGTCCAGATTATACATACTTGTCGATGTTTAACGAACAATCACGGGGTAATAATTATGCTTCGATAAACGATATAGTGTGTAATCTAATTTTTTAATTGTCATTAAACTAATATTTATACTCCTCTTGGTTAGCTCAGATTATCCTTTGTGAAGTATTAATTGAGGTTAAATATACTAATAATAGCCTTATCTTGCCGCATTCTTGTAATGAGGATTTTCCCACGTTCTGGAGGATCATCTACACCTTGTTGATAACGCTGTGCCCATCGTCTAAAGTCTTTTGACTTTTGTAAATACCTTTCTGCTGCAATTTTTCAGTTATTCAAATGATTCATTTGATCATAATACATCTGTATGGTTTAATTTGTTCCAAACAAAACTGATTGAAGAAACTTTTAGCGAAGAGTGTTAAATCGTCTATACCAGAATTTGTCTTGCTGTTAATTTAAATAGCTTCTACAGAATGTTTTAAATTATTATTTTCATGAAAAACAAATATATTTCTAGGAGAATAGATTACATGATATTGGATTATCACACAAACATCCTCAAATATTTTTATTTTAGAAACTTTTGAAATTCGTTCAACATGTCATGAATTATGTTTCTGTTTCTTCATATTTGATGGCGTACATTATATTTATATGTTTATGTATCCAAAAAGTACTAGTATTATTACAGACATTCGATATTTTAAAATATTCCTCCCTCTTTTTGCAAAGTGTACGTATGTAGTTATAGATTTACAAGTGAATAATTTATCCACTAATAAGTACTAGATACTAGATAAAGAAACACATAATTTTCAAAACCATTCATCGAGCCATTTTCTAAAGTGCTGCTCTGCAAGTGCGTGTACCATTGATGCGAAAAGAGGATAGTCGGACGGGGAAAGGTCTGGAGAGTATGGTGGGTGCGATATTATGTCCTATCTAAGTGCTTCCAGTGCTTCCTTGACCGGTTTTGCAGCGTGAGACGGTGTGTTATCGTGCTGTAAAATCACTTTACCGTGTCTTTAGGCTTATTCTGGATGTTTTTCTATCTATGCATGGTTCAAATTGATAATTTGTTGCGAACAGCGATCGGTATTAACTATTTCATCAGGTTTCAACAATTCGTAATACACCACGCTACACCGATCCCACCAAACACAGAGCATCGTCTTGCGACCAAAACGATGGCCTTGGAGTCGATCGGCCAGCTTCGATTTTTCGATTTTCCATTTGCCTGTCATTCAATTAATGTGGCAGCATTTTCTCATCTTTTGTATTTTTCCCATTGCTCGTAATCCGTCGCTAATCGTTTCTTGACCCACATTTAACGTTTCTGCCAATTGTTTTTGAGTTTGAGTTGGGTCATCCAATAACTCCTGTAGTTTCGTATCTTCAAACTTTTTCGGTCTACCAGAACGTTCTCTGTCTTGTACATCGAAATCACCACTTTTGAATTGTTGAAACCACAACTCACATGTTTTTATGATTGAAGCATATTCACCGAAAATAAACCTGCAAAACCCAGCAAACGATGAGTTTCAGTAATGCACTTTTTCAGGCACGAAACTCGACATTTTCAAAGTGGTATAAATCTATGACAATGTTATTTTCGCAAAATAGAACATGGCTTTGAAGCCTAATGTCAGTAGAATAAAATGACATATGTGTCAAATCATAACAACAAAACCGGTAAAAACTTTCCAGTACACCATGTGTAATAGGTAATAAGTACACGTATCTCAATTTAGGTAAACACGTTTATTTCTATTGCTTGTCTATTGTGAAATTATTTAAAACTCTTTAATTTAATGAATGAAAATGATCTTTTAGTGAAAATAGTTTATCCAGACGAAGCATAGTTCTCTTTGAATGGCTCGATTAACTTCTAACGCTGTGGATTGGTTTGTAATACTTTATCCAACTTTGATTTTCTTCTTATGCCTCTCTTATTCTGACAGATATTGGTCATGTATTAATGAACATTAACAAAATTTACCTTCCCTTAATATAATAAAACAGTCAATGCTTAGGTATCAATAATTAACAATTGGATAAAACGGAATTAAATTTGAGACTGCGGCTAACTCTTTGAAAGTTGATTAAAAATAATCCCTTTTCCATAATGCAGCTTTTAAATGTGAGTACGTATTTCGACTAAATTATCACCATCGACAGTAGAAAAAATAATAACACTTAGCACACTAAGGCACACTTTTCACAAATAAAGTACATCATTACAACAGCAACATATTAATACTAATCAACAACAGTATCTTATCGGACCATTCTTTATTGATTGAAAATTTATTAAGAATAGGTTCCTAGAACTTCTTCGAACACATGTTCCACAAATACAAAATGTGAGTATTGATATCACATGTTTTCAAATAGAGGGGACTCCACCTTACTCTACGGGATCCGTTACACGTTATTTTATCGAAGTACTTCCAGGTCGCTGGATAAAACGATATGGTTCAATAGTTTGGCGATCTCGGTCACCCAAATTATTTCCCTTTTTAAGGTTATTTTAAGTTTAAAATTATCAAATAAACAATGTAAAAGAATTAAGAAACAGTATACTTACCAGCTGTAATGGATAAATGCTAGACATTTCGAATATTTGATGTAGTAGTTTCTTTAATTAAATAATAATTTCGTTATAAGATGTTATTATAATTAACCTAAAGACGAGTTATTGTGTAGTACATTCACATTTATGTCACAGAAATGAAATTTAGGAAAGCTCACAATGAGTAAAATCACTTCACAGCAAATAGATTTGTTATACATTTCGAAACTTTTGACCAATATTTTTAAATGAACTATTTTATTAAACGGAAAATACAATTTCTAAAGTCAAATCATGATATTTTCATGATTAAGACAAGTTTATTTATCAACGATTGCTTACATTGTCTACAAAGCATTTAAATGTGCTTTTACATAAAACATACCAACTCTTTGCGCAAGAAATATATACATTGTTTAATTAAAATTATTGAGTATTTCATAAACATTTCAAAATTATGTATAATAAAGTACCAGGTGAATCACAAAATTATTTCGTGCTTGTGACATGAAATTGTTGCAGTTTTCACTATTAAATTAATAACCCAAGAATAATTTTTAACTTTTAATGAATTGAAAATTAATTTTGAGGAGCCATTTCCTAATTGAAAAACCATCAGCAAGAAGTATTGGGTTGGCAACTAAGTACTTTCGGTTTTTACTGATAGAGAGCGTTGCTTTACTTTTTGTATAACGTATGTTAGTGCTGTACTTTACCGTTTGTCGCGTGATACTAGTCACATTGACGTAACTTCAGAAGCAAGTAGTGCGTGATTTTTATTAAAGCTATTAGTTGTGGGTTAATTTTAAATGGAGTGCAGAAACGAACAAAAAGGTATGTGAAGTTTATGGTGCTAATTGCTTAACAGAGCGCACGTGTCGGAATTGGTATAAAAAATTCCGTTCTGGAGATTTTTCCCTCAAAGATGAGCAACGTTCTGGTCGGCCTACTGAAGTTGATGATGACCAAATCAAAGTCATAATTGAAGAGAATCGTCATATAACTGTTCGAGAGGTTGCGGGGAGGCTACATGTATCGCACACAACAATTGAAAAACATTTAAAATGTCTTGGGCTAGTTAAGAAGCTTGATATTTGGGTACCTCACGAATTGAAAGAAATTCACACAAACACAAAGAATCAACTTTTGCGATATGCACCTTAGACGAAATGAAACCGACCCTTTCTTAAAAAGAATCATCACTGGTGATGAAAAATGGGTCCTGTACAGTAACTTAGTTCGAAAACGATCATGAAGCAAACACGATAAACCAGATCAAACCACATCGAAAGCTGAATTGCATCCAAAAAAGATCATGCTGTCAGTTTGGTGGGATTACAAAGGTGTTGTGTTTGAGCTGCTTCCAAGGAACCAAACGATCAATTCTGATGTTTACTGTCAACAATTAATAAAACTGGATGAAGCAATCAAAGAAAAACGCCCAGAATTGTCAAATCGGAAAGGTGTAGTTTTCCACCAAGATAATGCAAGGCCTAACACATCTTTGGCAACCCGTGGGAAACTAATGGAGCTTGGCTGGGAAGTGCTGCCACATCCCACATACAGCCCTGATCTAGCACCATCTGATTACCGTTTATTTCGAAGTTTGCAGAATTCTTTGAATGGTAAAACTTTCACAAATGACGATGACCTTCACTCGCACCTGGTTCACTTTTTTGCTGATAAGGACCAGAAATTTTATGAGCACGGAATCATGCAGCTGAAAGAAAGATGGCAAAAGGTCATTGAGCGAAATGGAAAATATATAATTGATTAAAAACTATTCTTTGTTTAAAAAAAAGTGTTTTATTTTATACTACAAAACCGAAAGTACTTAGTTGCCAACCCAATATAAGGTACGATTCATGAAGATACATTGTTTCTTTTTACAGCATATATTTCCCCGTAACATTCAAATGGCTACCTTCCAATTAACAAATTGTTTTGTTACTGTATTCCATTCATCAATGAATAGAATTTGCGAGAAATTAAAATTATTAAATTTTTTTTAAACTACAATTAACAAAATAAGTGTTAACTTTTAATCTTTTTCGATTGTCGGCTGGACAATTTTGATATTATTCGTCAGATTTTCAAATTTTTTTTTATATATCAAGTACCGTTACAAGATATTTGCAATTTAAACTAGTTTCATCCAGTAGTTTTGCGGCATTTGGCGAGATATATTTATCCTTTTGTAGTTAGAATTCGGTGACTTCATTTAAGCATTAACGGTTCCCTATTGACGTTTTTATACTTTGGTAATCAATACGCGCTATAGTTTTTATTTTTTCCTTTAACGCCGTCAGATAATTTATATCAAAAATGTTTTCTTTGTTTAAGCAAAAAAATCATCACAGTTTTAGAAGAAACGTTATGTCTTTGTGCTGTTTTCTGTTTTGTTTTATTCACATTCTGACTCATTAATCTTTCTTTGCATAACGCATTGAAATTTATTTTAATTCCATAATGTTAACTTTATTGTAGTTACAAACACATTAAACTAATTGTGTATATTAAGGATACTTGTAGAGCTTGTTTAAGGAATGAAATATATTCGAATTAAAAGTACTACAAAATACAATGAGATTTTAAATAACAGAGGTAAGTTTAAATATTGGTGACACTTAAGTTTTACATGCATCTTTATTTTTCTTCATTGACGTCTCAAAGAGGATAGTAAGTAAATAATTTTGCCAAAAATTGTTAAATTCTAATTTTAATAATTATATTTTTTAAGATATATAGCAAATTAAATTTAACAGAGAAAGAAAAAGCAATTCCATTTTGGAGAAAATATCACATATAAATATAAATCAACCCTTCTTCTCGTATTTGCAAATATTTTTTCGAGCCTCTACTGATTTATATTATTTATTTGTACAATAAGCAAACCAAAAATGAGAAAACAAAAGAAAAGATAAACAAAAAGTCATAACCAAAACAAAGAGATTCATGGTATTAGAGACCAAATGTGATAACGGCGCCTTCTTTATTATATTATATATTATTTATATTTGTCCTAGCTCTACGCAAAAAGAAATTAATTATTTCAAAACTTCCTGGTAGACTTCCTTTTGTCGGCACATGACGGGATGTAATATCCCTCAAGCAGAGCATTGAAATCTTGTATCAGCGGGAAGCCAGGAACCATTATTCTTGTAACTCAAGTACTTTAGAAACCGCTTTGCTTTCCAGAAGCAAATGTTGATAAAGATAATAAAGATACCATATTATAGCGCCATATTACTGTTTACTTCTCAAAAAAGTGAAATAAGTTGATTTAAAAATCAGGAGAATATAAAATTGCTTACAAGAACGCATAAGAAAACCCTACGATCCAACAGCATCTCTATAAACACCAGCGATGTGGTCCGCGAATCGAAGAACAGAACCAAATAGAACTCCCAAATCCCAGACATGACTACTTCTAGGCACCAACAGCCTATCAGCCATTCACGTGATACGGAAAGTGAGTTGGTTTATAAATTTTCGAAAACGTAACAACAGCACATTTATCAACATTTAAGTAAATTTTGTTAGCAATACACCAATTATAATCTTCGTTTATGTCTATGAATATCTTCACGTCCTCTGTATATGCCAGAACATGTTGCTCAAGTAACCTCAGAAGATCGAGTGAAATCCATTGTACCGTACATAAGTATATGATACCGTTCTGTAATAATAGTATCATTAAAAATATTGAACTAATTATTCAATGCCGACATTGTTACCCCAACGACAATTATTTTTATATATTATTTCATGTAGATCAGATTCTAAAGGGTGTTTCAAATTTCACGGTTTTTTTAAAGAATAAATAAAACACATAATTTGCATTCACTTTCAAGAACTTTTTATTGGTAATTGAAGTATGAGTTATGACATTTACATGCTATCTCACCAATGACACGAATAATTTCATCTTTCAAAGCAGGAATTGATCATGGATTGTTTTTATAAACCTGACTTTTCACATAACACCAAAGAAAATCAAATTCATTAATTCAGGCTACAAAAATTCGGTTATCTTCCGACGATATCGATCATCATTGACAGTTACAGTTTCACTAGCAGCATTTTCAAAGAAGTAAGGTCCAATTACACTACCTGACCATAATGCACACCAAACAGTAACTCGTTTAGGATGCATAGGTTTCTCACGAATAATTCGTGGATTTTCCTCACCCCAGATACAGCAATTTTGTTTATTAACATAACCACCAAGTTCAAAATATGCCTCATCCGAAAACATTATTTTTTGTGAAAAATCAGCTGGTTGTTCATTGATGAAATTGACAAATGAACGACGTTTTAAATTATCTAATGGCTTCAGTTCCTGTGTTATTTGAACCTCACATGCCTTCAGAGCTAAATCCATGTGTAGAATACGCCATGTTCTTCAGGATCTTCAGCAACACTTTCACGAAACAAACCAATATTTTCTTGTGAACGACCACTACGACTGCATTTTTCACTTTTTTGATCTTCCACGAAACCTGTCTCTTGAAATTTTTTGATAATTCAGCCAATAGTGTTACAGATGGACGATTATGTAAACCATAAAATTCACGTAATTTTCTAAAAACTCTTTTCACAGAACGCTAGTTTTCATAAAATAATTCAACTATTTGAACGCGTTGTTGTAACGTGTACGAAGCCATTTTTATACATGTCATATATCACACTTTTTAGATGCCCACATATCCAGACAAATTTAGCGTGCCATCTATATTTTATTTATTCTTAAAAAACCGCGCAATTTGAAACACACTTTATAAAGGTATTAGATTCTTCAGTTGTCTAAATTCTATAGTTTTGGCTGTGGATATATCTCGTTAGAAGTCATCAAGTATTACCTGACGTAAATGTCGCTATTCTGGTTTATTCAGTATTCATAATCAATACCTAACAGTTATGTATCGGTTACTTTGTATGGATACATGTAGATTTTTGATTAAAATTTTTGTAATAAAGCTTACGATAAACCTAGAATGATAAAATTTGCAATAAAGATATTCAAAATGAATTCAACGCATTTGACTAATTAACTTTCAAATTGATTTATTGGAGTTTATTTAATCCGGTCTATAAGGTCGACAACATCTTCTAAATGGTCGCTTAGTAGATTCGCCCTTGCAAAAGCATTTATTTTCAAATTGAGCTATGTGCCTGTTTTAATATGTGAATTCTTTATATGGTGCAATAAGTTCCTGATAAGTGACATTATTGCTTGGGTGATAGATTTTTAAAATAAAGACATTTTGATTAGCCGTAAAAGGTACATGACTACAAAATTATGATATTTCAGTTGTCATAATTTAAATTTTCTATTAAAATTATCTAAACAAAAATAATCTTAGTAATAGCTTACACAAGAACTTTTTAGTACTAAATATGAAAATAATGAAGAAGTTTCCAAAGCACATAAAAATCAAATATTAATCTATGACTAAATATTGGGAGTTGACGCTAATGTTTGCGAAGTAAAATTAAATATTTGGCTATGATAACTATTCTCTAAGTGAAAAATATATTAAAAACTGTGATGGCAAATTCAAAGTGTTTTCTCATTTCAAATCACATTGTAGTTTGAATATATCTTAAATTTAAAACTGTACTCCTTGTTCAAGATCTCGCACTGAATTTCTTAGCTTGGGCATTTAAAGTATAATAAAATTGATAATTGCATATCATTGCTGAAGCAAATTAATATTGTACAAAAGTGGTGTATTAATTACAGGCTAAGCATAAACGTTTCTTAAGATGAAATACCCAGTTGTTCGCGTAAAGGTAGCAGCATAAGTATATACGTGGGCAAGGTGAAAAGTTATCGGCCTGACAATGAAAGACTGCGATTTAAATTTAAAAAATGATTTTATTTTTCTACATAATCTCCCTTGAGTTCAACACACTTGGTGCATGTTTTTCTAACATCAATATTTCTTCCCGGAAGTGAGAGTTTGGAAGGCTGTCAAAATATTTTTCTACGGTCCTTTCAACTTCTTCGTTGGATGTGAATCGCTTTCCAGAAACAAATTTTTTCAAATTTGGGAATAGATGGAAGTCTGAGGGTGCCAAATCAGGAGAATAGGGAGGATGGCCGAGCAAATCGTACCCCAAATCCCGCAATTTTCCCATCGCCAACGCACCCTTGCGTTCGCGTGCGTTGTCCTGATGAAAAATGATTTATTTCTTCTTCAAACCAGGCCTCTTCTCGCGAATTTTGGCATCTAGCTGGTCAAGAAGGTTAGCCTCAGCTATCTCACTTATTTTCACTCGCTTATCGTCCAACACAATATCATGTACTTTTTCGATGATTTCCGGTGTGGTTGCGGTTTTTGGCTGTCCTTCACGTGGGTCATCTTCGAGGGACGTACGACCACGTTTACATTCAGCTGCCCACTTTTTAACGGTTGACATCGAAGGAGTAGAGTCCCTGTACACTCTTGTCAACTTCGGATAAATTTCCATAGGGGCGAAACCATCCAAAACAAAAAATTTTATAACAGCACGATATTCAAATTTATCCATTTAAAAAAATAACCCGCACGACGTCTACTACAAAAATTCTTGCAAACAAACTACTTGAGAGAACAAGTTGAAAGTTTTCATATGAACTAAAGACACGTGCAGCCACGCAGGAAACATAAATTTCTGTTAATTGTAACGGCATCTCTGTGTCAGGCCTAGAACTTTTCACCTTGCCCACGTATGACCACTACTTTGGGAACAAAAATTTGGAAGACACTTAGACTAGGATTTAGACGCACTTTTTGATTTCCTACTCACATTTAGTGTTATCTGTTTGCTGGTTTTTGTTAACAATAATAAAAAGCAACGTCGAATAACAGAAGCAACTATTATAATCCTTTATTATAATCATTAATTCCATTAATAAAGGCAAAACATTAACGTCACTCATGTCTTTCTTTACGATTGTGAGTAGTCATTCCCGAGGAATAATTTCTGCTGCTTATATGAGACTACCGAATCGGAAGTGTTCTTTTTTTAGAACGGACACATTCCCAAATTTCTTCTGTAGTGTCACACATACAGTACCCTCTAAAAGTTTTATGAAAATACTATGTTTAACTTAGCTCTAGCAAGATAGTGCAAGATAGTGCACATCTTGGTTTTGAACGGTGTGGATCGCGTACGGAGTTTGTTTTTCGTACAATTTTTTCGCCGTGTTTTACCAGGTGCGACACTTTGAAATTATCTGCTGATGATGACAACTTGGTTGTCGAAATGCGTATACAGAATTTACAAAAGTTAATGTGGAAAGGGGTTATATATCAACCTTATTGATCAAGTCAATCAACCACAGGCTCCATCAAATTCAACTATTTATTGTCATTGCTTGAAGATTTCAAAAATTAGTAGTCGCAGTAGAGCGATTGCAAAAATTTTTGAAAAACTATTATTTTAAATTTATTAATTACTCTAACAAGCATAATTTCTTCTCTATCGAACAATTCGGTTTGGTTTGGCAGCAGTTGATTCCGTATTCCAGCTAGCGCAATTTGTAAGTGACGCTTAGGGAACGTTGTTCTGTTAGCGGGCATTTCTGTGAAGGCATTTGATTGTGTCGTATGAATTACTTCTACAAAAATTCGAGTACTATGGTTTTCGTGAGAATGCGTTGAGGCTTTTAGAGGTCTGATCATAGACAACAGGTACCATAAGGTTCGTCTGTGAGGGCTACGTTTGGCATGGCGTTCCCCAAGGATGCATTCTGTGACCCTTGTTGTTCGTAATCTATATAAACAATTTACCTTATAGTATTGGTGCCAAAACAACATTTTTTGCGAATATTACAGCTTTTCTAATGAAAAGTAGGGAAGTAACTAATGTCAGTGTGGCTTACCATTCACTTTTTTACTCGCACATGTCCTATGCTACTGAAACTTGAGAAAATTATGTAGAAGCTAAAGATCTTTTTGCTTCAGAAGAGAACCAAAAGTAAGATTAGTATTCCGTTATAATGGTCATTGCAAGCAGCATATTATAACTAGCAGAATTATGTCATTTTACTCAACATTTACCTACCATACTTTGCACAAGCATATAGGGAACTTCAGGACTCTTGATACTCACGGTCACAATACTAGAAATAAGATTGAACTGTATAAAAAGCTCTATTGTGTTGCGTTTTTTATTGTGAATAATGTGTAGTTTCTTGTTAGGAATGAGTATTGTACAGTTTCTTTTGTATATTTAATATTATTTTATTGTTGTTTGTTTATTATTTATATGTATTATTATACTACAATTACATAATTAAGAAAAATTATGAAATCAGTTTATATTTATTTTAGGATTTTTAAAGTCAAATTTACATACCTAACAATTGTTGGATAATTCAGCACCTTGGAAATTTTACTTTCCTTAATAATGTTATTGTCGAAGTTTTTATTTATCGAATTGAGATTAAAATATTTTTTTTCCAGAGGTTTACACAGTATTTGGCGTCCAGTAATAGTTCGTTTCAACTTAGTAATTTTTTAGACAAGAGCGGAGTTCAAGGTATGTATTAGATTACTGTCAATCGATACTAATAAATATTGCAAACCATCGCAAGTCTAAGTCTATATTTTCTTAAAACGTCACGCTATTGATTTTTATATCATTTCACTATAACTTTACTAACAACTGTTATTCACTAAAAATATCCCCTGATTGATTCTGCATATTTATTACTGCTTTGCAATAAACACACACTTTTATTTATTTTATATCGTTTTGTTATAATATACGTCAAACGAGTTGATTTAAATTTAAATTAGATACATACTTGTATTTTTCCTTTATTATTAGTGATAACAAATGGTGACGATTCATATATTTTGTATGATAATAATTGTAATATTTGGACAGTAATTTTGTAAATAGCTTATTTTGGCATAAAGTACTAGATCTAAATGTTTAAAATTGTTTAACCTGTTAACTGTAAAATTTAGTATTAAAACTTTCTAATGGGAATGAATGTAATTAAGATCGAATATTGACGAGTATACATATTACAAGAGTTGGGATATTTTTCTCGCGAGCCAAGACCGTAATAAGGCGAGTGTACGAGCAAACGGGCAGCCTTTCCATGCATGTATTATTTATATCTCACATGGTTTGTTTTATAAATAACACGCTTACGTTATTTACAGCTGTTGTTGCGCAGCACAAAATGAATAAGACTGACAAAATGGCTGACGGTATGGCGTAAGTTTCCGCATTTGACAAGATCAAATTAACTGAAGAACTGAAGCCTCTTGATCATTTGAAAAATTCCTTCGACCGGGCTCTGCTAAAGTTTGATGAAAATCCTGAATTTCATCGAAAAAAATCATCTTCAGCGATGAAGCTAATTTTTAGCTTAATGGCTTTGTCAATAAGCAAAATATGCATTATTGGACAGCAACAAACCCACATGTGCTCAAGAGACTCTAGTGACGATGTGGTGTGGATTTAATACCGGAGGTGTGATTGGTCCATATTTTTTGTCGATGAAAATTATCGCCATGTTACGGTCAATGAATTTCGCTATCGTGCCATGTTGGAAAACTATTTTTGGTCAGAATTGGATGGACTTGACATCAGTGATATGTGGTTCCAAAAAGATGATGCCACATGTCACACAGCTGGTCAAACAATTGATCTATTGAAGGGAAAGTTCGGTAACTGTGTAATCTCGAGAAATGGTCCGGTCGAGTGATTGCCCCACTCATGCGATTTATCGCCGTTGGATTTCTTTTTACGGGGTTACGTTAATCATTGGTTTGTGCCAACAAGCCAACAACGTTAGAGGAGCTTAGGGACAGTATCGAAGGCGAAATTGCCAACGTTCCGGCCAATATGTTATATTGGTTCCAAAGAATTGATCGCTGCAAACGTGCTCGCAGTGGTCATATGAACGAGATCGAATTCCATAGTTAAACGTAATATGGGTACTGCACTTGGAATAAATTTGTGCCCAGTACCTCAATTATTCTGTGTTTTATTTAAATACATTGAAATATATTGAAAAACCCGATATACATACATACGTATACATACTATATGCATGCATACTCGTGAAAGGCAGTTAACTGGTTGAGTGTGAATTACTTAGTTTTAAAACCCATTCAGTAAACAAAATTATAATTAGAAAACATGCAAATATAACTTTTTCCAAACATTAATTTACCTAAGAATCCTGTGGAAGTAGATATTATGTGTTCTAACTGTAAGATGTCGTATCATAAAGATCCTAAAACACTTCTGAATATAAGAATTTATTTTGTAGAGCAGGTTTTTCTTGAAGTTTTCTAGTCTTCATGATACCAGGGAAGATTTTCATATAATTTACCTAGTCATAAAAGTAACGACTAACCGCAATGATTTTCGTACGTGAAGTACTATCGATATTTATAAGTATTTTACCAAGTGGTGTTGAAATTGAAATGTGTTTAAGTAGCGGTTCGAATAGTGAAAATTTAGTGATTTAAAACTTGAATACAGAAACTTCATAAAATTTTTGATTATGGAAGGATATGCCTCAAAAATTAGCCATGAACAATTGATAGATTTTAGAGTTTCTGTTATTGCAAGGGAAGTTCACATATCAGAGACATTTCCCAGATTCCTTACAGAACAGAAACTTGTCAGGCCATAAGTTCTGATATCTCAAAATAATGTAGCGACTTTTTTCGAAAATTATCGCTGGCAAGGATAGAAGGATTTCCACCGCCAAAAAAGGCGAATAAATTTTTTCACTGAAACGAGAAAAAAGACGTGTAGTTAAACGAAATAATTGCTGGCATTGGTTTTCTGGCATTGTAAGGGTTTTTTTTTTGATGTAGTACATGAAGAAAGATAATATAATTACCGGTTATGTATACAGACTATAAAAAATTTTAAAGCTGCAATTCAAGCCAAAAGTCCTCAAAATTTGTCTGAAAGGGTTCAAGGGTGCGAAAGAGTGATTTAAAACATGAATACAGAAACCTCATAAAATTTTTTACTATAGAAAGATATGAGTCAAAAATTATTCATGAACAATTGATTGCTGTATATGGCTGAAATGCTCCATCATATTTTCAAGAAAACTTTAGGTCGATGCGATTTCGTTGTGGTCGGCAATCCATTGAAGATGATCCAAATTCTGGTAGGCCTCTGGAGATAAAGACACAAAAAACAATAGATTGAATGTTCGATGTTGACAGATCTTTGAATTAGACTTCTTAGAGAACAGAACAGAATATTTGATAGAAGGTGAAAAGTTAGTCAGGAAATATATAATACATTAAAACAAAGTAGCTACTTTTTTCGAAAATTCTCACTGGTGATGAAATATGGGCATATCATCTCCAATGAAATAAGAGTCAACAAGGGGTACATAAAGGATTTCAACCACCAAAAAAGGCGAATAATGTTTTTCATTTAAATGTATAAAAAGACATGTAGTTTAATAAAAAAATTATTGGCATCGATTTTTTGAGACAATAAGGGAATGTTTTGGTTAAACCATGAATAAGGATAGTACAATTACACTGATATGTACAAAGACACCATTAAAAATCTTAAAGCTGTCATCCAACTCGAAAGATATATACAATAATTTCAGGATGTATAAAATTCAGAAAGTTTGAAATCGTACCGAGGATTTTGGTCTCCAGGAGTTGAGACATCCAGTCTATAGTCTGCACAGCGATTACTTTTCCCTAAGTTGATAAAAATTTACTAGACTACAGATTTTCTTCTGATAATGAATTCAACCTACTATTAAAGATTATTTTGAAGAGTCAAAAAAAACTTCGCAGGGACGAAACTTGAATTTAAGACATTGCTAAACACTAATATCCAAAGTAGTATGAATTACATGTCTGTAATTTTCATAATATAAAACCAAAATCTAGTATTTTGTCCAAAAATAAGCTGTTGGAGTACGATTTGAATTTTACTATTCGTTCTGAAGCTAGGGGATTTTCAATTTTTAGTTTTTTAGTAAAACTTATTAGTTATACATATTAAATTTTCAAAATGTGTTAAATATTAGTTATTTAACACATTTCTGTAAACAACATAATCACAATATTATTTTTAAAATTAATCAATTAACTTTTTTAACCATTTGTTAATTTACCTTTGTTTTATGCTAACAACACATTTTTTATGTATTGCAAAAGAATGATTACTAATTCAAATTTTTATTTTTTCACAAAAGGTGCTATCAGTGTAAGGACAGGTAAGTTTCTACTGTTTTTTTAGAATTTGTGATAATTAGGATTTGGTAGACCCTAAATATGAGTCACTGACACATAGCAGACCTACCATGTCACAATTTCATTGGCGTTCAAGGCCTGTTACGAGAAACTAATAATAATACATAGCATCACTGTTTTTTTTAAATAAAAAATGTCTGTGATGTATAGGGCGTAAATAATGTAAAATTTATGTTTATACACTAGTTTACTTACAATGATGGTTTAATGCGGCTACTATATTCCGATAGTTACTATTGTGAAAAGTAACGTAAAAGTCAATCTAGAAAATTTGATATTTTTTACATGAATCATCAAATGTCTGTGATGTATAGGGCGTAAATAATGTAAAATTTATGTTTATACACTAGTTTACTTACAATGATGGTTTAATGCGGCTACTATATTCCGATAGTTACTATTGTGAAAACTAACGTAAAAGTCAATCTAGAAAATTTGATATTTTTTACATGAATTATCAAATTATAAACCACACATAATGAGGATTTTAATTTTAATTGCACATAAGTTTTTTCTATATTCTTTTTTCAAATTTATTTGATTTTTTTACCACTAATACTACTCTTATGGGTCTGCGTATATAATTCTTTTTTAGTGATCACTTGATCTTTGTACTGTGTAAGGTTAATACTTATTTCATTCAAGTATTTACTTATATTTTTTTCCTTTTGAATAATACCAATGAAATACGCTTTGCATTGTACAAATAGCGTAGCACCGGGATTAATAACATAAACAAAGTTTGTAGTGAAGTTACTGTACTTGAATGAAATATACGTTGGTTTGGGAAATATGCTGGCGATGGCCATGAGTCACTTGTAACCCATACTCCTCGATTTGATAAGTTAATAACTACCATCAAGGTGATGCTTATTTCTTTTTATCTTTTTGATCAATATATTCCGCAAATGCACGATAAATTGAAAATAAGTTAGAGATTAGTATTTCTTTAAACACTTAGAGCTCTTCTCAAAGGGAAAGGAAGAAAAAGAGTATTGGAATTATGATCTCTTCAAATAATCTTTATGCTCTTGAAGATGTCAATGATTTTGATCAATAAAAATATTTGTTTTTTAAAAAATAGTTTAAAATTTTACTTATCGAGACCTATATTTCAGCCGTCCCAACCTAATATTAATATCGAATTTGTCATATTTACATTGCATTTCGACACCGATATTGGTAATAATATAGCAGATCCTCATATAATTGCTAATTATGCCATCCTTGGCATGATTTGCAATAATTGCTGACAACCATCGTAATACGGCTTCCGCATTGAAACAATTATTATGAAAACGATTCCGAATATTAATATATGTACAGACTGAAGGAGTAATGTCCCCTCCTTAACAGCTTAATATCAATACTATTTTCAAAGATATCCATACATTCCCTCTTTAAAATGAGAGTATTTTTACTTTAGATTTACATACACTACCGCTCACGGAAGTATGGACAACAACTATATCAAGAAACAACAAGAAAAAAAAATAAAAAATATCAACGAAATTGAACAAAAATTAATATTTATTGATTCTTTATATAATAAAAATTAAAATTATTATACAATTCATTACACTTATACCTAATATGCTCATACATTATATTAATTA
This sequence comes from Dermolepida albohirtum, assembly GCA_031893035.1. Lineage (NCBI taxonomy): Eukaryota > Metazoa > Arthropoda > Insecta > Coleoptera > Scarabaeidae > Dermolepida > Dermolepida albohirtum. The sequence goes on from JAVIWB010002556.1 coordinate 307,900, forward strand.
TACTTTCTTTTCATCGAAGAAACCACCATTCGCGGTGATTACAGTTTTGCTATTCGGGGCATTCTTTCTATTAATTTTCTTATTACATCTGGTGTAATGTTATTCCATTCTTTTTGTAAAATATTCCAAAGTGTTTCCTTCGCTGTTTAACATTCCTTCCTAACTCTTCTATCGAGTTCATCTCATAATAATTCAATGGGACTTTGAGGTGGTCATGTCATTACTTTCAAAATATTTTCATTTTTCTCCGCCTCAAGGTAATTTTTACACATCAACGACGTGTGTTTGGGGCCATTGTCATACATAAATTCAAAATTATTGCCGATTAATCGCAGGCCTGACAGTAAAACGTGATTTTCAAATATTTATCGGTAATTCTTCTTTCTCGTAATACCATCTATTTTTTATCAAATCTCCCATTCTGGCTAATGAAAAACAGCCCTAGACTACAACAGAACCACCCTCATGTTCCACCGTTGGAGCTATGCAATCTGGCAATATTTTTTCTCGCGCCGATCGTCTGACGAAATTCTTCTCTTTTGCCCGAACACTTCAAATTTCGATTTGTCACTCCATTTGTCCAATTACGGCGAACCTTGCCCCTTGAAGTCATCTCTGCTTATTTCCACGTCGTAATAATGGTTCCGTGAGGCAACGCGACCATGCAAATTTGCTTCCATTAATCGCCGTTTCACTGTACTCACAGAAATTTTATTAGCACGGCCCTAATTAAATTCGGTTGTTATTTCAGGTGCCGTTAATTTTCTATTTTTTTTTTTGGCTAATTAATTTAATTCTTTCGTTGGAAGTACCTCTCAACGGTCCCGGCCGATTACAGTTTTCCAGACTGCCAGTTTCTTGAAACCGACGAATTGCGAGATTCACTGTCGATTGTTTCTCTTCTAATTTTTCGCAAATACCGCCAACCAAATACCCCTCACGATGCAAAGTAAGTATCGTTGATCGTGTTTCACTATCAAGCGCCTTTCCCCGTGGCATTTTGTAAACAGAAATTACACCATTCGCTTACAAAATAGACAACCTCACTCGCACGTTCAGTGATCTACTGATGGGCACAAATAGGTAGTAGTAGGGTAACCGACTCATTTCAAGTAAATTTCTAGACTTTAGTCCCTTCTTAATAACCATATCACTAATCCTGATTATATATGGAATTATCGTACAATGCTATTGAGATGCAATATCAGGTAATTATAGTTATTGTTAGATAAAATCATATTATTTGGAGAATATATACAAATACAATACCTATTTGAATTATAAACCTTCTTAAAAATATGATATAATAATACTATCGCTATTTATTGGCATTATTATAATTTTTATGATCGGTACGTCAAAATATAATCAAGTGCCCATACTTTCACGAGCGTATGTATTTAAAAGCGTGAATGTCCGGATTCACTTCAGAAGGTACTATTGAGATTTAGCTTTAATTATAAGATGCTAATTTTTTTGCAAACTATACATATGCGTCAAATTCCAAATTAATTTAATGGTAAAATGAGAATATGTGTGACAATATTTGATGTTCACTATTGCACTGTAATAATGGGTCATGTTTAGCTTCTACTGAATTTTTGTGATAACTCATAAGATTTTACATCATATTTTACTTTGCTTTGTACTTGGTTTGGCTTTATACTATATTAACATTATTAACCGTTTTCTATTAGAGTAGAACGTAGGGTAATCAAATGAAATTTCTTAACGATGTTCATCATTTTAATAATAATTATGATAAAAATTATATTCACAAATTGTAATGTTATTATGTCAAAGATATGTCTTAAGTCTCACATTCGGTTTACCTAATAATTTGTTTAATTTTTATTAAATAATGAATTTTTGTTTTGATATCTAATATTTGATAGAATTTACTTTTTTGCACTAAATTACTAATTAAATTAATATGTATGTCCGAACTTACAGGTTATGATATGTCCCCTTTTATAAGGCGATATGCAAGATATCTTAACGAAAAAGCCATGTCTTACAGAACAGTAGCATTTGATTTTTGTAAAATCAAAAGAGGGTGAGTATAAGAACATGATACAGTTATGTACTTATAATTTTATAGATTACAATCTAAAACCTAATTTCCTCATAATTCGATAAGTATGATAAACATTCCTTAAGTGAACTTCATATGAACATTAATTATTAATTTGTAGGAAAGAAGACGGCATGCTCAGAACAATGAATGCTGAAAAATTACTGAAAACTATTCCAACTTTGCAAAATCAATTGGACGCCCTACTTGAATTCGATTGTTCTGCAAATGATTTATCAAACGGTGTTATTAATATGTGCTTTATGTTACTATTTCGTGATTTAATTAGACTGTTTGCATGTTATAACGATGGGATTATTAATTTATTAGGTAAGAAATGAATTTGCTACTTGGCTTAATTAAAGAGATGCAGAATTTAGTGTCTTAATATCTTTAAGTTAAACATGAATACGTATACATTCATTATATTGTACCAATAACGCATTTTTAAAGACGCGATGTTTTATGCTAGATACGTATATCTGTTGGCTTTCGTAATTGGCATTGATATTGTTATTGAACTTTTAACATTGGCAATCTTTTAATGTAAACATATTACACAAATTTTTAAGCTTTAATTGATTCTATATACGAAATAAATAACCTATTGCATTTAATTTAAGAAATATTGTTTGTGTTCTATAGTTAGTCTGCTTATAGTTATCGTTGATATACTCTGAACAATTTAAAGTATGTCTTTAATTAAAATTAACTACTTAATCTTAAAAGTAATTTATGTTTCTGCATTTTCAAACATGCAATACAAATAACGAATATAGAAAACGTAATTTTATTGATTTAACAATCAATACTGAAAACATTGTCTTTGATCAATACATCTTCAAATTTTTCGTTAAAAATTATTTTTCAAATCTTATAATTTACTTTAGACCGGCCATGTTTGTCTGCGCGCCAGATTTGTAATAAGTACATACCGAATATTTATGGTCATTTTTCCAAGGTTGATCGTTATACTTAGTTATATATTTGTTGGTGCATACTTACTTACACGATTACTACATCGGATGCTGTCTTGTCGCACCAGTAAAAATTGACTGCTCTACCTATAATTCTCGAAAATAATAATGTGTGTCTTAATTTGTCACCTTAATTGTCAAAGAGATGTGTTTTGATAAAGTTTCTCTTATTTCTTCAACATGATTAACAACTTCCTGTGTATTTCTGATCTACCCCATTGCCTAATTCTCCTAAAAGACTACAAGCTTCAGAAAGCGATTTTACAATTCTCAAGAAGTTTCTTTAACTGCATATAATCTACTGCAAAATTCGAGAACCCAGCTTGAAATTTCACAAAATAGTTCCTTACTGAATAAATTTATACTTCACCAACTTTAAAACTACTTGGATGAATTTGGACCAAAAAATTTTATGTTTTAAAGTGAAGTCAATTTTTAAAACACTAAATTAAATTAAGCAACTGATACTATTCAAATATCACTTGAATTTATGCATATATGGAAAAGCAAAATACGTCATATTTTATTTACATTTTCTTCCAATAAAATGTATTAAACCAGACGAATTTTTCAATTGAACGCATTACATTATATTTCAATTATTTCTTTAGCTTTCAACGTTAGTAGGGATAAGTGTAATGAAACATTTAACACACACTAAAATACACACTCTCACTACCGTGGTTCCGACAAGTCGAAAAGACTTGCAACTTAATTGGGCACTCATCGCTAAAAAACATTTTCTATTAAAACAAATTGTAGACCACATAGAGATTCGTGCAATAAATCTAATATAAATATGTATATACACTTCTAAGCCACATACTTATGTTAGTTAAAGACAAGCTGAAGCACATTCACTACATATTCTGGCAACTCATTTTACAAATAAATATGGCAATGTTAGAGTAGTCTGGAAACAACTAAGGTAGAGTTTGCTCACTCTTTCCAATAAAAATACAAACAATTATGTTTGCCGTCTGTGCATGTCAATTACTTTGTAGGTTCTACATCGAAGCTCCGTATTATTGCTGAAACGGTTTATTTAAATAATTCTTACATGCACAAGGAAAACTGAATTTGTCAATCAATGAAATATATAAGCTATTAAATTCATTGAATTTTGAATAGAAAAATCCTACTAACAAAACTATATTGTGTTTTATATACCATGAAATAACTTATTTACCATATATTTTTATTTTGCAATAGAAGAAGTAATTGAACATAGATTTTGATGTTACTAATAATATATTATAGAATATTACTGTACGTACTAATATTCGAAGAGAATGAAACGAAACTATACACATAAAAGTAAATAAAACACAAATCAATAACAATCAATGAATACAAATCACGTAAACTAAATAAACGTAGATAATATTGAATAATATAATAATAATGAAATGTTAGATTACACTCCTAACTTAACGATAGTCAAGAAACTATAAAACCAATTATTACCAACACAACCAACTAGCAATATAGTGCTGCACAATTCCGCTAGATGACAGAAAAAGATAAATACAATTTTACTTTCTCGCTATAGGGTAGCCTTTATAGAAATTATATCGATATTTAAAGTAATCCATTATGAATAAATTCAAAGTGTTGCAGCAACACACTGCAGATATTTAAACGAAAACGGTAAATTAAACCCAAACAAGCGATCTCCACCGTCATTGTGATGACAACGCAGTGATGTGGATTGCGTAGATGGATATTGATGGATTGGCACTTCCCTTTTTGTTGTAGAAGACTGATGAGAGACAGTGTCAACCACAGATATTTTGATACATTGGTTTTTAACAGGCATTCAAGACAATTGATTGATGAACTTGTGATCTATACGTATAATAAATTTAAAACGTATATGTTGACAATGCGTATAAAAGGGAACGAAATATCGTGTATATGTATAAAGAAGAAGTTTCAGGACAAAACAGGAGATTTCTGAAAAATAAAGAAATTTTAATGTAAACTTTTATATTAATCGAGATACTTTGCTTATTTCCACGTTAATCAATTATGTATTTTATATATTGTACCTTATACATATGCTAATCAAACTCTGAGAGCTCGGAATTACCATTTTCTCTTAGAGTATATTCCACTTATCGATTTTCGATTTAAGTGAAATATAGCCTCAAGCTTCGCCTTTATAAATCAAATTCATTTTCTTTTTACCGGAACGAAAAGAAAATCTGATTTACTGCAGACTTTTTCGGCATTATGACATTTTTATTTAGTGTATGGAAATACTGGATTCCTAATTTAATAATTAATAAAATCTTGATTTATTAATTATTAATCACTGCCGTATATTATAAATATTTAAAGCAAAATTCAGTTGAATGAACGGGTATAAAGCATTAATCAAAATAGTCACTTTAAATAAGAGAAATCGTTGCCTAAAGGAATACAAACTTGTTTTATAATTTAAATTAAATCAAGTTCGTTATTACAAAACAAAGAAGGTGACAATGATCCCATTATTGTTAATTTTTTAAATTACAAGAGCAATTTCAAAGTAAAATAGCAATCTTCTGCAACTTTTTTTAAATATTTTAAACAATAGTAACCACAAAAAAACACCTGCTCATGAAAAGTATATAAAAACGAAATAGAGGATTAGAATAAATACGTATTTCCATATTCATGTATTATTATTTATTTATTTATTTTAGACCAACAGAAATCCAAAATGGTCTAACAAATGTACAGAAAACAAGGACAGGATTATCATTCGACTTACAAATAATACAAAAATAATTATAATGTATGATAAACAATCACATATATAAACTTCAAAAACATACACATGTATGTATACAAATAAAATAGTATTAAATAAAATTAAATAAAACCCAGAAAATAACTGACAGAATTAACCTTAGCCTAATTAAATACTGGTATATTAGAAATTAATTTACACAGAATATGCTCTAAATGTAACATCTCCGGTTTATTACTTTGACAATTTGTTGTGGGTAACATTGATAACGCCAATATCACTTGACAGAGAGTTTATTTCTCTAGATAATCGATTTATTGGGATATGGGATGGGCATTATAACCATGCCAAAATTAAAGAAGAGGAGGGCAGTCTAACATATTAAAGTATTTAAAGCCAAACTTGAGTAAAAATACTTCGTCGTGCAGATAATGATTGCAAACGCAGAAATTGCAAGCGTTCAAAATATGTGAAAGCAAATTTATTAATATTTAACTTAAACTAAAGATAATCGACAAATTTTCTCTGAATTTCTTCTATTCTACTAGCATGAATATCGGTGTGTGGATTGCACACAGTACAGCAATATCCATGAGTAGATCTCACTAAACTCTAATACAAGGCAGTGATGGCAAAAGCATTTGTGAAATCTCGCGGCTGACATTACACAAAACCGCACACCTATTGACTAATCAGGTCATTAATATGAGAGGAAAAGGTCAACGCTTAATCAAAGGGGACGACCAAATCTTTAAGATCTACTCTCCCCAGCAAATAACTCTGGATAGAATATGAATAGTCTATGCATCCCTTTTCCCTCATGGTAAAAGAGATAGTTTTACATTCTTCAATATTTAAGCATATGTTATTATCTTTATACTAGGCAGAAACTGCATTAACATTCGATTGAAGTGGTAAGTAGTCAAATGCAGGGGAAATCTATGTTTTAGATCATCAGAAAATAGGAGAAAGTTAAAAAAAAATTAACCGGTGCATGTCATTGATAAAAAGGTGAAAAATGACCACTCTGCGTAACATCCGAGGTAGCTAATAAGCTATGAGATTCACTGGAACATGTGCTCAAAAATTCTACGTTCTGAACGGCTATGGACTGGAGAATGCATGTCTCTAATAGATTCATTCTATATTTTCTTAAATATTACTATCAAGGCATAAATCAAGTTTAAGTCAAATTATTTTTCAATAAAATGTTTACTCATTAACAAAAGAAAAACATATTGAAGTGTTATTTTCGCAATGATCAACTTAATTAACGTGGAGATTGGTATTATTCTATAAATGATTTTAGAGGAGAATTTCGACAAAAGTTTCCAAATTTTATTGTGGATAATAGCAATTTTCTGCTGAAATTTTAAGAATAGTAGCGTGTTTTAAAGAAATAGATTATGTAAGTCACGTTGTAGAAACGAAAATATGTATTGTGGAATTAGCAAGAAATATAGTCCACGAAAATTACCCCAACAATTAAGTTTAAGCATAGGATCGACGCATGCTACTCTTAAAAAGGACCTTCAAATGATACTTTACAGATTGCAAATGTACTGCTTCCTCCAGATTATGTAAAAATAGCTACATATTGCAAGTATTAATAATCAGGAAATTTTGATAAAACTTTGTTTATTGATGAAGTATGGTTTCATCTAATGGATATGTGAATTCTTAAAATATGCGCTATTCCTTATTACTTTTGCGAAACATGTTGCACAAACTACTCTGGAATTTCTCTGAGCAATTTTCAATAGCAGACTTAGAAACAACCTATATTCTCCAAGATCGTGCGATTTAACACATATTAATTTGTGTTTCATTATTTAAAGAAAATTCTATTTTTAAAATTAATAATTAAATAAAATAAATGCTTGATTCCGTTTTTCAATTATTTATTTATTAGTATGCTCGGCATGTGTTATATCTTACCTAAATGTATATCGTTCCCTTTTCTATGCAGTCGATAATACCATAATAAATGTCAATTTTCTGTTTTATTTAAGATACATTGAGTAGAGTATATCGCTTTGTAGGACATAATTGCCCAGGATATAGGGATTTTTTAACACGTAATTTAAAATAATTTTTTAACTACTCGACCACTAGAACAAACATTAATCTCCGAAAAATCTTGTATTCTAGTTTTGCATTCTATGGTCACAAGTAAAATTTGATTGTACTGACATTTGAATTGAAAGTTATAGCAAATTGAATAATTTAAATGTAAAATCTTAAAACACATAAATTCGCAATGATATTCATTATTTATTTTTTGAAAGATTAAACACCTGAAATTTTGACTGATGTGTATACAACGAATTTTAAAATGAACAATGATGAGGATAATATACGACCAGGACCATAAAAAAACTACAATTCCAAAAATGAATCACTAAGATAGCTAATATCGACTAAACACATTTTAAACGTAGAAATGGACATGCCCAAGTCAACAAGGTGAATGCCACGAATCTTAATTGTGACAAAGACAGAATGACTGCAAACGTTAAGCCATAATTAAAACTATGTAATAAGAATCAAGCTGTTTTTTTGCGAAGATTTGTTACTATTTATGAAATTTGGGTTTACCACAATGTTTCTGAATCCAAACGACAACATCAATAGTAGAGGCATCATACTAGCTCTCTCCCAAAAAAAACCAAGACATTTCTATCGGTGGGTAACGTAATAGCTTCGTGTTGTGTGATTTGAAGGAGATAATTTTCATAGACTATCTTTTACAAAGGGTCAGGCGTTTAACAAACCATATTATTATACCTCTCTACTACACAAATTGAAGAAAGTGATTTTTGAAAGACAGCCTGAAATGATCGATAAAAATTTTTTCTTCATCAGTATAACGCACCTTCGCTCACTCTATTCACTCAAATCTTTAGCGTCGAGTAGGTTATTGAAAGAGAATATGTTGAAAAGTAATAAAAAACTTAATGCTCACTCATTTCACTGTAGTTTAAAATTATAATTTAGTAAACGGGTACTATCTTAAATTTTGTTATTAAGTAAACAAACAGTGCTATTTTGGTGTACAACAGTGACATTTAAAATAATCTTCAATATTCCACGATCAAAAGTTGTAAAAAGAGTTGTACTATATACTACAAGGTATATATTAGGTGTGCAACTAAGTTCTCCCTATTTTTCAAGAGATGGCTCCAGTAGTAAGTGCTGGTCGATTGTGACATAACCAAAACGTCATGAACCAAGCTTAGACAAATGGTAAACAAACCGCTTTGACACATTAGTGATTTTGTTTTTGCGTCATATATTTTTGGTTGTGTGAAAATGTCTGATTTTGTGCCAAATAATCGTCATTTGCGGGAAGTGTTGCTTTTCTTCTTTCATTCGAAGAAAACGGCGGCGGAAGCGCATCGAGAACTCCAAAAAGTTTACGGAGATGCTGCTCTAAGTAAAACAACGTGCCGTGATTGGTTCCGTCGCTTCAAAGACGGTAATTTCGATGTTGACGACCGTTCGCGTGAAGGAAGACCAAAAACCTTCGAAGACGCTGAATTGGCACTGTTCGATGAGGATCCGTGCCAAACGCAAAAAGAGCTTGCTTAAGCATTAGGAGTTACCCGCCAAGCCATTTCCCAGCGATTGCATGCGTTGGGAATGATTGAAAAACAAGGAACTTGGGTTCCTTATGATTTGAAGCCAAGAGACGTTGAGCGTCGTTTTTTCGTCTGTGAACAACTGCTCCAGCGGCAAAAAAGGAAGGGTTTTCTTCATCGCATCGTTACGGGTGATGAAAAATGGATTCATTACAGCAACCCAAAGAGAACAAAATCATGGGGACTGCCCGGTCATGCTTCTACGTCATCGGTTCGGCCGAATATTCACGCTGCGAAGGTTTTGCTGTGCATTTGGTGGGACCAGGGTGGTGTTATATATTATGAGCTGTTGAAACCGAACGAAACCATCACTGGGGAACAGTATCTAACTCAATTGATGCGGTTGAGCCGAGCACTGTGCGAAAAGCGGCCACAATACGAGCAGAGGCACGAAAAAGTGATTCTACAGCATGACAACGCTCGGCCTCACGTTGCCAAACCCGTTAAAACCTACTGAGAACCGCTCAAATTGGAGGTCCTACCCCACTCGCCATATTCCCCAGATATTGCGCCGTCCGATTATTACTTGTTCCGTTCGATGGTGCATGGTCTGGTTAATCAGCAGCTCCGCTCATATGAAGACATCTCAAAATGACTTGATTCGTAGATAGCCTCAAAAGACGAACACTTCTACCGTGACGGTATTCGAGCTCTGCCAGAAAGATGGGAAAAAGTTGTCGCTAGCGATGGGCAATATTTTGAATGATTCATTTGTAAACATTTTTTCACAATAAAGTTGCATTTTCATCAAAAAAACAGCGAGAACTTAGTTGCGCACCTAATAATTTATATTTATTCTTTGTTACTAATAGAAACTTGAAATATTTGCATTATTGATGCTCTGTTATAGAAAATTTCCAAAACTAGGTTATATTTTATATACTCTCAAAAGTGTTTTTCTAATTTGTTTCCATTACATTTGCAGAAAAATATTTCGATATGAATAAAAAACAATGTAAAGAGGCGTTAGATATTTACAAAAAGTTTTTGGTTAGAATGGATAAAGTAGGAGAATTTTTGAAAGTTGCCGAAAATGTTGGTATAGATAAAGGTGATATTCCTGATCTCACAAAAGCTCCAAGTAGTCTTCTGGAAGCTCTGGAGCAACATTTACAATACATCGAAGGAAAGAACAAATCATCAACAGCATCCACTCCTCAGTCCACAACAAGGTAATAAATTTGAAATAAGCATTTTCTTATGCATTTATTTTGCTTTATCGATTTTAATTTCTATTATTTTCATTTTTCTTCCAAATCAAATCTTGGTTTTGTTCAATGTTCCAAAATACCATTCCTTACTGCAGTAGCAATCAGAAGAACGTTAGATCTGGAGTTTCTGCTTTGTCTTCCACTAGCTCTAGCTTTGGTACTGTAGTCGCCAATGGTCGCCTAGATTCTCAACCTAATGGCATAGATGAATCCTTAAAATTGAAAATTTTGGCGGAAGAAGAGGAAGCACTAAATCAGTTTAACAAGGTACTAATTTATTTTTTAAATATATTTTACAATGAACAACATAAATTCCTTTTAATGTACGCATTTTAACCTATTATCTGTGATGTAAATATATTAAAACTCTTGTCACGATATTAAATATTTAATGTATCTTTCTCATTTGAAATTGAAGTTATAGGTGGCACACAATATCATAATAATAATAATAATAATAATAATAATAATAATAATAATGTTTCGCCATGGAAAATTTGATCGTACTTATGTCTTTTATATTTAGCTACTTGTATCACTTTATAGAGTCATACGTTAATGGTTTTGTGAAGTAATTTAAAGTGTCATATTTATAAATAATTTAGTTTTCTAAAAATCAGTTTTATTTAGTATATAGCTTTTTTGTCTAGTGAGAACGAAAACTTAATTATTGAAATACATAAAAAAGTTAGATAACATCCTAACAATGGGTTTTATTAATTTATTGTTTTACAAAGAACCAATTTATATTTGATGTAATTAGCGGAAAAACATAAAGAAATAATGATTATCGTAACACATTTGATTAATATGTTTGTGTAAAATTAAATTAGAGAGCATTTTTGGAAGATAATCAGTTTAAGTAAAGAATTTTTTTAGACTAAAAATACTCCAACTAACAGTACAGCGAACAATCCCTTCCTAACTTCAACGACTACAACTGCGTCATCTTCATCACAGTCAACTCCTGTCGTTGATCTCTTTACCGCTGAAACTATTCCAGCAGTGTCACAAACAAAAGCATCTGACGATCTACTACAATTAGGAAATCCATTTGCGGACGCTTTCAAAACGCCAACACCTGTACAAAACTTGTACCAGCCATCTATGAATCCTTGGTTGAGTAATGGTAAGTATCTCCTGGTTTATTACTAGAAAATTAATATGGTGGGGTTTAGGGCAATTTTAGCAATCATTAGGAAATTGGCTATCTAATTTTCAGTCAAAAGGTCACATAGTCATTTCAGAAATAAACGCGAGTAATTTAAAAAGAAAATGTACAAATGTATTAAGTATAGTACAAAAGAAACTGTCAATCTATCGTTTGGTAGAACTTCGAGCATACTATTTTACTTCTTTTCAATAGGCGATTGATGATGTTTGTACTATGCAGCATTGGCAAGACATATTTTAAAGAACTAATTTCCAATGTATGCTACGCGTATTGAAAAAAATTATTTGACACTATGTCAATGAGCTTTGTTTAAAAAGGCGGGATTATACAAAAACTGGATAAAATTCCGTGCATATCTTTTTTGACCAACTTTTCATGCTTGCTAATATCTCCTCTTCTGACATAATTTTATGAGCCATTCGCCAGGCCGATTCAAGAAAACCAACGCACGCGTTCTATACCTTCGTTATGAGCATTCATTGTCAATCTATTTTGTTTCGAATCATTTTCTATGCATGTACTACAACATCTATTAAAACGTTGAAAGCAGTAATAATCCTATTCACGGCTTATAGCATCTTGACCATATACTTGGTTTCTCAACTCAAGCGGTTCAATACTGTTTTTACCCAGAAAAAAACATTGGGATTACCGCACATTATTCCACTTTATAGTCTTAAAATCACAAGTAAAATTAGAAACTTCGCATGTGAACCAGCACACCTTTTTTAGTTAGACAAATGTCATATGTATGATAAGATTAACGGTACCTTGAGATGTTATATGATGGTATTTTCTCACAAAAAGTAGGTCCGTGTTCCTTTTAATCGATTGTACATTACAAGTACTAAGAATTGATCATCTAAAAGGTAATACATACGAGCAGCTTTCAAATTTTTACACACTAGTGTTCCAAAATAAATATTAAATTAATTTAACACTAGTAGAGACCATTATGTAATGCATTTCATTTAAATAATTAAATGAGAAGCTCGCTTAATAATTATTTAATACTAATCTACTTATGGTATAACCAAAAATTGCATGGCAAATTTTATTCAAAATTTGCTCTTAAGTGAAATTAGGAGTATATATTGTTTTCTTATTACTTTATTTATCGCCAATTTAATGCATAATAAATAAATGTTTTTCAATTACGAACGAGATAAATTTAACCATACCACATAAATGATTTTTTTAGTTATACATTCAGTTATGCTCATAATAGATTAGTGAAGTATTTACAGCAACTTAGCGTTGTCATTCTAAAATTTGAAATTCAAAAACAGAGTTAAAAAAGAAAGTACAATAAAATGTCTTATTTTTGATACATTTTGGACTTCGTTTGCACTGAATATAACATTTTCGTAACTTTTCGTTTTTGCAATTCGTCAGAAACATAGATTATAATTTACGCTTGACAAGTATAAAACACCTACACCGATAATGTAGTATTTTTCTATACACTTTTAGTCAATTCCTACATTCTAGATGTCAATTACAGAACAGGTTATTGACAGAGTTACTGTACTTATTTAAAATGATCGTAGAAATACCAGGTGAACCGGAAAGTCATTACTGTTTTTTTCCGTAACTACATAATTTTCGAGAAAATAAAAAAATTTATTTATTCAACGTTTCGGCTATTTGATTCTACATATCTTGCCCATTTTCCAGGCAATTTAAGGATGCCATTCGAAAAAAACTGTTTGTCTTCTAAGCGAAACCATTCATCGAGCCACTTTCTAACATTTTCGAAATTGACGAAGTGCTGCAAATGCGTGTCCCATTGATGCGAAGAGGTGATAGTCGGAGGAGGCAAGGTCTGCAGAGCACGGCGGGTGCGATATTATGTCCCATCCAAGTGCTTTCAACGGTTCCTTGACCGATTTTGCTGCATGAGACGGCGCGTTATCGTGCTGTAAAATTACGTTGGCGTTCTTTGGGTCCATTCTGGACGTTTTTCTATCAACGCATGGTTCAAATTTATAATTTGTTGTCGATAGCAATCAGTATTAACTGTTTCATCAGGTTTCCCTAGTTGGTAATACACCACGCCGCTCTGGTTCCACCAAACACAGACCATTGTCTTGCGACCAAAACGATTGGGCTTTGAAATCTATAGGTCGGCTCCGCCAGGTGATAACCATAAGTTTTTTGCGCTTAGAGTTTTCAAAATAAATCTATTTTTCATCACCCGTCACTATTTGATGCAGAAATGACCTACGATCATGCCTTTGAAGCAGTGTTTCACAGACGATTCTTAGATTTTCCATTTGTCTGTCGTTCAATTGATGTGGCACCCACTTTCCCATCTTTTGGATTTTTACCATTGCTCGTAATCAGTTGCTAATCGTTTCATTGGCCACATTTAACGCTTTTGCCAATTGTTTTCGAGTTTAGGTTGGGTCTTTATCCAATAATTCCTGCAGTTTCGCATCATCAAACTTTTTCGTTCTACCAGAACGTTCTTTGTTTTGCAGATCGAAATTACCACTATTGAATTGTCGAAACCACGCCTCACATGTTTTTACGGTTGGAGCATGCTCACTGTAAGTTTCTACCAGCAAACGATGACTTTCAGCGTCTTTTTCCTTTTGATTAAATAAGAAGAGTAATGCATGCCGTAAATGCACTTTTTCAGGCACGAAACTCGATATTTTCAAAGAAGTATAAATTTATGACAGTGTTACTTTCGCAAAATATAATATATGTATGGTCATGAAGCTTGGTGTCAGTATAATAAAATCACATATGTATCAAATCATAACATTACATACTTAAGTCTAGCGACATCTGTTGGAAAAACCGGTAATGACTTTCCGATACACCTGGTACATTGAGAGATTTTGCATCTATATTAAATATTAGTTTTGACGATGAAGATAGCATGATCAACTTAGTCGCACATTGAATTCCGAAATTGTTAATAGACCAACACCAGACGATCTGCATGAACTCATTTATTACTGGCATGTTACGAAATGAGGCTAAAGGAGGGTTTACACTATGCATAGATTAGTGGCGCCAGTAACAATTGTCGCGCCAGTAAATTTAAGTTGCATGTATAAACATCAACTGGCGTACAAGTCAAAACTTTGACTTGCTGGTTTGACTTACTGGCGCCACTAATCTATGCATAGTGTAAACCCTCTTTAACTTTCTAAACTGTGTTGCGATCATTCATGAAAACTGGGTATACCACTTTATTCCTCCTGAAACCAAAAAGCGCCGATATAGTGGTGACATTCTACGTATGCAAAAGTAAAAGTCCATTATTTCAAGAGGGCAAATTATGGCCACATTCCATTAGGACATAGTAAGCGTTTTACATAGGTTTTCTGACAGAAGTACAGACGATAAACGTTGAGTACTATTCAGACTTGCCAGAGTGAAAACTCGTGTGGGACAAAAAAAATCGTAAACGTATTTTGCTCTACAGAATAAAGTTCGTTTTCATGTTACTGTTCGTACGATGGTTACAACTTAATACTTTAAATTAACTATTCTTTTTCATCCATCCTATAGTTCGCATCTTGTTTGCTCAGAACGTGTTTAGAATTTAAAATAATTTAAAGGAAAAAAATTTATTTTAATGGAGAAGTCGCTGAAGCTAAAGAGAATGGATGCGTCTACAGTCACCAGATTCTTTTTCTTGAGAAATATGGAAACTTCCTGAATTTTGACTCCATAACCTTCCACCTCAACCCAGAGAAGCTCTAGACACGAAAGTGTGTGTGGCTCTCCTGGGATTTCTCGCACGAACAAGCAACTGACGGCGTCCGTGAGTGCACAATACACCCTTTACCGCTGTGATCGCCGCCCCCAGTTGTTCAAAATTTCAATAATACAGTACTCCAACTGTAAAGATGCAAAAGTTATATGCGTACGAGCAAATAGTCTGACACTAAGTACAAATCATGAAAAGCAAATCAAATGCTATAGATAAAAACAAAATACTGACGGTAATTGAATATATACTTTCAAAAAAGATCAAAAACTAATCAAATCAAAGAAACCAAGTGTGAATATAAATCTATAGGCATCTTCTAGGAAACCCCAATAAACGATATAAAATTAGAGTAACAAAACCCCACTTGCCACTAAGTTATAAAGCTTGACAATAGCAAGTCAAAAGGTTCAGTTCAGTAAAGTTTGAATCATTAAAACATGATATTTAGAAATTCACCCCTCCATTATCCTGGGGTCTTTAGCAATTTTTTAAATTTATAATATGAACTTTTACCTACGAGGGAGCGTTTTTATATTCGCGGAATGAGCGGGTTGTAGAGGGGTGAGTAGGCGCATTGAGGGCGTGGCCTGTGCAGCGACTCATGATTAGTATAAATACGAAGTTTCATTGTTATTAGACAGTTAGTCTTTGAGCTATCGTCAACCAAGTAACATAATCAGGAGTGAAAAGTGAAATATGGAAAAAATCGAATATCGTGCCGTTATAAAGTTCCTTACCAGGCAAGGAAAATCAGTCGCGACCATAATGAATGAGATGTCATTGGTTTACGGCGACTCTTGTCCAGGAAAAACCATGGTGTACAAGTGGCATAGTTTATTTAAACAAGGAAGGGAATCCCTTGAAGACGACCCGAGGCCGGGCAGGAGCATTGAGGTGACCACGCCAGCACTTATCCAAAAAGTTGAACAAATTGTACTCGAAGATGCTCGACTAAAGAAGAAACAACTCGCAGAAATGGTTGGAGTATCCGATTCAACAATTTTTAAAATCCTACACGATCATCTCGGCATGTCTAAGATCAGCACAAGATGGGTGCCGAGAATGCTCACGCCGCCGGCATAAAAAGGGCACAGCACCTCCCAAGAAATTTAAAGTGTCACAATCAGCTGGGAAACTCATGGCAACGGTATTTTGGGACTCTGAAGGAATATTGTTGATTGATTATAAAGATAAAGGTGTTTCTATAACCGGAGAATATTACGCTTCAATATTAGAGCGACTAAAAGAAGCCATTAAAGAGAAAAGACGGGGAAAATTGACAAAAGGTGTTCTGCTTTTGCACGACAACGCGCCCGTCCACAAGAGCCGCGTTGCGTTAGCTGCCCTGCATAAGGTGGGCTTCGAAATTGTGAATCACCCACCCTACAGCCCAGACCTGGCCCCGAGTGATTATTACCTGTTTCCGAAAATGAAAAAAGAGCTGCGGGGTAAAAAATTTACTGCCGATGATGAAGTCAAGGAGGCAGTTTCGGCGTATTTTGCAGATAAAGAGAAATCATTTTTTTTATGAAGGTATAAATAAATTAATTGAAAGATGTGAAAAATGTATCCGTCTTGCAGGTGAATATATTGAAAAAGAAAAATAATTTGGTTTTTTTATTTCCACCCCTTGTCCCCCATTCCGCGAATATAAAAACGCTCCCTCGTATTATACGTCCAGTAGTTTTTTTAACAAATATACTTCACTTGAAGATGTTATTCCTTTTATGAATTATATAATTAATACCGCTTGATAAGCCAAAATAAAAAATTAAGAAGATTGTTATAAAATCTCAAGTTTTCCACAAAATGTTTGTACTTTTCTGTAATAAGTTGATATACATATGAGTTTGTTAACATTTTAAAAATTAAGATTTTGTGTTTCTAATTAGAGGTTAATATACAAACTTACAAGTCCAGTTTTTACATTTTATATATAAATATTTAATTTCAACTCGTAGAGACCGAGACAGTATATACTTAATACATATGCAATTATATACAATATATATGTATACACATATGTACTTATGTGTACTTATTTATACATTTACGTGCACTCCATGAAATGGATTAATGTAAAGGATTTTCTGCTTATTGAATCGTTATAATTATGGCAGAAGTTAATGAAAAATTTTACCATTCGGTGAGGAATCGAACTCCAGTTATCCGCTTGCAACACCCGTACGATGATGAAACGCAAGATCTGCCGAAAACATCGGCGCTGTCCCTGAGAGTGTGCAGGAGAATCCGAGGCAGTCGATTTCGCGTCGCTCACAAGAACTCGGCTTTCTTTTGGTCTAAATTGTATGATACGGTCACCAGCGACATGTGGTTTCAACAGGACGGCGCTACGTGGCACACAGCTCATGCCACATTGGACATTCTGCACGAACGATTTGAGGACATGGTCATCTCATGTGGAGGTGATGTGAACTTGCCGTCGAGATCGTGCGATTTGAAACCGTTAGACTTTTTCTTGTGGGGTTTTCTTAAGTCGCAGGTATATGCGGGTCAGCCATAAACCTCAGGGCTCTCAAAGCTAACATAACCCATGACATCGGTCAAATTCAGCCTGATTTATGCGCCAGA
The DNA here is from genome assembly GCA_031893035.1 of Dermolepida albohirtum. Taxonomy (NCBI): domain Eukaryota; kingdom Metazoa; phylum Arthropoda; class Insecta; order Coleoptera; family Scarabaeidae; genus Dermolepida; species Dermolepida albohirtum. The sequence continues at coordinate 326,039 of JAVIWB010002556.1, forward strand.
GTCGTGGAAAATTGAACATTTTGGATGTGCACCACTCAGCGAAGCCGCGGTGGACATTTGCACGTTAGATTCCATACATAAGGGCATCGATACACACTTTGTTTTATTTAAATTTAAAGATAGGAAGCGCTTAATGGAAGACCCGTTACAATTGCATATATACACACATGTGTATATAGACAATTACATGCATTCCACGATGTGAATTAATGAAAATTAATAATTTTCTGCTTATTACATTGTTATAGTCAGAGTCCTTGATAGCTCAATGATATAGCATCCGCCCGGCAAGCGGACGACTGGGATTCGATTTCTCAACGAATGGCAAAATGGTTCATTAATTTATGGCATAATTATAACTATGTAATAAGCAGCAAATTATGAGTTTTCATTAATTCACATCATGGAAAGCATGTAATTGTACATACGCATCTGTGTATATTGCGATTATATGTGTTTAATAATAACTACTGCGGATTTTCAATTAAAAGATCTGTTTCCATAATGAGATTTATGGTATAATTAAAAGAATTTCGAATCTCCAGTTCTTGGTAGCTCAGTAGTAGAGCATCCGCCCGGCAAGCTGACGACTGGGTTTCGATTCCTCACCGAATGGCAACATTTTCCATTCATTTGTGCTATAATTATAACGATGTAATAAATAGACAATTATGAGCTTTCATTGTATACTTAGTGTGATATTTTGCTATTATTATATAAGTTTATTACATATGTATAAAATGTTCTAGGTTTCTCAAGTATTCCGCAACAACCTCCTGTACAACAAATAAATGGTCCATTCGTCTCTGAAAGTAATTTTAATACAGTCTTTGGAAATGCTGAACCTAATAGTAGTAAGTAAAGTATTTTGAATATTAATATGTACATCTTACAAGTGTTTTAACATGTTTGCAATATCAGCATGCTTGCGTGCACAAATTCTGTTTAATATTCGGCAATAATATTCTTTCTGTATATTACATAAATATATAACAGTTTAATAGTTAAGTTTTTTAAAAGGGACAATTCGTGTTTTATACTAGGTAAGAATGAACACTATTTTTATCATTTATTTAGTTACTTGTGTCGTAACTCATAGCATTCAAAATTTAATATCTATAGAAGCGCTTGAAATTAGCTTTGTTAAAAAATTATACCTGCAACAATATATACTTATATCAAATTGTCCCATTATAAGAATATGATTCTAAAGTCTTGTTTCTAAAATTTAAGTATTATGGTTTATATGCAAACTAAAATATTTTGATAAATAATTGCATTTTGGAAATATATACAGCAAAGTATAGATTCTAACAATAACAAGACTTCAAGGATCACCTGTATAAAAATACCACGCGTACCCACATTGCAATATTAATATACATATAACGTTATATATTTATCTCTAATTATTGTATTTCTACTTTTCTACAAGCTGCTGATGGCAATGTCAATGTCCAATCATACAATCCTTTCTTAGTTGATGATCCGGAACCTCCTATGCTCCTAGATACCGACTCCCCTACTCAATCACAATCAAAACCCATCCAAGATGTTCTGAAATTCTTTCAGAAAGAAGAGAGTTTCATTGAAACTGAAAGAAATATTAACAATGTCGGTGAGGATAAAATCAGTGATAAAATTCAATTTAATCTAAATTTTAATAGTATAAATAAAGAACCGGTGAAACCTATTTTTGATAATGATACTTCCGCACCTGATATTTGCAATTCTATTGAGACAGATGACGGCGTTTCTTGTAATAAAAATAAAAAGGCGGTACCGCCGCCAAGACCACCGCCTCCAAGGATGCCGGAAAAGAAGAAGGATAATGAGGAAGATACAATAACCATCCCTTTCTCTATGTTACATCCACTACATAATCCTTCCTCTCCATCCAGTCCTGAAAACGTGTTAGATAATAACATCATACCATCTGTGTTCACTGCCAATGAAGAATTATCTGTCTTTTCACATAACACTGGTAAATTTCATACATTATACGTTTATTTTTGTTTATAAACTACTACATTTTCCTACTTAATTTTTTATAAGTTATGTAACCAATTTTATATAAATTTCATATTAACAATTTTAATAAATATAAAAGTATTTTAAATATTAAAAAAGAAAAAAAAAACAGTGCACGCATTCCATTTCTGGAAAGACTATTTTCTTCGACACTTTTTATGGCGAAAACACCCAAATGTATAATTTCTTAAATATATTTCTTTTAAAAATAGCTACAACCTTTTTTTGAAAGCAACCATTTTAAAAATATTACCTAACTACATACTTTGTAAAACAAGGTGCTGATTTTTTTAAAGTTTTTTAATTACGAGTATTTTACGAAAATCTGTGCAATCTGTCTCAACATTACAAATTTGACCATTTCATTGTACTGTTTACAAAGGGTACTAGGAAAGTTTTGCAATACAGCTTTATTTATTTAATTTTTTCAAAGTAATTTACTCTACACTCAATACACCTCTCCATCCACCGAAACCAATCTTTAAACCAATTCTGTCAAGTTTCAATAGGGAGTAAAGCACACTCGTTGCCCCAAGTTCGCAGAAGGTCCTCATCACTGGAAAACCGCCTCCCTTTTAGCTTCATTTTCACATGCGGGAACAGTGCAAAGTCGCAGGGAGCAAGATCTGGACTGTAGGGAGGGTGCTCGAGAAGTTGGAGCTGGAGCATTATCATGATGAAGGAACCAGGTGTCCATTCTTGACTTTGGCCGCAGGTTCTTCATAGATCCAATGACTTTAGGCAGGCACTGTTCAGTATACCACTTAGCTATGACTGTCTCTGTGTCCAAAACGACGCGTTCCACAATTCCACTCAATTTGAAAAATACAACTCATTTTCTTCTTTACGATAGGGATTTTCTGGCAACTACGGGTGTGTCCTCACCATCAAAGACCCAAACTTTGTTTTGAGCTTTGGTCGGCACATCGTAATAGTACAGTCTCGTCACCTGTCACGATGTTGTTCACATACCGAAATTGTCTCTTATTAAACTTTTTTAGAATCTCCTGGCACCAAGTCACACGTCGTGTCATCTGCTCTTCAGACAGTCGATGCGGCACCCAGAGAGAACAAAGTTTCTTCACGTGCAAATGATCATGCAGAATCGAACGAATTGCTGGTGCATTTAGGCCTGAAGGTACCCCTCTATTTGTTGGTAGGTCACTCGCCAGTCCTCGCCAAGCATTTTCCTCACAGTAGTAACGTTTTCCTCCGTAACTGACGTTCGTGGCCTTCCCGGCCTCTCAGCATTCTCCACAGTTAAATTTCCCCTTTGGAATTCTCTATACCACCTGAATATCGTTGTGCGATGTGGACAAACATCACCTAGTGCAAGAGTCATTTCTTCGAGGCACTGGTCTAATGTTTAAACCACGCACGAAATTATAACGCAAAATTGCCCTTATCTCATTTCGTGATCACGACGCCATCGCAAGCACTTTACACTCGCACTGCTAATGAATAACTGAGCCCATCGACATGGCCCGGCGGCTACTATGCACGTATGAACATGTCTCAACATGCAGCAACAAGCAGCTTCCTACGATTCATTGTTGCGTCATACTGCAAAACTTTAATAGTACCCTTTGTATAAACCTCAGTTATGCTTGCAATTATTATCATATCTCACAGTGATTATGCAAACATTTCATTCTACCATTGCTGGTATTTAATCCGTGGTGCCTTCTCAATTTTGAAAAATATGAAGTATGCAACTGAAATGATTTATTATAGTTAATTATTTTCAATGTAAAATAGCAATTATCCACGAATATATACTCTGTTAATCGACTGCACTGGTAATTTTGAAGGACTCCACCATTTTAAATGCATACAATCGTTTAGCGAATTAAACTGAAATTCAGGTATTAAAAACACTGCAGTATAAAGGCTGCTTTGGCTCAACAGTCTAGTTAGAATTGTTTTGATATGACTCATATATCGTTTTTGTGTTACATTGAAGAATAAAGTACGTATGCGAAAGTAATTAGATTAGTAAAGGCTTTAATGTGTTTTAATGGTTAAACTCTGTTCTTGCACTTTATAAAATAATTTACGAAGTTATGTATATCATTACTTCAACTATTCTTAATAATAAAAGTAATGACTTGAAGATATATGCAGATTCAAGACATGTTTAAATGCACACTAGAAGTGGTTTTGTTAATCATTTTGTATAATGCCTTATTTAGTCATGGAAGTACATATGCAAAATGCATCGAAAATAATTTTGAATAATAAACAACTGTCTCTGTGTTCATATCTGCGACATAATATATGTCAATGTATAAGACTAGTGTGTATAAGTGTTAGGTTGTCTGAAAAGTCATGTCACATTTTTTAAGTAGATACCACTAGTTCATTTTTGCAAGTACTAGAGTCATTTACATCTATCTTTATGCTGTGTCATATAACAGCTGATACTTCGAACTCCGTTTTGGAAAAAGAAAGAAAAGACCAAAGTGCTCATTTTCGTCATATTTTACTGTTTTTCCCTAAAAAGAAAAACGCCTGACAAGCTTGTGAAAACATGCATGAAATTTACGGTAACGACTCTTCTCAGGCATGACGAAGTAAAGGCGTCGAAGGAATCAAACTCACAGCATATGGCTCGAGAGGTTGCAGATGCGTTAATCATCCATCATTTAATCTTTTATGTACACATAAAAAAAGCTAGAATAGGTCAGCAAGCTTGAAATTTGGGTTTTTCATGAATTCAAAGATCATTTGACGACGCTCATAAACATCTGTGATAGGCTCCTTAAATGTAAGGCAAACAATTGTTTTGTAGCGATTGACTGCTAGTAATGAGAAGTGGATTGTTTACAACAGTGTAGTGCGAAAACAGGTCTTGCTTTCAATCTGAAAATTGTCCAAACAATCATCAAAGGAAGGTTATGGTCTCAGTGCGGTGGTATTTTAAAGATATCGTATTTTTCGAGCTCCTACTAAGGAACGAAACAATTAATTGAAGTGTGTAGTGTTAACAATTAAACAGTTTGAACAAATTCATCATCTAAAAAAGTTCAGATCGCGTTAATCGTAAAGAAGCGCTATTTCATCATGAGAATGCGAGACCATACACAAGTCTGATCTCCCATCAAAAGTTATTGGATCTTAGATAGAATATACTGCCACAACCACTATAACTCGCCGATCCTTGCGCTTTCAAACATGCACAGTCTCGTCAAAACTTCCTGCGTGGTATAATGTTGGATTTAGATGAGGCTATGAATTAGCATTTTGTAAAGTTTATCGCCGAAAAAAATAGGTTCTTCTGTGAACGTGTATGAAGCTCACTGATAGGTGTCAAAAATGTATCGAAGGAAACAGACAATGTAATTATCTTTTATTCTATTAATTAATTCCTTTTGAAAAATATCATGACTTTTCTGACACACAAAAAAAATAACTTCCTTAATATCTGATCCAAGTATCGCCTGTACACTGACTAGAGTTAAAATCTATATATATATTTAAAAAACCATACAAAATAAGCTATGAAAATAAAACTACAAGTTATACAATATCTTGTGATATTCGCAAAAATTGATTAACTTGTGCTTGAGTGTTTATTTTTTAAAGAATTTAAGAATAAGAACACTATCTCGTATAATAATAAATTTCTAGTTTTAATAGTTAATAATAGTTAATTACTTGCTATTTTGCCAGCACTGTTACTTTTGATCAGAGGCATTACATACAAACTGTTGAAATTCATTAATATAATTTTTCAGTTCCATAATACTGTTATATGATCAATATAATGCTTTATAATCTGCCGAAGACACTGGCTACATATATAAACTCAATATGAAGTCTTACTAAGAAACACTTTATTTTACTAGTTAATTTTTAGTAGTTAAAATTACTTTAACATGCTTTAAAATATTGTAAATATTGCAAATTATTTATTGGTTTTTTTCATCATCTGAGACCTGCATGTTTGTAATAGTTTTGTGCTTTTTAACTTTAATTGTGCGTGTATGTGTACTTCAATTCATTGTGTATATATTTGTATGTTGCTTATTTGGAGAATGCAATAGAAATAAAATATTATTTTTCACAGATTATGACCCATTAGGAGGTGTTTTACAACCAACTTCTTTGCAGTCTAATTCCAGTCAAATATCAGCACAACAAAGTAATAATCCGCAATTACAGCAGCAGCAACAGCAGCAAAGCAGTGCCTTAATTACCGGAGATTTAGAATCTAGTTTAGCCTCCCTTGCGGAAAATTTGTCGATCAACAATAGGCCACCAGTAAAGTATGTTTTTTAATTATGTTTAGCCATGTGTGTATGATTTATTTATATATTTTTTGTATATTACAACAATTGAAATGAATTGTATAAATGATTTTTCATTGCGTTGGTGAATATATATTAGTTATATAAGCGCACTTTATTTCTGTATCCAACAATACAGTGTGTTTTTTCACTTAAAGAGAATGCGTTGTAAAAAATTTCAGCTTCTATTTGGTGGAATACGTCTAACATAGAAAGAAATTTACAAATGATATGCTTAACAACAAACTATTATTTTTCTTACGCAAAATCGCTAATGTAAACCAACAGGAACTGCCAAACAATAAATTGTATATTGTATATTTGTATATTGTTTTGTAACGTAATAGATTGTCACTAATTTTTAATCTGAAGAAATGTAATAATGAATTCTCTACTCATAGTTGCTATTGAGAAGATAAAACGTATTAACGAATAGTTTTTTGAAATATTAATATTATATTTACAAATGTATAATTTCTTATATACCTTCTTGATGAAGTCGGTTAGTTATGTTATTTGACTATGAACATATACAGGGTGTTTCAAAAACAATATACGTATTTCGAATGCATATATTTATTAAACTTTAAGACATACGAATATGAAACTTTACACACATATTTGCGAACCTCTCAAGTTCAGATTACAGATGTTCAATATGTTCTCCATCAGCGACACGAACAATATCACATCGATGCTCAAATTCCTCAATATTCGGGCAAGCATGTCCTTCGCCACTGATGTTATGACAGTACGGATCCGGTTCTTCAACTCTTCCAGGTTCTGTGGGAGTGGTGGTACATAAACATTGTCTTTAACGAAACCCCACAGGATGAGGTCACAGGGTGTCAAATCCGGTGACCGTGAAACCCAGCTGAGATATGCTAAGTCGCCAGCTTTCCAGAGTTTCATTCAGATATTCACGCACTTGGCGACTCCAGTGAGGGGGTGCCCCGTCCTGTTGAAAAATGAAGTTATCTTTGTGCAACCTCGGAAACAACCAGTTTTGTAACATAGCGAGATACTGCCGACCGTTAACCGTGTTTCCATTAAAGAAGAATGGGCCGTAAACAGATGATCGGGATATCGCACAAAACACTTTGATTTTAGGCGAATCTCCTACATGTTCTATGGCTGCATGTGGGTTCTGTAGACCCCAAATTCGAATATTGTGTTTGTTTACCAGACTACTAACATGGAAAATCACTTTATCACTGAACACGATGCATTGTGCGAAAGTGTTATCATTGTCAATAGCATCATGAATCTCGTTACAAAATGCCACATGTTTCCATTTGTCATCAGGACGCAGAGCTTGTAACAACTGTAACTTGTACGCCTTCATAACCAACCGACGTCTTAAAACACGTCAAATTGTTGTTGTAGGCAGTTGTAACTCCCGACTAGCACGACGAGTTGATTTTGAAGGATTACGTTGGAAAGCAGTTTTAATTCGTGGAACATTTTCTTCAGAAACACGAGGGCTGCCAGGACTTTTTCCTTTACATACACATTCTGTATCTACAAACTGTTGATACCATCTGCGAATGTTACACTCATTCGGACATAAATTTGGTAGCTCAACCTGAAACGTCTTTGCACTGTAATCACGGAATTGCACTTCGAAAACTCGAGAACACAAAATGATTTCTTCTGCGGAGTAGCCATTTTAAACATATGACGGGTACCAAGAAAAACAGAAGACAACTGACATCTAGCGGCTATTAGATAAACTAGACTATGTATTCGTTTCTCCAGTAGCTGAGCCGAGGCGCAGCTATCGATAGTTTAGACAAAATACTTTGTAGTACATATATTCTTTTTGAAACACGTTATATTTTATGTCCGTATCATTAGCTTACCTATAATGGCATAATGACTCATATATTTATATTTCAAATATAATTCCATGTTATATAATACGTTGCCTTGTTCCATTTACACGAATTCGTTTCTACATAATTAAAAGAATTATCTACAATTAACAGAAAGTTTTATTTATGAGCATAATGTTTTTAAGTTTAATATCATTTGCGTTTGTTATTAATAAAAAAATATTATGTAACAAATACTCTGGTCTCTGGTAGTTTTTGCAACAGTATGAATATAATGAAATAGGTTTTACACTCTTGAGATTTTTATTTTATTAATTTGAATTTTTGTTGCAAAAACTCCTTTTTACAAGAGCGAAATAATGAAACAAATATTGAAAAAAATGAATATTAATACATGAGCCACTGAACGACTTTCTTTTACATAATACTCTGTCTCAAAACATGTCTGATTAGGTAAAAATTTATGTCCCAAAATAAGTGCTCGCTTTGAAATAAAAACACTTTTTTTCTGAAAATATACTTCAAAATATATTTTTAACTTAACGAAACATCTTACATTATATCTTAACACAACCAGAAAGGTTACTACTAAACTAGCTTAATCATTGATCTTCGTTTGAATCGCTTAGACGATCTCTATACCATGTTTAAAGCGAAGTTATAACTTCCTAGTCATTTCAATTTGTTTCTATCTAAATGAGATAACTTATAATTGTTGCCACTATTGACTTTCCTCACTTCCATCATGCACTGCTGATGTGATAGGAAGACCTTGTCGAGTGTATTATGACTCAGTTCGTTGAAAGCGTCAATGACGACATCAATTAGTTTGATGATATTTGTAGCGGCAATTTGGTACTACAGCGCCTGAATGACATTAAAAAAAAATCAAGGTGTAGCACATTTATATCGAAACTATTAGGGAGTTGACACATCAAATTTATAGGGATATTAGTAATGATGCGCACACAGCTTCATTGAAATCTACATCGTTCCCATCAAAATATGAATAGTAAGTACACACTTATTTTGGGACAGAGTGAGTATTCATATTAAGTAAAGGTATATTCAAAATTACCAGGACTCTATTTTAGATATATTTAATGTACAATTCTATTTTGTTTTGCAGAAGTGTTCAATGGAATTCACCCAAAAACGGCTCAAAAGTAGGAAATAGTTGGACACCACAACCAATGTCTGCCACTACAGGAGCAGGATACAAACCAATGAACCAGTCAATGATTAATCAACCAGCAACGAACATGCAACCGCAAATTTATCCAGCAATGCAACCAATGATGGTAAGATCAAAAAAGAATGATAACAACAGTTTTCTGTATTTAATCATGGTTTAAAAATTCTCACTTATTAATATTAATATTTAATAATTTTAATATGAAACTTCTAGTATTTTTCCGTACTTGACCAAGTTTTTTCTTTGTATAAACTACTTAATTCCTTAGACTATTTTCGCATACCCTCTAGAACTACTTCTATCTTTGTAACGTTTTAATGAACTCTGCACATGATCTCAATTTTTTCGTATTGCGTATTTGAGTATATGTTATACTGCTAGGTAATCATGTCTACCCGACAGGAGCGGACCGAGTGAGGTGCCCGTACGTATACTGTTTGCTAATCAATCGCCGATAATCAACACAAACATATACATACTATCGCATCGAACATAATTCAAATAAACTTTTCAATTACTTAACAGATCTGTAAACACATCATTACAAATTTATCTTAAACTGGTAAAATTTTTTTAAAACATGTTCATTTCTTGTGTCACATACAGCGCATAACAGTGAGTGAACATCGTTCACTATTTGTAGTAACTCCAGCAATGACACTAAAGAATTTTCTAATTTTCCTATTGCCGTAAGTTATCCCTTATAATCATCAATTTTTCTTTCTTGAAATTTTCTTTATTCTTACTACATCGCAAATTATAAAACCATCGATTTTATTTGATGGGAATGTTTAGTGCAATAAAAAGCTACCTTTAACCATGTTTCCAATATGTAAGAATCGGCTTTTGTGCTTGAAGAATACCGGAACGGAATCTTTCATTGGCTAATAACAAT